>PPMV03000010.1:0-332822 GCA_003706995.3 Yamadazyma philogaea | reverse complement strand
TATCGCGCTGGAAGTGGTGCAAATCTGAGGGCCATGACGCAAATTAAGCTGAAGAATGAATCAATTTTACCACAACCGGTGAATCAATTTATTTCCGAGGGTAGTGCAAAAATAAATTACTTAAACTGCAAAAAAATGAATTCTGTTGTAGTTCAAATTGATATACTTCAATTTTATTTTTTTATATCATAAAGGAATAATTACATTCGGATGCGGTACCCTTTTAGCCGTAGCAGTGAACTATGAATGCTGCATGATTTATAAATATATATCTTTTATTAATGAGAATTAAGAATTAGAGCATTTCGCCTAAATAGTACGCTCTTAGTTGATAATTATATCCTACTTATATTCTTTTATATACCATCATTTATAGCTGCATATAAAGCGTATACCTAGTTCATATTATAACTACATTAGACTATTGTTATATTCATAATTGTGTATTTATTTTATCAACTATTATGTCGTTTGATATCTCATTTTATGTATTAATCTCCTTGATCCTGAAGAATCAAATTAATAGAAATATAATCCAATAATTAAATATGGAATATTTATGAAAATAGAATTTTATCTAAATATAGCTAAGATCTAAAATTAGATAAACCTAATTTTTATTATTATAAAGGAGTAGTATTTAAATAAGGGCTTTATAGATTATAGTCAGCTCAAAGTTGGTATGTTATATTTTGTGTAATTATTATTTATCCAAAATGGAGCCTTTTTTCTGTGTCATCAGTTTCAAGGCCTTTGGGAAAACTTGAAAACAAGCCGACGAAAAAACTAGAGGATAGCTTCTTAATTAGATACCCAATTTGGATGTTCCTTTTACACTATTAACAGAGTGCATATGCTAAACTGTGAAACTCACAAATATTTGAAAGTGTATCTGACATTGATAAAGGGTTTAGACATTAGCGTATTGAGTATTGGAAGAACTACGTTCTTTCTTTTATTGCATCCTGCTTGTGTTTTCGGAGTTTCTATGGATTGTTCGGCATGCATGCCATAGAGGTGAATTATTTATTTGCATGACATTACAACGAACTTTAAAATTAGATAGATTATATAAAAGATTTAAACAAAGTCTAGGTGATTTTTTAGTTTGTAAAGGTCTATGTCGTCGACATTGCAATTTATCATCAATACTCGAGGTTCATTATTCCATTGTCAAAATCAGTAATGAAGACAAAAGTGCTTTGGAGGATAAGCGAAAGACATCTTTGTAATCCTTGGAGCTTTCATGGGACAGGTTATGAATTGTTCCAAACATGACCCTTAAGGATGACGATAAGCTAGCTTGAATAGTTTCTGAAAGGAAGAAGCCATCCTTTTACGTCGAACGAACCAAATGTTTAACGTAAGGAAAAAACACAGAACGAACCCAATACTCAAATTGTGGAGAGTAACGCCTTCTCGTACAGCACTTTTCACCAACTTAGGAATACTATTCCTTTGGTTGCAGGTATCACAGAGTAATCTCGGAAAAGGAGTTCACAATAAAGAACTTTATACAGACCCCGACTTTCATTCGATACAGTAGTTTTACACGAGAGCCACAATCAAGCACTGGTTTGTAGAGTTAACTCTTTTCATCATATTCCGTCGTACCAACACTTTACCAAAATTTCACAGTGATATCGGCAGCAAAAGCTTCATATACATGGCTATCCAGGTTTAAACATCTTAGGGTATTAGTCGCTGAGTCACCATTGATGAGCATGAGTCAAGACCTACGGGAACCGATAAGCCATAATTCACAAAGTCGAGTATCCCGCCACGTCGTAGTCTCAGAACACCCAAAGTATCAACTACATTTGAAAGGACTAAAGGATTTAAGCATGTTGAATGAACGTTTTGAAACTAGTCTTTATATACAGGTTTTTGCAGCTATAACTCGAGACAAGAAAAATCGAAGGTGAAGGTGAACAGACCAGAGACTTATTCAGAGAAAAATTACTACAACCTTCAATAAGCGGCATATAAGGATCTGTTAACAGGCTCGTGAATCAGTTAGAATAAAGCTATCGACCCTAGGTGTCACGTCTATATCATAGTAGTGTCCTCGCGAATATAAAATCTTCTAGAAATCTCAATTTGAATATCTCAGACTTCTTTATTCAACTCACAATGTTTAAGAACGTAGCCAGGCTAAACGCATTCAAGTGCTACAGGGCCTATGCTCCCACGGCACACTTTCACAGTAGTGGGCGGATGCTCATAAACTTTGACCCGTACAAAACCCTCGGGGTCGATAAATCTGCCGATGCCCGAGCCATCAAGAAAGCGTACTATGATCTTGTCAAGAAGCACCACCCCGATGTCAACAAAGAAAAAGGAGCAGAGGAACGGTTCCATAAGATCCAGGAGTCGTACGAGATCTTGAGTGATAAGGAGAAACGGGCCCAGTTTGACGCATACGGACAGAACTTTGACAGTCCATATGGAAATGCCGGACAGAGCTACAGTGGAGGGAACCCATTCGGTGGAAGCGGAGGAGGAAACCCGTTCGGAGGCATGGGGTTCGACTTTGAAGACTTGTTCAAGCAAGCGTTCAATGGAGGCCGTGGCGGGGGCGGTGGTGGAAGAAACTTTGTTTCTGAGCATATTGGAGATGACATTGAGATTATCAAGTCCATTCCTTTCAAAGACAGTGTTTTCGGTACCAGAATCAAGATAAACTACAAGGCTGTAGACAATTGTGGTACGTGTAAAGGAAGCGGGTTGAAAGAGGGCAAGAGCAAATCGACCTGTCCTTCTTGTCACGGTACTGGACACTCAACGCACATCATCGGGGGATTCCACATGTCGTCCACATGTGGCACCTGTGGGGGTGCTGGAGTGACAATCAAGAGCTCCGACAAGTGTGGTTCCTGTAAAGGTGGAGGAGTGGAAGAAGTGCCCAGAAGCACAGAGATTGACTTGCCTCCTGGTATTAAGGACGGCAGCAGGATGAGAGTCCCTGGCTTGGGGGATGCTCCAATCGTTACCAAGGACGCCTTCACCACCACGAAGAACGGAGACTTGATCATCAGGGTTAATGTCCAGGACGACAGTAAGTTCAAGCGAGTGGGGAACAAGATTGTCACGACCCAGGATATTTTGATGACGACTGCCAGTTTGGGGGGTGAGATTGTAGTGCCAACAATCGACGGCCAGAACGTTAAGATCAAGGTGAGAAGCGGTACACAGAACGGTGTTAAATTGAACATCCCCAACAAGGGATTCCCTGTCAATAGAAACGTTAAAAATAGAGATGACATGGAGGTGGTGTTGAATGTCAAGTCCATTGTGCCCGAAACTCCAATGCAAAGAGCATTGTTGGAAGCTTTGGCCGACACCGTAGATGATACTAGTGCCAAAAGATCGGCAGATCATGAACACTTTACCGACGACTCCAAACCTGAGGAAAACTCAAAGTTTTTCAAGATCGGTAAGATGTTGTCGAAATTCTTCAAATTGGAAAACAAATAGTGTAAATAGAGTAGATTGTCTGTATATATAGTTGATATTATTATTCCTAACAAGTTTTACTACTCCCCTTCAATGTCTATATTACACTACACTACACTATTTTTTCAACTCATTGAGTTTACTCTGCAACTCTTCCCCGTCAGCTTTAGTTTTCACTTTGATGACATACGTTTTCAAGCCCTCGTTATCAACGCTAGGGAATCTCACCAAACCGTCACCTATGACCTCAAATTGGAAGGATTCAGGGATAGCCAGGTTGAGTAGGACTCTTAAACCACCATCAGCCCGAATCAAAACTCTGCTTTTGCCGGTGTCGCTATTCTTTAATAATTTCAACTCACCCACTCCTTTACTGGTATAAGGTGGATTACTCTCCTTTTCGTATAACATCAACTTGGCTCTTTTGGTATACTCGACAGTTTCTTGTTCTTCTCCTGTGTTGCTGTCGACTTTTTCTGTCAACTGCACTACGGGCGTGAACTTGGCATCTGATTCAGCTTCAGTCTCTTCTGTTTCATCCTTGTTTGCTTGGTTCTCTTCTGTTTTCAGTTCTTCTTTGCTTGCATTGAAGTTGAAAGATGGTTTGTCGGAACTGCCAAAGGAAAACGCAGGTTTATCAGTGTTGGAGGCACCAAATGAGAATGCAGGCTTGTTCGAGGTGGAAGAAGCTCCAAACGAGAAAGCAGGTTTATCAGTAGAAGGAGTTCCAAAAGAGAATGCAGGTTTTTCAGTTGGTTTCTCAGCAGCTGGCTTATCAGCCGCTTCTCCGAAAGAAAACGCCGGCTTGTTTTGCTCGTTTTTGCTCTCTGGCTGAGCACCAAAAGAGAACGGACGCTTTTCGGCTGAAATGTCCGATGATCCAAATGAGAATGCAGGTTTTTCGGTCAGATTACTAGTAAAGCCAAAGGAAAAAGGCTGGTTCTTAGAGGAAGAAGTCTCTGCAGCAGGTGCGTTGTCGGGCTTTGCTTCAGAGGCTTCGACACCAAAGGAAAATGCAGGTTTTTCAGAAGAACCAAAAGAAAATGCAGGTTTATTGCTGGCGTTTTCGGCTTCAGCTGGTTTGTCGTTTTTCGGAGCAAAAGAAAATGCAGGTTTATCAGATGAATTACCGAATGAAAAAGCTGGCTTATCAGTGGAATTATGAGAAGAGCCACCAAAAGTGATGATTGGCTTGTCTGCCGGTTTGTCAGAGGAAGCAGTGAAGCTGAAGGCCGGTTTATCTGCCGACTTGGAAGCATCAGTGAAGCCGTTGGAAGATCCAAAAGAAAAGGCTGGCTTGTCGGAATTTCCGAAAGAAAAAGCCGGTTTGCTGGTGGCCGGTTCCTTGGGCTTTCCGTTTTGGTTATCGCTTCCTGCATTTGTGATTTCCGGTGCTTTGGTTTCATTCTTGTCGAATTTAAAGACATTGTCCTTGATCGACTTGTCGAACGTGAAAACAGGGCCCTTGATTTCCACTTCTGACTCGGAGTCTGAGTCATCTTTAGGTGTTGGTTTCTTGGGACCAAATGTGAATGGAGAGTTTTTTATCTGGGGCTTTGAGTTGAGCGTGAATTGAGGTCCGGTCAATTTGATATCTTCCTTTTCACTTTCCGACTCCGAAGACACCACTATTGGAGCAGGAGTCGAGGAAGAAGCTGCAACAGAAGAAGGGGTTGGTGCCGGAGCAGGAGGCTCTGCAGCAGAAGGCACTGAAGGCACTGAGGTGGGGAGTTTCAAGGCCGAAGACGTCGAGACCACCGCCGTAGAATCCGCATTCAGTGTGGGGAAATCACCAGACTTGACCTTCTTATAGTACTCGATATATTTTTCAAACACTGGAGTGAAATCTACAATGGTTCCTGGTTTATTCAAGTCATTCAAGTGGGCAATCACCGACTCATTGAGGGCTCTTATAAGCTCGTTACTCGATTCCGAGGCCACACCGGCGCCCGTGTTAGAATTGGCATCGGAACTGGCTCCGGAATTCATGCTAATGGGAGCAGACTTTATCGGCTTTTTGGTGGATCTGCCCTTTGGTTTCAAAATTTTCCGAGTTTTCATGACATCTGCCGGGGCTCTACCGGACGGTGTAAACAGAGAAGCACCATCGGATAGATCCTCATCGCCCCTCTCGGCCACGAAGTTGTCCCGGTTGATCTGGGAGTTTGCTGACCGTTTAGACATTTGAAAATGTTGATAGAGACCGTCAACTGGGATGAGACTCGACTCGGCTCCAACAGAAGCAATTCGCGACTCAGGGCGCGAACCCTACAATCTAGCCACCCCACATGACGAGCAGCACAGTCACAATCGCAGAGGTTGAAAATTCCCTGAACCTGGCTGCTCACCTGCATACACGTTAGGAGAAGAATTGGGCTCTGCACACTCAGCTGCCAATCCCTCAGTTATAGCGAGCGAAAAGTTTTTCATCTTTCTTATAGGACATAGAAGTTATTAAACGTATGTACGAATAGTGAATCAAGAAACTTAAAGATAGAAGAGGTGTGGTGCATGCGGTATTTGTGGGATATTGAAGAAACGAGTCTTTTTGAAGGACATTCAAGGGAATAGATACAAGTACCAGCAGGTGGAGAGCAAATTCATAATCCACTCATTCAAGAGTGATTGTACGGGACAACATCAGATTACCAGTTTTCAGTTCTCAATAGCAGACCTTTATCTCCTTGTCGTTCACCTCAACGGGTATTACCAAAACACTTTCTTGGTTGCTTCCAACTCCAGCGTATACTAACTATGTAGATGGCTCCAAAGATCCAACAAACTAAAGCTGCTAAGGCTGCTGCTGCCATGGCCGGTGGTAAGAAGGGTAAGAAGAAGTGGTCCAAGGGTAAGGTCAAGGACAAGGCTCAACACATTGTCGTCTTAGACCAAGAGAAATACGACAAGATTGTCAAGGATGTCCCAACTTACAAGTTCATCTCTGTTTCTGTTTTGGTCGATAGATTGAAGGTCGGTGGTTCTATTGCTAGAGTTGCTATAAGACAATTGGAAAGAGATGGTGCTATCAAGCCAGTTTCCAAGCATTCTAAACAAGCCATTTACGTTAGAGCCGAGTAAGTACGTACATAATAAGTTGTATCATATACATATGACCTGTAAGTGTGTTCTCTGTAGGATGTTTCAACACCAGCAGCTGGTTAGGCAATGGTTTTTTGCAAAGCAAGCCCGGCTTTTAGTGGGCCACAAAAAATTGGTGCACTTGTTTCCCGATTAGTCCAAAATTTTCACTAATGATTCGTGGTTTACACGGCCCATATTATGCAGCAAGATCCTACACGCCTTGCTGTGCCAGTGTGGTTAGCCGTAGTCTTACTTATCAGTACACCAAGCGTCTCCCTTGCCCTCCTCAGAGGATCCACGATATCGTGTTAGATGTGAGAAACTATAAGCAGTTTGTGCCCTACGTTGTAGACTCAGGACACCAGTACCAAGTAGACTCGGCTGGCAAAGGATCGGGAACGGGATTCTTCGCCATGCAGTTCCAAACCTTCAGCGAAAGGGTGGACTGCAACTTGGAGTTTACTCCGGACTATGTAATAAGTAGATGTCAAACAGGCCAGTTGAAGCACTTGGAATGCAAATGGCTGTTTGCACCAGTGGAGACTAAGTTCACGAAAAAGCTCGAATGTAATGTCACAATAGATCTAGAGTACGAGTTTAACAACTTTCTATACAACCAACTAAGTCAATGGTTCACCGGCGAGGTCAGTCGGCTAATGGTGAAGAGTTTTGAGAAAAGATTGAAACAGCTAGACAGGGTAGCTCAGTAGCATATAAAGAGACGAATATAACTAAATTTTTATCCGTACCATTTCGTGTAACCTAGCTAATTTACAAAGGGTGCCGTGGAATCAATCCATGAGTTCCAACGGCGAATTCTTTTAGATAGTGACCGGTAACTCTTCCAAGACTGACGTCGTTCTTCTTGAAGTGGTTCAAGCTTTGCTGGTGATCTCCTAAAGAAAGGTTGACCAAGTTGAACGAGGTCGGCTTGACGAGGGTTTTGCCGACCCAACTATCGTCGAAGTTCAAAGGCTTGATGCATCTAAGACAGTTTTTAAAGTGCTTTCGAACACTGGCATTCTCGTTTATTGGTGCCCACTTCTCGGACGCCCTGGTTTTGGACGTTCTTTGCTTGATTCTGGAGATTTCCGGGTCATCATCATCCTCATCTTCGTCAGAGTTGTAGTCACTCAAGTCGTCATCGTTGTCATTATCATTGTCCTCTGCGCCGGAGGCATCCAAGCTCAAGGGCCCGAGCGAGGTGGTGTCGCTGCGAGGAACCGAAGAAAGCGTGCTCATGGAGAGTACTGAGTTGCTGTTGGAGTTGGATATACTCGAAAGCTGTGATTGTAAGGCGTGTGCTTGAGATTGTTGCAACAGGCTTGACAGATCTCTTCTAAGTTTAAACTTTAACTTTGACATTTTATTCTTCAAGTTTATGGGTTCTGAATGGGATCGGCTACGGTTGTAGTTGGAGTCGTAACTCAAGTAGAGCGGCTCGTTGGGCAGCTCGCCATTTCTTCTACGTCTTCTTCTCGGAACGGTTCTATACTTTGGTAGTTCTCTGTCCACCAAATCAAGACTCAAATCTCTGCCAATGTTGAGGGCAAGATTCCAATCGATCAATTCTCGAGGGGACTGGAACGCAAGTAACAATTGTTCGCTTTCGACCCGAATTCTGAGCACATTGGTTTTTTTCTTGTAGTCGGCCGCTAACCCAATACGACAGTACTGGAGGGAGTAGGACCGCACGAGCTTCTTGCTGAGGTTAAGGCGGCGCAAGTAGTGGTAGAATTCGTAGTCGTACTTATTGGTCACCAGCGAATTCAACTGGTTGAATTCATCGTGCTGGGGAACCGAGAAATCCACACTGTGGTGGCCGTAAGCATCAGTTTCCGGCACCTGGAACGAGAGTAAATGCAGTTCCACGGTGGAAGGGACCGCGTAGATGTTGAGCTGGGTCGAGTTGAGCTCCATGATGTATGTTTTCCACGACCGGCTGCTGCTGGGCTCGTAGGGCGAGACCCACTCGACTTTGCGGGACACGGCTCCAAGCTTGTACACCGACGGGGTGTAGGCCGGGAGCGCCGTGGGCGCATGCACTGTGTGGTCCACCACCGGGTACCTGGGGCAGCCGCCTGGTGGGAGCGTCGAGTAGTCTGGAGGGTACACCGGCAGCGGCTCGAGGAACGTGAGGTAGTCGTCCTGCGGCGACGAGAACACGGTAGCGTCGACCGGCGTGTGAGGGCACGTTCGGGACGACTTCTGTGGCGAAGGAGGGCACGATGTGTTGCTGCTGGTTCTGCTGATGCCTTCGAGCGACAAGTTGGAGTGGCATTCCGACAAGTCAGATTTGGACCGATTTCTCGAAGGAATAGGAGATGGCGCCAACAGCGGCGACGACAGCGTTGGTGGCGTCGAGGCCGACGACGGCGACAGCGAGAGCTGCTTGACTCGCTGTCCACGAAGCGGCATGGGGTGTTTGGGGGTCGATATGGGGTAGTCTTTCAAGTGGGAGATCATGAAAAATATGGGATCGGGTGCAATACTACAGGGGAAACCGAAATTCTATGAAACGTTGAAAACAATCACAACAAACGCAAACTGGGCGCTGGGGAATACAGGGGGGTGGTTTATTTTAAGTGGGCGACACGGCTGGAGTAAATGTGATGTGTCTATCTTGTATGGGTTGACAAGTATTTTTTGTATCCGGAATCTCTCGGGTTACGGCTGCGCTTGCGGATCGTAGCGGTTCAGCTCGGCAGACTAGTACGGGGAGTGGTGTGCTTGCGGGAAAGAGGGCGGCTAATACTATGGGTACGTTAGCGGCTTATATACCAAGAAGGTGATGAGGTGCCAAAGGTTTTTTCCAGACAGGTTATTACCCTTGAGAAGAAATCTCCTCTTATCAAATCACAAGATGGAATAGACGTCCGCTTACCGGAATGCCATTACCCCTAAACTGGGGGCTTGCTGAGCATCACCGCGCGAGGAACACCCAGCTCCGGGTGGGCGCGAGCGGGCGCTCGCGGTAAATCGATGCCGCGAAGCGCAAATAGGGGTCCGGGCGTTGACGGTTGCTTTGCGATGAGCCCTCGTTGACAGCTGGGCGTGTATGCACAATTTGCTGCAAGCGAACAATACCCGGTGCCATGGCATCGTCGGGCCGGCAGCAGTCTAGTGACCTGCTTTGCGATCAGCTTGTGTTAGTGCTGACGAAGAGGAGCGAGGGGAAGCGGGAAGGAGGAGAGAGGGCTAGTGGGACTAATAACCTATATTTATTACTAATATCTACTACGCTGTTTTTCATACCATCATTACGCTTCACTTTCACTAAGCAAGGCAAACTTGTTCACATTAACGTCGTTATCGTTTGGGGTTTGGCCGGGCTGTTCCGGCTTGTCGTCGTCCTCAAAGAACTGTCTCACGTACTCGTCTTCTTCGTCCTGTTCCATTTGCTGCTCGCTCTTCCCGGTAGCGTCTGTAGGCCTCTGTTTCAACTCGCTGTTGATCTTGTCCCAGCCCGACTTTCTGCTGGACTTGATAAAGTTGTAGCGAGCAACACTGTTTTCGATCTTGGTACTCAACACACCGACCTTATTCACCGGGCGTGATCCGATGGCTTTGGCGGACTTCTTACCAGCTCGGCGATTCTTCCTACCCTCGAGCTTTTTGGCGAGCAAGTTCTCCGATAAGATGGTGCTTCGGATGATGTTCTTCTTCAATTCGCTTTCCGGCTTGGGGACCTGCTCCAAATCACGGGTCTCCACCGCCTCATCTGCCTCTCCCCTACGGGCTGCTCTAGAATGTTTCGATACCTTGCGTGCCATGGGTGTACGACTCGATGAGATGAGATGCGAAAAACTGCTGCAAAAAACGTTGCATCAGGTTGTGTATATACCGATACACTATAGATAAATGTGTATATGTATGTGTGTATGTAAAAGTATATTTACACTATGCTTCTTGTTCAATTCGTCGTTTCCCATTTTCATTAACCTCTTCTCCCGATTCCTTCACCGCTCTAACATAATCACCCAAAGCCTTGTCTACAGCACTGAAAATTGGACTGAGAATAAAGTTCAAGTCAGCGATGTTCTTGTCCCGGAACTTGTCGGCCGACTTGGAGTTCACTTGGGCAATCGCCGTTTCTCGCAACTCCACGAGTTTCTTCTTGCACGTCTTCAAGCTGGCAAACAATTTCTTCAACTGTCCAGGGTTGCTCTCATTCAAGAAGATCTTCCAAAAGTGGGAAAGGAACTCATTCATGGTAGAGTTCATCTCCAAGATTTCATCGATGACTTCTTGTGAGAGAAGCATGTCGGACAGCTTGTGAGACTGGCTGTTGATCAACTTGAAGGTGCGGTGGTTTTGCTTGACAAAACTGGTGACCTCGTTGTACGAATGGTTGATGTCTTCTTCCTTGTACGTGTCAATCAAGTTGGTGCCTTCCGGGCTGGGGTCCACTTTCTGATGGACGAAATACTGCCGAATTTCCTCTTCTCCCACCGTCTCGCTCACCGGGCCGGCGTCTGCAACCGGGTTTATGTTCAAGTTTATGTACTGGCTGTTAGACGCTTCGTTCAAATCGTGCAAGTTCAACTCACTCTCGTAGTCCTTCAACGAGGGCTCGACCGTGGGCTGATGGATCATTTTCGAACTGAGTTTGTTCATGTTTCTCATCAAGATGATCATTTCGTTGCTCTTGTCATTTTCAAACTTCATGGTAAAATCCGGCTTATTGCCCATTTTCACCGTATTGTCCATTTCATTACTGCGTACATCGATAAACTTACTCACCGAGTCGGCATCCACCCCTCCACCGTCCTCAATGTACATGTACTTGTCTAGCACAAGGTCGCCTCTTTCGTTCGTATTGTTGATTTTGTCACCTCTCAAGCGTCTAAACAACTTGGAGTTGAAGAACCGAGACCAAAACTCTCCCTCCAGGAACTTTGCCGGCACAAGCTCGGAAAATGCCCGTTTGACAATGGGGTACGTCTCGAATATCTCGTTGATAATGGTCCTCGTGACGTTGACGTTGACCTGGTTGTCACTGGTTGCAACCGGTTTGATAGTCGACAACACATTGTACGGGCCCCGGTGTTGCGAGATCGTCAAGGCGTACGTCCGGAGAATATTTGTCCTGGTCAGCCAGAACATGGCCGGGGAGAGCTTGTAGTTGATCACGGCCAGGGTGAACTTGTCTCTGAGCTCTTTGTCTTCGAGCAAGAGCTTTTGCTGGAGTTGAAGGTTCTTGATCAAATTGGCATCGGAGAGCCCATCCACGGTGATGCTCAAGTCGCTGGGGCCAGGAGTCGCCGTAGCAGCAGCTGTCCCGTTGCTAGTGGCCAGAGGAGTAGAGCCGGCGGACGTGGGCGTGGCCCGGGCACTCTCAGCCCCATTGGCCCCATTGGCTCCCGTGGTCCCAGTGGTCCCAGTGGACCCGGCAGCAGGCTGGCCGTCTTTTATCACGGTTCTTTGCCGAGACACAATTGTCTGCAAAGCCTCTTTGATGGCATTCATGGTGGGCCTGTTTGTGAACGTTAGTCGGATGTCCAGCTCTTGGTCCAGGTCCGGGAGTTTGTAGATGACTTTCAAGATCATCTTGGGGCTCGTCTCTTTGGTGGCCTGGAGGTTCACCAAGCAGTTGAGGGGGATCTTCAAGTTTTTCGACAGTTCCACTGCCTTCCACTCAAGCACCGACGGCGTGACATCCTCCCGGATGTAGCACATCCCACTGAGCTTGCTGACTATGCAGGCTCCTTCAGCAGTAGACATGGAGTGAAAAATATCGCGAGAGAACAATTACCATGATTGGCACCGGAATGATGAGACAACTAGCCAGGACCGCAGAGGGGCCTGGTGTGCGGGTGCCGGGCAGACTTGGCAGTGTCGTGAAGAGGTTCAATACCGGAGGCAGCACGGCCGGCAGCACCACCACTAACAGTGCTGCCACGGCCAGCACCAAGACCGGCCCAGTTACAGTCGACAGAGAGTTCCCAGACCCGTTCAAAGACAAGTGGAGAAACAGACGGTACGCTCTTGTGTACGGAATCGGGGTGGTGGTGTCGTGTGTGGTGATCTTCAACTACGAAAAGACCACTTCTCCAATTGTCAACTCGGTGTTCTACTTTTTGAGGAGGAACCCCGAAGTCATCGCTGCGTTGGGCGAGGACGTCAAGTATGCCAGCAGCTGGCCGTGGATCTCCGGCGAGTTGAACACGGTCAAGGGCAACATTGACATCGGCTTCAACGTGAAGGGCGAGAAGGCCACTGGCCGGTTGTATTTCAAGGTGTCCAGGCCCAACAAGGCCACTCCGTTCACGGTGCACCACTGGTACTTGGACGTTGGAGGCGACATTATTGATTTGAAAAAGTCCGAGTACTTTGATGCTTGATGTAAATAGCACGGTAGACATGTATATACGAATACACTACTACACACACTGCTCCTGCAGCACTACGGGTACGGGCTGATATCACTACGGGTACGGGCTGATATCACCACAAGAGCGAGCCCAAGTAGCAGCCACATGTCTAACACCCCCATGACGGACGCCAACGACACGCTCTCCCTCTGGTGTTGCCCAGAGCTATGATCTCTCCCACACGTTCCCCTACGCTTCGTACCTTAATGTACTTCACCCCAATTACTGCATAGGAGTTAAATGAAATTTCCCCCGTTCAGTCAAAAAAGCGCCAGGGCCCTTGTCCCGCCAGCTTCGCAATGGATCGCCTTGAAATATTATTCGCAAATACGCCTATTCGCTCCATAGACACCCGTTAGATCCTTCACCCTCGCTTACTGAACCTGTACACCCCCGACATCAGAGGCGACACCGACTCGATCAAGCCCCCCACTTTAAGCCACCCGAAAGTGCCCCAGATTTGCCCGACTTGCCTCGTATTTGCCCGTCAAATTTTTTCCCTGCAATTCTCATTTCTGTTCGTTTGCGATGGAGACCTCCGATAAACTAGCAGTGGGCTTAGCAGTGGGTGTTCCGTCCTTCCTCGTGCTCATCCTCGTGATCTGGTTCTATTTCCGGAACAAGAGACACCAGAAGAAAGAGGACCTCGAAGAGGAAGACATCGACTTGGAACTACAGGACGACCGTAGTTTTAGCCAGTTCCACGAAGAGCTCCACAAGAGACGGGAGAACAAGCAGAAACTCGACGACAGCCTGAAGGAGACCCTGTTGAACCACTTCACCAACTCGGGCCTGCCCTCCGACACCAGCTATCCCCTTGAATTCAAGCAAGAACACAAGGAGAAGGACCGAGACAGTGGTGCCGACTACGACCACCTCGCGGTGGTTAGAGACGCTGAAAGTACCGCTGCCGGCAGCACGGCCGCCGGCAGCACCGCCCCCAGTGCTGCCAGCGGCGGCGGGGCCTCTCTTGGGACCGCTCCGCCAGTTGTGGGCCACTCCAAGACGAACTCTGCTTACGATTTTTATGACTCGTTCATCCCGATCCTCCCAGAGGAGACAGTGCCGGAGGAAAAAATAGCACCCCCCACGCCCAAATTCAAGAACGTGCTCCACCGGTCCGGTGACTCGTCGGAGAAACTTGCTGCTAGCTCTCTGACGTCCTCGTTAGACAGAAACTCTAATTCGTACCATTTGGCCAAGCAGTTGAACAACCAGAACTTTTTCGAGAAACTCCCTTCAAGAGCTGGCACTATCAAACCGCCCCAGTACCCCACTGGAGCCTCTCACACTAACTCGAGCCTGGACTTGGTGATAAGGGTCGACGACAACGATGCCATAAACGACAACTACGTTTATACGAGTCAAGTTGCAGGCAACAACACGAAACTTGGTAGTGCATTAGGAAGTGGATTCGACCACAGCTTTGAAGATGAAAACGAAAACGAACTCACTGGTGGTGTTATATATAAGTAATAAATTTTGAACTGTATGGCGTAGATGACGACCTGTTGACTGGTTGGTGATTCATCATGGAGTTCGATGGGGTTTCCATCCTATTAAGAGCGGACACTAAACCAGTTCAAAGTTCGGGCTTTCAAATGGCTAGTCCCAGTAACAAGAATTACAATGATTGGAGTACGGGGTGGGAGATGAGTGGATGCCGTTGTTGGCTTCTTCCTGCTGGTTGATATGCCATTAGATCAATCTATATAGTTATTATTGCCAGCTGGAGAGACTACCACTCGTTTGTGCCCATTTCCACTAATATCTGATTGTAGCCTTATTTCTCTCTGTGCAGACCTGTGTTGTCAAAGAATAACTCCATGGAAAAATCAAATACCACGGTGGATCTCTGAGGTGCCCAAAAGCATAACTACACCAATGTGACTAGAGCTAGTTGCATAACGGCACTAGTTGCATATAGTTAAATATACGAACGAGGTTTACCAAATTTGACACCTAAACACTTGGAAGAGGCACTAAAGCTGATCAGCCAACCTGACTGCAGAGCATTAAATACTTTAAACTACATGAACACACATCCTGCAGCCGAACATGATGAATGACTATGTCATAAAGATGCTACCAATAATAATTCCATAAACCATCAGCCAATCAACATCAAGCAAGTGTTACCTCCATGTCAGGCAACAACCAAATCCTAACGATCAAACCACCACCGGCTCTTCTCACACTCCATTTGGATGTGATTATGCACGAGCGCCTATATACAAGACTAATTCTGCGCACATCTAATCTTCCTGACCATGTTCAGATCACTAAAGCCGGTGAAATTTTCACCATTCAAAAGTCGATTTGTTCGGCATGCCACATACAAGCGGTTCGACAACTCCCAGAAGCTTAACTTCAACCTCAGTCGTCCTGTTCTCTACACCTTAGGGGGGCTCTTAGGCTTTTACTTGTACAACCAAGATGAAGCACCATTCACTCACCGAAGACGGTTTTTATGGGTGCCCTACTGGCTTGAAAGAAAGATTGGTGACTTGAGCTACCGGCAAATACTCGCCCAGTACCGGGCACAGATCATCCCCCATTCCGACCCGATGTACGGCCAGATCTCCTCCATCGTCCATAAGCTCTTGCAATCTGCTTACGCTTACGGGGATGCCAAACAAGTGGAGCATTTGAAGAGCTTGAGCTGGGACATCCATGTGGTGAAGGTGGACCCCCACCAAACACCCCCGAATGCGTTTATCTTGCCCAACGGGAAGGTGTTCATCTTCTCGTCTATATTGCCCATATGTCAAGACACCAATGGAATTGCCACGGTCTTATCGCACGAGCTCTCCCACCAGTTGGCCCACCATTCGATGGAACAATTCAGCAAGCAGCCGATATACATGGCATTGTCCACGACCCTTTACATGGCCACCGGGATTTCCTGGTTTAATGATCTACTCATTGCTGGCCTATTAACCATGCCGGCCTCGAGGGAAATGGAAAGTGAAGCTGACAGAATCGGCTGTGAACTCATGGCCCGCAGCTGCTACGATATTCGTGCTATCCCCCGGTTCTGGGAGCGAATGGATAAGTTTGAAAAGCTGCTGGCGAAACGGCAATCGTACTTCAACGAGTTTTTATCTACTCACCCCAACACCAGCAAGAGAATTCAAGACATCACCAGTTGGATGCCGTATTTGGAGAGTATCAAAGAGAGCTCTGAGTGTCACCAGTATGTACAATTTCGGGGGTTGTTCTAGTATATAGCCAGTTAGTAGGTTCGAGTTGCCCCCCTGGGGTAAGGCGAGATCACCAACTTCATCTTATAAATATCATAACTCATGGGAGTTTTTTGTGGTATTTTCAACAAATACACCTCTACAAGTCCGGCCCGCTTATTTTTTAAAATGGGCATCCCGAACTTTATAAACTCGAGTTTTTCTTTGAGTTCGTCAAAGTCCACCTGCACTTTCAGAAGCACAAAGTTCTCGATGTCTCCAAATTTATAGTCCACCTGGCCGTTGTCGTCCAAGAAGAGCCGGTCATTTTGGTCGAGGTTGTCCTTTATTCGTAGATCTACCGATTTTAGTACTTGAGACTTGAAATTATCAAATTCGTTCTCTATGCCATTAACGATGTTTTCCACTAGACTCGGGTCGTATCTCCTGACTCTTATGGTATTGTTCAGGGAGCACAATTCGTGGTAACTTTCCGGGCGAATAACGCTGGCTTCTCGAGCGTACTTCTTGTTAGCCAAGGCACTGTAGGCGAAATAACCGGCCACACCTAGCGGGGGAGCCAAGGTCAATAGAATATTGGGATGCACATTAGCGATCGCAACGGCTGAGGTCACGAGACTGGCCCCGTACTTGAGGTTAACTGGGACTTTTTCGTTCCAAAAAACTGATAATGGGGATTTGCTGGATACAAAGGACTTTCTCGGAGGAGACGAGGCGTATCGCACGAGTCTTTTTGTGTGTCTGATCTGATGGTGGTTGAACATTATTCGCATCGCGATGAGATGGGGTTTCAGATTATCACCAAAACACACGGAATAAAATCTGATACCAAATAAGGGTAGTGGATCGAGTACAGAAATAATGGCACGGACTAGTGATTTCGGGACCGCAAAGTACCAGAGCAAACGGCTAAAAATGTCAGGGCTTTCGAAGCTAAAGTACTACTGCCAAATTTGTGAGAAGCAGTGCAGAGACGACAATGGATTCAAAAACCACTTGAATTCGCCGTCTCACAAACGGAAAATCCAACTGCTCCCGTCGAACGTGGTGGGCAGCTATTCGTACGAGATGGAAAAGAATTTTCTTAGTCTTTTGAGGAAGAGTCACGGGACAAAAGCCGTGAATGCCAACAAATTCTACCAGGAGTATATTCTCAGCGATAAGAACCACGTGCATTTGAATAGCACCAAATGGAGCAGTCTCACGCTGTTCTTGAAGCACTTGGGGACGAGCGGGAAGGTCAGAGTGGACAATGAAGACGGCGAGGAGTTCAATCTCACCATTCGATTGGTGGAAGACCGGAAAGTGGAGGAAAAGCCGGCAGTCGACGAAGACGCAAAACGACAAGAGTTTGTGGAGCAGCAAATGAGAGCAGGCGAAGAGAGAGAGAGAGCAGAAAGGGAAAGACAACAGCAGGCTATGAGGCAGGAACCCCCCGAGAGCACCACCACCCCAGACGCCCCAGCCGGAGAGGATCAAGAGCCAGCATCAAAACCAGTGGTGCCCATAAAAATCAAAAAAGTGATAAAAGTCAAAAAACCCAGTGCTTTCGGCTAATGACGTCGTTTATGCCAGTGGCCGGACCAGTGCCTTTGACAAACACCGGAGTTCACTTGTTCGCAATTCCATCTCTGTATATGGTTCAACGAGAACAAGATGCAAAAATCACAAGCACTCGTTTTAATTGCTACTATGCACTCCCAGAGATCAGACGGGTGACAAAAATGTCGTTCAGCATTTTTCAGATGATTTCGGTTTCGTATTGATCAAGCCCGATTTGTCAAGTCTTGTTCCTCCACATTGCGGAGTTAAAGGAAAAGCTGCACCGAATTTTCACATGTATAGAGACCACATGACTGAGACTCTCCGCCTGTGATTGCAGTGATGCGAGCATGCACGACAGTATATATACGGTGACGGGTGCCAACTTTCTCATCCCCCCGTAACCATGTCAGATTTAAGTGAACCAGGATTCGAAGGAACGGAATTGCTCAATTTTATGAGAAGCGTATTGGACGATGATCCAAAGTTGAGACAAAAATCCGTCAAACAAGCCAAAGCAGTGGTTGTGTTGACCTTGAAGAACAAGGACAAGAAGACCAAGTCCTGGTACTTTGACTTCAAGAAGGACGGGGAAGTTAAGAAAATTGACGGAGCCATACCAAAGGCTGATGTTCAATTGTTGATGAGCGACACTGATTTCCTCAAGCTCATCAACGACGAAGCCAACCCCCAGAAATTGTACATGAGTGGTAAGTTGAAGGTCAAGGGGAACTTGATGAAGGCTGTCAGTATTGAAAAGATCTTGAGAGCTGCTGACCCACGTCCAAAATTGTAGATGGACTATAGGAGCAGATTAGTAGCTGAGTATCACAATAGAAGTTCTTTAGGTTATAAGCCGGGTCTGTAGGGAGAGTAACTGGGAGCATTTGCTACAACACCCCATAAAACTCATATTGTATTATCAACACTCCTTCTGTCAGCAGCAGGCCCGAGGCTTGTTGTGCTAGCTTATTGAACTACACGACAACCAATATACACGTACAACCGATTATAATTCATTCTATCTACTTGCGTCACTACATAACTAATACATCCTCAAATAGTTCCCTTCAGTCAAACTGATAGTCAACTGAGCATGTATTGGGGGAGGGTACGTTGTGGCCCGATCTTCGCTCACCAAGTTTGGAAACATTTGGGCCAACCTAACGATAGTGTAGCTTGCTTCGGTCAAAGCAAACTGTTGGCCAAGACAGATTCTTGGTCCACCGTTGAATGGTAGATAAGCCCAGCCCGGTTTCAAGTCCTTGTCGCCCCAGCGTTCTGGGATAAACTCACTGGCCGTCTTGCCGTAGTAAGCTGGATCTCTGTGAGTAGCGGAGATAATGTAGGCCACCACTTTGCCCTTTTCCACCAAAATTGGTTCCAGACCATCTTTACCCCCTCCACGAGGTAACGTAGTGTTACGAGTAGCACAGCGGAAGTTCAAGGGAACGTTTGGATACAATCTGAGTGTTTCATTGATGCACCACTTGAGGTATTCACACTGCTTCAAGTGCTCAAAAGTTATTTGCAGTAGATCGCAAGTCTCTTCGGTGCCGAAGCTAGTGTAAATAGCCTCTTTCAATTTTTCCCAGATTTCTGGGTGCCTGGACATTTCGTAGAAGAAGAAAGTCAACAACCCGGCGGTGGTGTCTCTTCCAGCAATCATGATGTTCAACAACTGGTCTCTCAAGACTTTTTTATTCCTGGTCTCTTTGACCAATTCGTACAAAAAGATGTAACCACTCTTGCTGAGTTCTTCCAAGGTCTTTTCGTCGTACGCCAAGGCCTTGTTGATGTAGTGGTCGGCGAATTCATGGACGACTTGGTTGTGTTTTCTAAATCCGCGGGGGTAGATGGTCCAGTACATGTTTTGGGCCCAACCACGAGTGGCACAAACCTCTTGTGAAAAGTTGAAGCTGTTGTAGAAGTCACCGGATCCACTGAAAGCGTCGGCCGGACGAGACTCGCCAATCGAAGCGTCGGCTAACCCGTAGAGCGACTGGCCAAACAAGAATTCGGTAGCGGTGTCGACGGTGTACCGGAAGAACAACTCCTGGATATCAAACGGCTCGCCCTTGTGCTTGCGAATGTGCTTGGCAAGCGACTGGAGATGGTGCTCCAACGACTGGGTGTGGGCCACCTTCTCTCTCGAGAAATTGGGTCTAAGCATGGCTCTCGATTGTTTCCAGCCATGGCCGTCCAACGTAAAGACCCCTTCGCCTAAAAGCGGACGGAACTGGGGCAACCGCAAGCCCATGACAAACTCCTGGAACTGGGTGGCCAACACTGCCTTGATGTTCTCCGGGTGAGAGGTGACAATGATGTTGTGGCCCAAATTAGCGGTCCAAGTGTGGCCATAGTCAACGAAAAACCCCAAAACCATTTCCAAGATTCTGCCTTCTCTCTTCTGCCGCAATGCCCAGAATGGGTTTCTGCTGAACAAGGGGTACGATCCCGGGAGGAGAGGAGCTTCGCTAACATTGAACTTGCGCTTCAAGAACACAAACTTGAGCTTTCTGTACAAACGGTACACGAAAAAAAGGGCTATAGCACCTAGAAACAATTGCTGCCAATTGAGGTGTGACACCAGACTGATAGATTCAGAAAACATCGTCACACTTAATCACCCCAACGCCAAGTGGGTGGCATTAGTATTTATAGAGTTTATGGTAATTCGCAACCAACATGTGCAAGAACGCATGTGAAATGCACCGAACAATTGCCTTGTGTTAGCCGGAGTTTAAGGGGTATGGGCTCCGATATGGCAGGACTCCGATAACACTCCAGACGTTGCGACATGCGACATTTTCTCCACCGAAACCTGCTCTCCAACCTGAGGGACCCCCAATAGTAATTGTCTGTCTAGAAGTGTAAATTGTGCTTCGTACTATGAGCCCCAAGCCCTATTTCCGTTATAGCAGCACTGACGCTCCAGATACCCCACAAGTGCGCAACACGATCGGATGATGCAAAACAGAGGCAGGCTTAAAATCCACTGAGGGAGGGGCAGCGTTTCACGCTCACACACACACACCAGCCCGTCATCGATTCTGCTCGAGTGCTTTTCTCGAAAAGTTTCCCAGGAAGTATTTTTTTTCCCTGCAATGCAATGAGAAAATCACACCGAAAGCGAGAGGGACAGGTGCAGGGCGAAGACCCCCAGTCCCTGCACACCCAACGAGGGATTTGTCTCCAGGGGACCGTAACCCCCTCCTTGCCCGCCGGCAACCAGTCGCAGGAGGCCACGTCCGATGGCAGCTGGCGGGCAAGGAGGGGAGAAGACACTTTCCCCATGGCCTGTGAGGATGCTATACCGCAGCCAATGTGCAGTCCGAGAAAGCCCTACAAGAATTATTTTTAAGTCTGCAACTCCGGGCCGCACACACTCAGGGCCTTCCGCTCAGGAAAAAAAAAATTGCACCCCTTCTCCCCCATATGACTAAACCAGAATACAAAGACAGGTCTTTGACGTGGCCGTTAGACCTGGAGCTCGAGGTGGCGTTGAAAAAGGTCAATGGTGCTCTACTACATGGCATGGGCTTCGACACCAAGCTAGACCACGCCAGCTGGAACAACCACTTGTTTGTGCCTTCTCGAGTGCCTCCGGGCAAGTTCGAGCCAGCCCCAGAGCCCGAGATTAACGAACAGAACGTGATGGTGTGCTTGAACATCTGCCGCAAGCTTGTGTTTGGCAAGAAGTCGAGGCTCTTCGAGCCGGGGGTAGCTGACTCGGACGTGGCCAAGTACATCCCCACCAAGGCGTCAATCCACCCATCTCTCCACAAGTACGATATGTGGGACTTGCAGTATGCGTTTTTAGCTGGGGTTCGCAATGATCACTTGGACACGCCGATCCTCCGCTGTATTCTCGCGCGGAACTTGGACGTGGACCGGGCGATCGCCATGACGGCGAACTGTCTCGACTGGCGCGTGAATGTTCACCCGGTGGACAAGTACTTGATTGACGGGGACGCTAAGGATTTTTTGCAGCACCATCGGCCGGAGTTCATCCGTGCGTTTCGGATAAACCAGGTGTATTTGAGAGGCGTGGATTTGCAGGGGAGACCGGTCGTGATTGTCAACGTGTGTCGCCACATCCGGCACGAGTGTCCGGACCACGACTTTGAGCGGTTGGTGTGCCTCATGATTGAGTGGGCTCGGCTCCGGTTCCAAATCCTGAAGGGAGTCGAAAAGGGCACCATTCTTTTTGACATGTCGGATTTTTCCTTGAAGAATGCCGACTTGCATGCCATCCGGTTCATGGCCCAGGCGTTCGAGGCCAACTACCCGGAGTACTTGGGGGCCGTGTGGATCCACCGGGCTCCGTGGATCTTTGAAGTGGTGTGGAAGCTCATTCGCAACTGGCTCGACCCGGCAGTGGCCTCGAAAATCCACTTCACCGACTCGTTGGAAGACCTCCAGGAGTTTATCTCCGATGAGTTTATCCCCGTGCGGTTGGGAGGGAAAGACACTTTTGAGCCAGAGTACGTCGAGCCGACCCGAGAGAACCTGCTTCCAAAGCGGGTGGATGCCCGGTACGAGCAGCTCTTTGAGGACTACATCAAGGCGATCTTGCAGTACGTTCAGAGCACGGTGCACTGGATCCACACCGGGACGCCAGAAGAGCTGTACAAGCGGTTGGTGCAAAGATTGGAGTACCAGAGCACCGTGGCGTCTTTGTACCGGGAGTTGGATCCGTATGTGAGGACCCGGAGCGTGCACGAGCGGTGTGGAGAGCTGACGGGTATTGGGTTGTAAGACGGGGCGTTTGCGGGCAAACAGCGGCAAGTGTGGTTGGAATTGATGGATCTGTGTACGGACAAAGTTTGTTTGATGAATTCTGCTATTGAAGTGATTTGTGTATTTATGTGGATGTTCGCCGGTCTGACTTGCTAGCCGGGATTTGGTAGATGGTGGAGCTAGTGCTCGGCCAATAATCAACAATTTACCAGGGCCATTACCATAAACGTTAACTGATTAAGGTTCGGTAGAGTTCTCAACCTGGATGAAGTTTAGGTTCTAGCTAACTGTAATATTTAATATTTTATTCACGGTAAACTTGGATTCTAACAGAATCCACTCGTATAAGGATGGTTATTACTTTAGTATCAAGTCTTTTCAATTTTAGTTTGTACAAAGTTTCAGTGCTTACATTGCAATTTAGGAACACGGATTTTCTCTACTCATATTTGGTATGGATTATAGTCGAGTCGGCCACTAGGCTGGCCTTTGTGTACCAAGATGGTGAAGATATGACTAAGAACAGTAGGCTACACAGTAGAGCGACATATAGATTTATAACAGGTACGCTAACAATCGTGTCTCAACACACTAACCACAAGAAAGTGTACTCCACATAACGTTCATTGACGGTGAAATTCACAATGTGGCTGCAAAAAAAATAACTGCCAAAAATCAATGCCTTCAAAAGTTTATGCACGAGCACTAACACCATACTCCACCAAACAAGTGACGTACATCTTTCGCCTATTCATGTACATCTCCAATTAACTGTGTCTATTTATATATTTTCCCAGACACGCCCCATCGGCTCGCCGCAGCGGCTTTCAACCACAAGGTTCCTCATCTCCTCGCCCCACACAACTTAACTATGCGTTCGAGAGTATCCAGCCCTACACTCGTGGGCTCCCGTCAAGGCTCCGTCAGTGACGATATACCCACCCCCAGCACGCCTACGCCCACACCTGTCGGCTCCCAGGTGAGACCCCGGTCTGCCTCCATGAATTCGTCGTCGTCTCACCAGAGTCTTTCACTCGCCAGCTTAAGCCCCAGAAACTCCATTGTGTCGATTGACGACCCGTCGAGAAGTACGAGACGCAGCTCGACGACGTCAATCACCGGCCTTCTCGAAACACCCACGCAATCTGTCAACCATCAACAGCACCCGAACTCCCACTCAGACGGAGACAAACATGCTGAAAAATATGAAAAATATGAAAAAACCACTGCCAAAAAAAATGCCAGCCCCATCACCAGATCAGAAAGGCTCCGGCTCTGGAAGCCAGACTACCGGTTCAAGTTCCAAAAAAAGGGGGAAACGGGAGACCCGGAAGCAATAGCTGGTAAACCCGAGCAAACTGGGAAGGTTGAATTTCCAAAGACCCCGGAAATTGCATCGCCCCTGTCGTCACTTTCGCTCACCAGCGAAAGCCCCCGAGAGAAACGAGGTCGACCTGACCAGTTCAAGGCCAAAAAAATCAACTTGAAGGACACCCGCAAGAAAAGCCTTCTTCTTCCCAAAGAGATACGACTCGAGTTGGCATCTAATCTTGAATTCGAGTCGAAATACCCCAAAAAGGACAACAGGACCCTGCTGCTCCTACTGCAAAACCAGCTTTTGATGAAACTTAATAGGAAATGGAACAAGACTAATGACTGTAATGAGATTAACGAAGGAAAACGGAGGTATCTGTCAGACACTGATACCGACGGTAATGATATATAAACGCTAATGACCAGGAATTAATGCATTGAACCCGTACCTTGTAGCACCCGTAGCAGTACCACGCCGCGTCAAGAGACCCAAGGTTGGTTCTTCATAAAACCGATGTGTATACATATTAAGCCCCACATGCCATTGGGGGCCGTGTAAAAATTCTTTACTAATGCTAACTACTATGCTAAACCATCAACTCCTCGTCGTCATCATTCCGCAACTCGTCAAAGAACCCCAGACGCAACAACTCCTTAGCAGACAACCGCTTGCTGGGATCCATGTGGAAGCACCCCATCAACAACTCGATTAGTTGTCTGTGATCCCAGTATTTCTCGTAAAGCTCCACCTCTTCTTGCGCTTTGCTCAGACGGAATTCTGCCAATGCATCGTTCAACCCGTCCCCTCTCTCGTTCAACACTTTGACGGTATCGTAAATAACGCTGTCGCCGGGCAACGCGTCCTGCTCAATCTCGTAGAACAACGAGTCGGCCGTTAGCTTCAAAATGTTGCCATTACAAGAGTACATCTGGTTGAGGTTGATTTCAAGTCCACATCCGTGCAACTCACCACACCTAACCAACTTGTCCACCCCAAACACAATTGCGAGTTCTACGAGGGCATCTGTGTCGTCCGGGGAGTTGAAGAGCGGGAACTTGCGGGTGAACAAAGACAAGCCAATGATGCCAGCAGACCAGATATCGATCTTGGTGTTTTGATTCGTGCACTTGAACAAGACTTCCGGTGCCCTAAAGCCCCTCGTTCCGGCACGATTGGCTCTTCTCGGGGGTCGCTGGTCCTGTTTAGGATACGCGGCCTTGATATTCAACCGCTTGTTGTTGTGGCGCTTGATCTTGTCTTTGCCATGGCAGGGACACAGGTTCGGAGCCGTGCTCACCGGCTGGACTTTCTCGGCCAACCCAAAGTCGACGAGGACACCTTTCCCCTTGAACGGGTCATAGAGGAAGTTGGTGGGTTTCAAGTCTCGGTGAATCACGCCCTTTTTGTGCACAAAGTCCAAGCCTTGGAAGAGCTCAAACAAGTACTTTTTGATGCCCTTCACGGGCAAGTCCCGATAAAAGTCTCGAAAGTCGGCGTGGGGGTAGTACGGCAAGATCGCCACCACCTGGTCCTGGAACCGCAACACGTCGAGGAGAGGTGCGATGTGGTTGTTGCCGGTCAAGATGTACAACAAGTTGAGCTCATTGTAGATTCTGTTGGGCGACGACGTCACGTAGATCTGTTTGAGAGCCACAATGGGGTTCTTCAGTTTCTTCGACTTTTCGGGCCTGCGTTTTAGCGGGGGCGACTTCCAGATATCGGACGACAACCGCACCGTGCCGTTGAGGGCCTCGGCTTTGTACACGGTGGAGAAGGTGCCTTCGCCGATTTTGTCGATGAGCCGGTAATTTGACGATAACACCGGGAAACACTCCTCGAGTTTGTTCATTTCTTCGAGCACCGTGAGCGGGATGTCGTCGTCAGTTGACGCGTAGGTTTGGTCGACAGCCTTCACGTCGGGTTTCGTGTCGGGGTTTCCATCGACCTTGGCCTCAGCTCCTGGCTCAGGCTTGGACTTTTTCACGCCCTCCAACAGGTGGGATTCCAGCAAGTGCCCCCCAAACTGGTCCGCTGGCACGCCACCACGTTCCTCAATGGCTTCGCTCCCGCCACGGCCCACCACCCCCAGTTCGTGCAGGGTCCGGGGCTCTCGAGCTGCTGGTTCCAGAGGCTTTGGATCATGGGCTTTTGGCTCGGCAATTCGTGCCAGGGGCCCGGCCGGGTCCAGTTTTTTCCGCATTCGCTCAATGTTGTCCGTCCTGATCAACACGCTTGCGCCTCCGTCGTCCTTGAACGGGTCATCCTCGTCGCTGGTCAACATACGCTTCTTCATTTACGGTAGCTCTCACGCGTAGATCAAAAAAATATTCACACACTGAATTGTGCAGGCACGCTCAGATAGATATCGGCGGTGACACAGAGTTACATAAGCATTTGACGGAACAACAGAGCGGGACATGATTACATAAGCATCTGACAGAAACTAGAGACCGGGACAGAGAGTTACAAGACACGACAGATAAACGCCGGTGGAGGGAGACTGGGGCTGCTAAATGGTCCTTCAACAAATAAACGCCAACTGGGAAACGAGATAGAACCACATAAGCACTTGACACATAAATACTTGTCAACGATAATCACATAATCATTTCACAGATTCACCAGCCTAAAAATGGGTGAAAAATCGAGCGATGGTAGTGGAAGACTGAAAAAATTTTTTATTTCACCATGTTCAACGGTAGCAGTAAAGCAGGAGTGGCAGGGCTGCTTCGTCCCGTGCAGCAGCTTCGGTACAAGCGAAAGCTTGCGTACCCCGAGGCGTACACACCCAAGGTCCCCCAGCCCACTGGCAAAAAAGACCACAGCAGTTATTTCCAACGAGCATTCAAGGCCTGGCTCGGCCCCAAGAACTTCAGAGGAGAGTATTTCAGAAACAAGTACTACTACCCGCCCCAGAACCACCGGCCCAACTACATTGTCCCCGACGGGCAGTCGGTGGTGACGAGCGAGGAGCAGGTGCTGAGACGGAGAAACATCAGTGGCAGAAGAGACCCCAGCTTGCACCCGTTCCCCAGTAATTTGAGTTGCAAGACCAATGCGATAGTGTCGAACGAGACGAGAGCCCGGATTTATGCCGATGCGGTCGACAGAGGGTTGCCTCACCAGGAGGTGGCCCAGAAGTACGGCCTCAAGTTGGCGAGAGTGGAGGCGATTATCAAGCTCTGGGAGATCGAACTGGCATGGACCCAAACCGTACGTATTTTTCACTGTAGGCCCGGGAGTTCTGGCTTGACCTGATGAGATTATTGTTGATTAGTCTTTAAGACACCCCAATGGTTACACATTTACCACTGACACAGGACTTCCTGGCAATTGCGTTTTGCCCAGCGTATACTAACTGTTGTAGGACAAGATTCCCGAGGACTTGCGGACATTTGCCGACGTGATGTACAAGATGTTCCCGTTGCACAACCCGCCGGTGCTGGCCGAGAACTTGACGGAGATCCCCACGCCTTCCCGGACCTTGCACCAGCGGTTCTTGACCGTCAGCGAGTCCGAGCCGTTTGGACCGGTGGATGCGGCCGATATCTTTGAGTTGGAGCCGGCCAGCGAGACGTTGACCAAGTTGACCGAGATCCAGGACGAGAGCCACAAGACCGAGGCCAAGAGCCACCGCGTGGTGGTGGGCCAGCAAAAAGAGGGCGACAGAAGCTTATTCAAGTTCACCAGCGGAAAAGCGGGAACCGTTGGATTAAGGTACGGGGCCAGTAGAAGAGACCGCAAGAAGGACAGAGCGATCGGGTTCGACCGGGTCGGTAAGCTTGTGAACATGGTTTGATGACTTGTAAATAGATGAAATACATACATTAGCACTAATTAGACGAGCTTGTTGTCTCTCCTCATGTCTTCTCTCAACTTTGTGAGCTGCTGGACGACGGTTTCGAAAGGCACCGTGGCGTTCTTTCCTTGTTCCTCGGGGATATCCCGGTTTCTGACATTGACACTGTGCTCTTCCTGTTCTTGTTCACCGACAATAAAGATGAAATTGTACTTCAACATCTGGCCGCTTCTGACCTTCTTTTGCAAGGTGTTACCGGTGACATCGACGTCGGCGTAGAAGCCGTGTTTCTTGACCAACTGTTCCTTCAACGACTCGGCGTACTCGTTGTACTTGACCCCCACGGGGACCACCAACACTTGTCTGGGCGACAACCAGAAGGGCCACTTGCCTTTGAAGTGTTCGGTCAAAATGGCGGTCATTCTTTCCACCGACCCGAGAACGGCTCTGTGGATCATCACCGGTCTGGAAGAGCTGTGGTCCTTATCGTTGGTTTCGGACTTGTACAGCAAGTCGAATCTTTGCGGCAACTGGAAGTCCAACTGGATCGTGGCACACTGGAACCATCTCCCCAACGCGTCACTGATCATGATGTCGATCTTGGGTCCGTAGAACGCCCCGTCTCCTGGGTTCAAGTCCCAGTTTCCTGGGCCCAAGAACTCGTTCAAAGCACTCTCCAACTTGCTTTCGGCCCGGTTCCAGGTGCTCAACTCTCCGACGTAGTTCTCCGGGCGGGTACTCAACTCCATTTTGAACTCAAAGCCAAAGATGCCGTAGACCTTCTGCAAGAAGTCAAACGAGCCCTGGATCTCGCTCTCGATTTGGTCTTCGGTACAGAAGATGTGGGCGTCGTCCTGTTGGAAACGACGCACTCTGGTCAACCCGGACAAGGCCCCACTGAACTCGTTTCTGTGGATCACCCCGAAATCCGCCACACGCCACGGCAATTCTCGGTAGGATCTTTCTCTGGCCTTGAAAATCATGCAGTGGCCCGGACAGTTCATGGGCTTCAACCCGAAATGCTCCTTTTCCACCTCAAACGTGAACATGTTCTCCTTGTACTTGGCCCAGTGGCCCGAGGTCTCCCACAACTTGGAGTTGTACATGTTTGGGGTGATGACCTCGTCGAACCCCCGCTGTCTGTACTCGGATCTCATCAACTCACACAAGGTGTTGTAGATCCGGGTCCCGTGCGGTAACCAGAAGGCAGCACCAGGGGACATCTCGTTGAAGAGGAAGAGCTCTTGGTCCTTGCCGATTTTCCGGTGGTCTCTTTCGGCAGCCTCTTTCAAGAACTTCAAGTGGGCGTCCATCAACTTCTTGTCCGGGAACGAGATACCGTAGATTCTCTGCAAGCTGTCGTTGGCTGCGTCCCCGAGGAAGTACGACGACGAGTTCTTCAACAACTTGAGGGCCTTGATCTTGCCGGTGTGCGGGATGTGGGGCCCCACACACAAGTCGATCAACGGACCGCACCGGTACACGGTGGTCGAGGTGTTGTCGGGCACTTTCTCTTGGATGAACTGCACCTTGTACTTGTTGTAGGCGAACATCTCCAACAACTGGTCCTTGGTCATTTCCAACCGGACAAACTTTTGTTTCTCCTTGATGCCCTTGGTGGCGACTTTTTCCAAGTTCCCGAAGTCGGCTTGCGACACGGCTCCTTCGCCGTTGTTGATGGACATGTCGTAGAAGAACCCGTCGTTGGTGGGGGGTCCGTGCGAGAGATGGCAGCCGTAGTGGCACTCACAGGCCTCACCCAAGACGTGGGCCGACGAGTGCCAGAACACCATCTTCCCCTCGGGGTGGTCAAAGTCCAAGAACTCGAGGGTGGTGTCTTCCTCCAATGGCCGGGTCAAGTCCCACAAAGTGCCGTTGACCTTGGAGATCACCTGTCTTTCACCGAACGACTTGCCGATCTCGTTGGCCACGTCCATGGGGGAGGTTTCGAACGACTTCCCGATCTTGAGGGTGCCGTCTTTCAAGGTGATTTTGATCTCGGTCCGGGGCTTTTCTGCCACCTCTTGGTCGTATTTAGCCTTCAATTCATCAAAGAGTTTGATTCTGCTGTCGATAAACGCCGGCTGCGGGTCGAGCAAAAGGGGGTTTTTGGGGATCTCCTTCTTCGCTTTGGGCTTTTCCTGTGCCCCAGGCTGCTGGCCCACCTGCAAATCGTTGACCTTTTGTTCGAGCTCAGACATGGTGAAAAATTTGAGATTTTTTGTGTTAAAAATGAGTAATAAAATAAAATTAAATTCCCATCAAAAGGCGTGGATTGTTCAGAGCCGTTGACGCGAGAGAAGCATGAAGCACCGGATGGACAGAGACGACACGGTCGGGGGTGGGACGGGCGATGATGCGGTGCGGGTGTTGGCACACTGCCGGCTGGTGTTGGAAAGGAACGAGGGGGTTTTGCGGGCGAAATCGGCTGGGTTGGGTGGTGTAAGCCGAATATATGGGGAAATCGAAACTTTGCGAGATGAGATCGATGGGACGTTTGAGGTGATTGGGGATATCTGTAGGAGGTGCGAGGAGAACGGGGGACAGGGGGGACAAGACGAGAGGCACCATGATGGGGCGGTCGACACGAGCCGGTGTGACTTGGGGTCGGCCCTTGAGCTCTCGAGCGATGGTGCAAACGAAGCTACCTGAGTTCAGGCCGGTGAGAATTGGTCCTACTGTACCACTGCCGGCTTTTTCCTTCCAAGTGCCCCAATGGCAATTCCCGCAATAGACCATGCATCTTTGGGCTTTCTCGACTGGACCGTCAATTTTGCATCGCTCAGCACCTCGACACTCCACACAATCAGGGCCCTCAGTTCTCCTGGTGACCGAAACAAGCACCACCAGGCTGCCTACCAGGACTCTCACCCGACTCCCCCGACTGCCCTCCAGGCTCCCAAGTGGCCATGTATAGCCCTTTCAATCAATATAAACGATTACTCCTACGGGATCTACCCACTCCATCTCTATTCACTATTTACATTAAAACGTCTTTGGTGCCAACGTAGCTATCTTACTGTACTGGCTCTTTCTAAGCTCTTGAGCCACCACCGATGAGACTCGGGTCCCGAGGGGATCTCCGTTTTTATTAACCAAAACACAGGCATTGTCGTCAAACCGCACGGTGCTGCCGTCGGGTCTTCTCAACGGAGCCTTGGTTCTCACCACCACGGCCCGGCAAATGTCTCTTCTCTTGACTCGGTTATTGGCCGACTGGCCAGTGATCTCCGTCGACAACGGCTTGGCCTGCTTCACCACCACGGTGATCTCGTCCCCGATTTTGGCAAAGTTATGGGGGCTGTGACGCAACACCTTGATGCATTCCACCACCTGGGCTCCGGAATTATCTATGACGTTGAGTAGCGATTTCAAGTAGATCATAGTGGCCTGAAAGACTGAAAAAAAATTTTCTAGCGTGAGATTTTCCACCCGACTGTGGGACATGCTTTGGACCAGGCATTGTAGACACAGGGTCTTGCGGATACGGTGGTATAGTGACACGAGTCGCGAGAGGACTCAGCCGTTTATAGTGAACTCGTGGAATTCTTCACCAGTAGTGGTGCATAAAAAGTCCCAGTTCCAAGGCCACCATGTCCGAGTAGGTAGTCCGCAAGAGGTGGCAGAGGCACTCCGACAGTTCCAGCACGACCACAAGCGTCTATACAAGTCGGCAACCCACCCGTGTATCTATGCGTGGCGTGTAGCGGATGTGGTGGGGTCATCTTGTGGTTCACCTGCTCTATCCAGAAGGCTGCAAAAAAACTCGCTCAAACACCTCTCCAGTCAGAATGACGTGCTGCAGTATACGAATGTGCAGCAAGGGTTCCACGACGACGGAGAGAAGGGTGGGGGTGGCGAGTTGTTCCGACGAGTGGTCGAGAGGAATCAGTTGTACAATGTTTTGGTGATCGTGACCCGGTGGATGAAGGGAGGGAGCATTGGGCCCAGTAGATTCAAGTGCATAGGCGATGCCGGCACCGCTAGTGTACGCAAAGGGGGGATGATAAGAGAATAGCAGGAGAGGGATAATCGAACCGGATCGGCCTTGGAGAGATTTTTGGGATTAGACTCGATGGGACTCGATGGTGAGTTGGTGACTCCACACTAGATTTATGACTCAAGCACGCAAAATTTTTCACTCGTAGACTAAAGCTAGTTTCTTCGATAGTAATACACAACGAACACAACCGTACATGCTAGGCCTTAGAAGACTTGCAGCTGTTAGTTCTAGACGGTTCCCGAAGATAGGATCCGTGGGCCGGGTTCGCCAATGGGGTCATCCGATGAAATCGGCGTTCTACTCGACTAAATCGGTGCAGCTCACGGCAGAAACTTACAAAGATAAGGTATCGAGGTCTGAGTTCAAGAAATTGGAAGATGTTGATATCGACTACTTCAAGAGCATTTTATCCGAGTCTAATCTTGTCACTGACCCCGATGATTTGGTGTTTTTCAATGAAGACTGGATGAGAAAGTACCGGGGACAGAGTAAGCTCGTGTTAAAGCCGAGAAGTGCCGAACAAGTCAGTGCTATTTTGAAGTACTGTAACGAACAAAAGTTGGCCGTGGTGCCACAAGGTGGTAACACTGGTTTGGTGGGAGGCAGTGTGCCTATTTTCGATGAAATAGTCATATCTGTGGCCAACTTGAATAAGGTCCGGTCGTTTGATAACGTGAGTGGGATCTTGAAGTGTGATGCCGGGGTCATCTTGGAAAATGCCGACACGTTCTTGGCCGAACAGGGCTACATCTTCCCGCTTGATTTGGGGGCCAAAGGGTCGTGCCACGTCGGAGGTGTAGTGGCCACCAACGCCGGAGGTTTGAGGCTATTGAGATACGGTTCTTTGCACGGTAGTGTGTTGGGCTTGGAAGTGGTGTTACCGGATGGAACCATCTACAACTCCATGGACTCGTTGAGGAAAGACAACACCGGTTACGACTTGAAACAGTTGTTCATTGGCTCAGAAGGGTCGATTGGTATTATCACCGGCGTGTCGATTTTGTGTCCTGCCAGACCAAGCTCGTTCAATGTGGCCTTGTTGGGGGTTTCCAGTTACGAAGCAGTTCAAAAAGTGTTTGTGGAATCGAGAAAAGAGTTGGGCGAGATCTTATCTGCGTTTGAGTTTATGGATGGCAAGTCTCAGGCATTGACCGGTAGACACTTGGGACTTGACCACCCAATTGAAAGCCAGGAGTTTCCGTTCTACGTCCTCATCGAGACCAGTGGCTCCAACAAGGAGCACGACGATGAAAAATTGGAGAATTTCTTGGGAGAACAAATGGAATCGGGCTTGGTGGAGGATGGAATCATTGCTCAAGACGAAACCCAGGTCAAGAGCTTGTGGACTTGGAGAGAATCCATCCCAGAGGCCAGCACTGCCGCTGGAGGTGTTTACAAGTACGACGTTTCACTCCCCCTCAAGGACTTGTACGGGTTGGTGGACGCCGTGAGCGAAAGATTTGCCAAGGCCAACATGATTGACAGAGACGACACTTCCAAACCGGTGGTGGAGGCCATCGGGTACGGTCATGTGGGTGACGGGAACTTGCACTTGAATGTATGCATCAGAGAGTACTCTAAAGACATTGAGAAAGTCTTGGAGCCATTTGTGTACGAATGGATCCAGCAGCACAAGGGTTCCATCTCTGCTGAACACGGGTTGGGATTCCAGAAGAAGAACTACATCGGCTACACCAAGAACGAGGGGGAAATTGCTTTGATGAAAGGGTTGAAGACCCATTTTGATCCTAACGGGATCATGAACCCATACAAGTATATCTGATCCAAGAGTATATCTGATCCAAGATGGTGTATATCGACAGAATCTAATACATATATTTATTAAAGCTAGTCTAATGAGTGAATGAGTGAGCGTGTTAGACAGGAGGTGTGGGTTTATACATGGCCTACAACTTGGTCTCTTTCTGCAATAGACTGCCCTCTTTGTACAACTCACCCAAGGTGTCAAAGAAGAACTTCTTGGCGATGGGTCTCTTGATCTTGAAGGTAGGAGTCACCACATCGTCTTCGAGTCTCAAAGGCTCGATACCGAATCTGATGTTGTGCACCTTCTCGAACCCTTGCAACAATTTGTTGGTGGAGGCGTTCATTTGCTTCAAGAACACCGCCTTGATTTCCCGCTCATTGAGCTTATCCACCAACTCCTTGTCGGAGGAGACGGTAATGTTGAAGTTCTTCTTCAACCATGGCCCTGCTGTTTCCGGCTCGACACCCACAATACCCACCAAGTAACTCTCGGTGGATTCTCCGTACACGAACATCTGAGCCACCACCGGGAAACACGACAAGTACGTGTTTTCAATCTTCTCCGGCGTAATGTACTCCCCTTGCGACAACTTGAAGAAGTTCTTGACCCGGTCAATGATATACACTCTACCAGTAGATTTTTCAATGTGAGCCACATCCCCGGTGGAGAACCAGCCGTCTTCAGAAATGGCCTTTTTGGTTTCCTCCGGGTTCTTGTAGTACTCTTTAAAGATCTGAGGGCCTCTTAGTTGCAACTCTCCTTTAGGACCTTGTGGGTCTGAAGCGTAGTAGTTCATCTCGGGGACTTCCCTGACTCTCATCTCACAGGTGATGGAAGGAGCTCCACACGAGCCGGGCTTGGACTCGTACAGAGGACCACTACAGATCCCGGCAAACGACTCGGTCAACCCGTAACCCTGAGCCACCCCGATATTCAAAATGGCCTTCAAAAACCGGATCGTGTCGGGGGAAATGGGAGCGGACCCCGAGCTGAAAGCCCGGATGTTGTCGAACCCAATCTTTTTCCGAACCACTGCCAACAATCTGTCGTAGACAAGATGACGACCTTCGTTACCGTCGGCAAGTGACTGCTGCTTTATCTTGTAGTCCACGGCTCTTTTGAACAACCCTTGCAACAATGGTTTTTCCGAGTTATCGACGGTCTGGGCCTTGAGCGATGCCTCCAACTTGGTCAACACCCGGGGCACCAACAAAAGGGCGTGTGGTCTGAGCATCTTCACGTCGTCCATCAAGCAGTTGGGGGATGGAGTCGAGGGAAACCCGATCTCGAAGCCCCGGAAGAGAGCAAAGTTGAGGTTCATTCTCTCGTAGATGTGGGCCAACGGCAAGAAGTTGTAGTACCGGATCTTCTGGGCATCGTCCATCGCTTTAAAGAGGCAGAATGTGGCGGAAGCCACCCCGTTCCGGTGGGTCAACACCACTCCCTTCGGGTTAGCTCCGGAGGTACCCGAGGTGAACGAGATGGTGTAGATGTTCTCGGGCTTGGGGGGAAGGTCGGGCTTAGCGTTGAGCTCACCCAACTTGATGACCTGGTTGATGTCGTACACCATGATCTGGGTGTTTCTGGCCTCCTGGATGATCTGCCTGTCGGCCGAGGATGGGTTCTGCGAGTCCAATGGGTCCATCGACACGATGGTGGTGAAGTTCTCCAACTCTTTAGGGTGCAGTTTTTTCAAGTCAATCAAGGGCTTCAACTTGTCCCTCGAGCCAATCACGATGGGACTCTTGGTCAATTCCAAGATGTACTTGGTGGTGTTGGGGCCCAAACTGTCGTACAAGGCCGTGTTGGCGACCGAGTAGTTGACGCAGGCCATGTCGGTGAGGGCCCATTCTCGTCTGTTGGCAGAGAAGAGCGACACGTAGAACGTATCCTGGCAATTGGCAGCATACTGGTGGTGGTTCACGATCTTTTCGTACACTTCCTCGCTGGGGAGGAACGGGTTGTTCAACAACACATAAAAAATCCCGGCTCCTAATTGCCGTTTTAAAGTGCCGATCTGCTCGTAGGTTTCCCACTCGTAGTCGCCTCGGGAGCCGTCCGGGAGAACGCTCCGGACTCCGAAGGCCTTGTCCTGGCCATTGATGGCCACCGAGTGCTCAAGCAAGTTGTAGTACGTGTTGAGACTGGGGTGGGGGGTTTCGATGAGTTGGCCGTGTTTCTTATCGAGGTTAAACGAATTGACCCAAACGTCAGAGAAGCCTGGTTCGGCAGAATGGGGGAGAGGTTTCCCGTAGGACACTTCGATCTGGCCGTCGCCCCTGGGGATCTGGGCCTGGATCAAGTCTTCGACGTATTTGGCGTCGTCGTAAGCAAGAGACATGTTGAATGTGAAAATCTGGGGGTTCGGCGATTTAAATACGGCCCACTAGGAGGGGATTACGTACCGAGGTACCGAGTGCGGAGGGCCGGTCGACCTAAGGTAGCACGTACGCAGCGAACTGCCGGACGACGGTCGGCTGCGGGAGACCAGCGATGGGCCGACAGGGCGATGGGCCGAGTAAGTGCCGAGGGCAGGAAGTGAATCGGTGGGTGGGTAGAAGATGGTAGTGTTGAGACTATATAGTGGTAGATGATATATAGATGATGGTGGTGGTGGTGGAAGGAGAGCTAGTGAATGTGATTTGGGGGGTTGCAGGTCAGTTGCGGTACTGGGTTGGGGAATCAGAAAAAGTTAGCTTTAAAGTTCCTAGTTGTGAAAGTTGCACATGGCAGAAATAATTAGGAGAGTCTGGTGGGTTGGTCATAGGGGAGGCACGGAGTGGAAGTGAATATTCGGAGTATTTAGTCTAGTATATTTCGTGTATTGAATCCAATTGTCGGCTTGTGCAAGTGTCACATTTGACTGATAATGAAATGTGGAGTGAAAATTTCCCGATGAGGGAATATTTAAAAGTTTCAGGCAGTGCTGGAGAAGGGTCAAATCAGCACAAGATCGGTCGATAGGCTCATTACCTATATGAGGTTGAAGGAGGCTATCATGTCGATAGAGTGTTTTGACACTTTCTCTTCGGAAGTAGTGCCAATTGAGCCAATGGTTACTTTTGTCTGCCAGCCTAGTGTCGCCGATTCACCAAAAACTTCACAGCAATTATTTTCAACCTACGGCTGGGTACCTCCTCCTATACTGGCCTGCTTCTCGTGTCCTTCTTCCACCAAAGACAGGCGTTTGGAGTGATCGTTGACAAATGGTCTGAGCCTATCGGGCTTGCCGCATTTGGTGAGGCTTAAGTCCGTCTATCTGACTAATGTTATCTCCGTAGGCATCTATAAAAAGTGGAAGGTGGAAGCATAAGAGCACCAAGTTAAATGTCTGCCATCAACGTTGTTGTGATTGGAGGTAGCTTTGCTGCACTCGGTTTGGTACTAAATTTGCACAAACTCAATGCAAAACACCCGAAAACCAAGATCAATATCTCGATTATCTCTCCCAGTGAGATCTGGTATCCAAACCCGGCATCTCCAAGCCTCATTCTTGACCCGGAAGAGGCTAGGAAGATGAGTTTATCGCTTGCTGATATACTCAAAGGAGTTGACTTTACTCACATTAAGGGACTTGCCACAAAGCTCGACCCTTCTTCCAATACGGTGGAAGTCGATAACGGCCAAACGGTGACGTATGACTATTTGTGTATCGCCTCGGGGTCCCGGACGGTGACCAAGGCCTTCAAGGTGTACGACAGCTATGAAGACACCATCGCTGATTTGAAGCGGTTGCACACTCAAATACTGGCTGCAAAAAAAATTGCTATAATTGGTGCAGGTGCAACTGGCGTGGAACTTGCAGCCGAGATCAAGGACCACTATCCTGAAGTTTCAGTGGACCTTTACGGTGACACTTTGACTCCTTTTTTTGGGTCTAGAAGGTCCACGGGAGTTGAGAATAAATTGAAATCTTTTGGCGTAAACATCGTCCGCAAACGGGCAAGTTTCACCGAAACTCTGGTGGACACGCTAGATTCCAAAAAAGAGTACGATTTGGTGGTTAATGCAGCTGGCATTGTCCCGAACTCCGAGTTTATTCCCAAAGAGCTCTTGAACGGTTCGGGTTACTTAAAAACCGACGAGTATTTGACAACAAAGTACGATAACATTTTCGGGTTTGGTGACGTCTTGGAACGCTCCAACAAGACTATTGCCGATATAAAGATTTATCAGAAACCGGTGTTGATTAAGAATTTTGAGCGGATATTATTCGGTAAGCACCCGAAACCAAAAGCGTTCCCCGAGAAGAGGTCGACCATTGCAATCGTGCCTTTAACGAAGAAGATGAGTGTTGGAGAAGCTTTCGGCTGGGGCATCCCTTCGTGGGTTGGTTCGTATTTAAAGAACCTGATGAAGCCCGAGGATACGTTTAAGAACTTTTAGGAAGTTTAACGTCTTTCGTAAATCGATAGTATAATGTACAACTAATATATGATACGGAACAGTGACAAAGCAGATCAAAAGCACAAGATGGTTAGCTCTGAAAAGTTGTCCTCCACCCCAGAGAAAGGAGCATTTTGGAACCTCTCGTTGAACCATAACACGGTGGCCTTTCACCAAACTTATAGTGGCACTTGTGGCACGAGATAATGTGAGCTGCATTGTATTGTTTTGTCTACATGTGGTTCTAAGTATCCATTCCCTTTGAAGATAAGACTTGTGCAATGCTCAATTAATTAGTTATGAAGTAGTTTTAACTACTATTGTTCTATTATGTATATTAAGTCTAGCAATCGTGTGGAGCGACTGCAAAAAGCGGAATACAGACTCCCCAGGATTATGAAGAAAGGTTTCAGAGCACTGGGAGAGAACAAGCAAAAAGGATCAATACAGGCCAATGGAGAAAAGGTGATTATCGACTTTGACAGAGATAAGGTTAGCTCCGCAAGCCTTTCCCCGGAGGCCGGGCTGAATGTGGTGCCATCCCCTGTTCCAGCTTGCTTCTATCCCTAAACCCTTCCAATGGGCTTTTCAGTGGCCTGTACTTGTTCTCTCGGTCCGGATGCTTTAACCCGGACCGGTTACTCCGCGTTCGGCAATCCCAAGCCAATCAACATGCAAATGTTATCTCCGTATATATAAAGTTTCCAATGCAGAAATATTAGATTACCAATTTTTTCCAATGTCTACCATCAACGTTGTGGTGATTGGGGCCAGCTACGCTGGTCTTGGGATCGTGCAAAACTTGCACAAGCTCCAAGCTAGGTATCCAGAAAAAAAGCTCAATGTCTCGGTTATTGCTCCGAGTGAGCACTGGTTCCAGGTAATAGATGCTCCAAGATATATGATTGACCCAGAAAAGGTAAATAATCTTAGTCTTTTGGTCACTGACATGATCAAAGAAGCCGAGTTCACTCTCATCAAGGGACTTGCAACAAAATTGGACCCGAATTCCAATACGGTACACCTCAGCAATGGTAAAAATGTCATGTTCGACTACTTATACATCGCCTCGGGAGCTCGGACGTTGACAAACGCCTTCAAGGTGTACGACAGCTATGAAAACACCGTCGCTGATTTGAACCGGTTGCACGATGAAATAATGGCTGCAAAAAAAATTGCCATAATTGGTGCAGGCGCGACCGGTGCAGAGCTTGCAGCCGAGATCAAGGGCAATCACCCTGACAAAACGGTGGACCTTTATGGAAGGTCTCTCACGCCATTTTTTGGGCCAAAAAGGGTTGCCGGAGTCAAGAGCAAATTAAGGTCCTTGGGTGTGAACCTCATCCGGAAACGGGCAAGCTTCACCGAGACTCGAGTGGAAACCTTGGACTCGCAAGAGGAATACGATTTGGTGATCAATGCTGCTGGCCTTGCTCCAAACTCTGAGTTCATTCCCAAAGAGCTCTTGAACGGTTCAGGTTACTTGAAAACCGATGAGTTTTTTGCCACCAAGTACAACAACATTTTTGGGTTTGGCGATATCTTGGAGCGTTCCACAAAGACTATTCTTGATATGAAGTCTAACCAACAACCAGTGTTGAAGCTGACTCTTGAACGGATAATCTTTGGAAAGGACCTGAAACCCGTAGCCTATCCGGAGGAGAGGTCCGTTGTTGCAGTTGTGTATTTGACGGACAGGATGAGTGTCGGGGAGGCGTTCGGGTGGGGTATTCCTTCGTGGGTTGGTTCGTATTTAAGACGTAAAATGAAGCCAGAAGATACGTTTAAGCACTTTTAGGGAAGCCTGAAAAGTTCTTTAATTTATTGTGTCGTATAAGAATTGATATATGCTATAAACGAGATTGAGCCAAGGCCTCTAGGAAGCATTGCTGTCTTGCGAAGTTTCTCTGCCCACCCTTGGGAGTGCCAGAGGACAAGGGTAGTGAGTGGCACTAACACTGTCTTTACCGGAGCAGTCGGTCTATTGCCAGCCCCGACATTCTCCCTTACAGGGGTCTCCACCAGCTACAGTGCGAGCGATGACTCAAACACGCAACCCTAAGTCACATCCAAGTGGGGTATGACTAATACATGCCCCGAGCAATCCCACTACAAACGAGGCATTGACTGCTAAATAAACTTCGAACTAGCTACTCTTAATACATTAAACCCCTCTCATAAACACTCTCCACTGACTCACATAAACAACGACTACCCTATCGGGATTTTGCAGTCATTCGCGTTTGAGTAATCAACGTGCAGTGTGTATACAACCTTTATTACTGGGACTAATATATAGTCACAACAACTCCTTAGATGATTATCAAAATGATTTCCAGTCGAAGGCCTAGGAACTTGGCCCCCAGTTCTGTCACAAAGTCATCAATTCCAATTCCTCTGATATCGGGACCTCTGACCCCGTCGAATTCCCCGATAACAAGGGTTCCGTCCCGATCATTTTCGATTATCCCAATCGAGACATGCATGTCCCGAACTTGGCTACGGCAGCACCTCTACTACTTGGGGTTAGACTTGATTCGGTTGCAGGCATACCAGAAACTATCCAAGTACATTGGCACGAATGCCGGGGGTTTTATCAAGCTGTTGGTGTCCGATATCTCCACCTTTATCAACCGAGAGCTCACCACGGCGTCCACTCCTGCTGGCCTGGAGTTGAAGCTGTTGATTGGCGAGATCAAGGAAGACTGCGTCTTGGACTTGCTGCACGGCTCCAACAACGTCTCAGAATGCCGGCTTTTCTTCATTGCTGTGGGGTACATGCTCTTGAACCACCCATCCGAGAAGTTGGATGATTTCACCGACCGGTTGGTCTTATTGTACTTGGACTACAACCGGCACAATGTAAGCGGGATTCGCCTGCCTGACGACACTCTCACCCGGAAAGTACTCGGTTTGGCCCACCAGTATTATGATACCTGCCGTATCCGGACGGATACAATCTACGATGACAAGCCGAAAAAATTGAGCTTGTATATCACGAAGCACATTACCATCGACTTGCCACCTTTGCCCCGGATCTACAGCCACAGGTTGTTGTCCAAGGCGTTGGTGCACAAGGAGTTGTACCGGGGTTTTATCGACGAGAACCACCGGTTTCGCAGCCATTTACTACGGGAAGGTGCAGACCCTCGTGAAGCGGGCCCAATTATCAGAAACGACTTGTCGTTCTTTGACGGCTTGGGCGACTACTACCTCTCACAAGAACTGTCGAATTTGTTGTACAGGTTCAAGCATTCGGCTCCCTACGTGAACGAAACCTCCTTCGGCAAGAAGTCGTACACTTTGCTAAAGACAATTCTTGCAACCAATACGTTGTTAGCTCGTTTGGCGTTAGCATACAACTTGCATGAAGGATTAGATGACCCAATTGTCAACGGGATATTTCGAGATAGCTATGTGCCGTACTTGAACTACTGGAAGGATTTGGATTTCGAGACTTGCCAGGAATCCAAGAGCTATCGGTACGAACAGGAATTCATTGCCGATTATTTTGAACAGTATGTGGGGACGTTGTTTGTTGAACAACCCAATGCTGCTCGAACCTGGATAAGCCTGATATACGAGAATATCTTGTTTCTGATTAGCGATGAACACCGAATACCATCCAAGTCTTTGGTGCAATACGACTACCATTCCTGGGGGTTAGATGTGATTGGTAGACGGTTGAAATAACCGGAGTCAGGTATGTAGTGTATTAGTTTTAAAGGCAGCGTGGTACGGGGGTTTTATAGGCGAATATATAAGAGAGTTTCCCCTGAGCTAATGGATTTATTCATTAATACTATACATAGAATATGTCAGTCAGTTGTTTCTCCTGGCATCTTTCATCAAAGCAGCAAATCCACTATTTTTCTTTGCCTTTTTCTTTCGAATATACTTGGACTTTTCTGAGTCTCCATCACTGTCGCTGTCACTATCACTATCACTATCACTATCACTGCTGCTGCTATCACTATTGTTAGCCTCTTCGTTCGCTTGCACAGGGGTTACCACTTTCACAGGAGCCAGCTTACCATCCCTGACATCGGGGATACCAGATTTGACCAAGTCGCTTAACGAGCTCAATGAAGCCAATGCTGGCTTACGGGGCGCAGGCAAAAGAGTGTGAGCGGGACGAGAAGTCTTGGAGTGCTTAGCATCGGTAGGATTTGCTGACAGGCTCGTTTCCTTTGTAGACGGAGCTTCACTTGCTGTTGATTGCAGAGGGTTTTTGTTTTTAACATTTGTCGTATCTTTGTGTTCCTTCGCTTCTTGGGTGCTATTGTTACCCCCACTAGGAGTTTGAACATCACTCGAATTTGCAGGTGCTTGCTGGCCCTTTTCATCCTCTGAATCTGATTCAAACTCACTGCCGGATGACTTATGTTCAGCTTCTGAATCGGAATCGGAGTCAGAATCAGAATCACTTGCATCAGAAGAGCCTGAGGATTCAGAAGACGAGTCGGAGCTGGAGGAGCGAGTGTCTTCCTTCTTTGGCTGCTTGGTGGTTGCAGACGAAACAGACTTTGAAGACGTCGCTTCAGGTGCTGAAGGTCCAGTCTTCACGGCTGTCAGTGGAGGTTTTGAAACTTTCAGTGCCGCAGAGGAGCTAGGAGATGACTTTGGCAACTCCTTAAGCGTTTGAGATGATAAAGGCAGACTAGCAGAAGACTTGTAGCTTTGCTGTCTTGGTTTGGGGTAGGGAACTGTAGACAAGTCTGGAGGGTTAAAAGTGAAATCCTCAACCACTGAAGAATCACCCTTTTGTTTCGAAGCTGTGGTGTCCTGACTTGGTGCTTTGTGGGAATCAACAGAAGCCTTCTCAGAGGAACTTTTCTCCTTTGAGGACCCATTTGCTGTTGCACCAACAGAGGTGGCAGCCTCCTTGGCATCAGACTTCGTCGATTCAGACGCTTTCGTCCCGTTAGTCATCTCTTTTGACGTCAATTCACCAGCGGTCGAACCGGCTGCACTTTTTGAAGCAGGTTTCGTTGACAAGTCATTAGACTGGCTTGATGCATCAGCAGATACTTGGGAATTCTTAGAGTTATCATTTTGTGGTGCTTTCGGTTGAGAAGATGGCTGGGGCTCGGCAGACAGTGGATTGGACTCCGAATCTTTAACTTTATCAGTAACTTCGCTAGATTGAGCGGGTGGTTTTGAGGTACCTTGCACCGGGGAAACGTCCGCTTTGGTTTGAGACCCTATCTTGGACACAGGAACGGGCTTTCCATTGTTATGGTCGTCCTTTGGTCCCAGATTGGCCGACTCAGGAAGTGAGGTCTTTGCAAAATCTTCAAGCTTTTCCTCTGTTTTGGGATTTGATGTTTTTGCACGTTTTAAAGCAGGTTCAGTTTCTGGGTTCTCCCTTTGAGTTTCCTCCCTCTTAGAAGTTCCTTGACTGCTTTCTTCGCCCTTTGCTTCATCTTTTTTCTTTTGTTTGGCTTCCTTTTCTTTCTGTTTCTCTTCCCGTTCTTTCTGTTTCTGTTCCTTCTCTTTCTGTTTCGCTTCCCTTTCTTTCCGTTTCTCTTCCCGCTCCTTTTGTTTCCTCTCCCTCTCTGCTTGTTTCTCTCTCTGAACTCTTTCCCTCTCTCTCTGCTTTTCTTCTCTTTCCCTTTGCTTCTGCTCTTTTTCCTTCTGTTTTGCTTCTGCCTCTCTCTGCTTCCTCTCTCGTTCTAACTGCTTTTTCTGCTCTTTTTCGTCCAACTTCTTTTCCTGGTCATTGGGTGTGGCACCCCGCTCAGTCGGCTTGCGGACTCGTAATTTCCTACTGGGATAAACTATCCGTTCATCCATGTTGATTTCTAACCCACTTACAAGTCTTGATGAGACCTTCTTTCGAACCTCCTCATCCTGTAAGAGCTGCCGTAATCGAGCGTCACCCGCTTGTCTCCCCTTTCCATTGAGCCGTTTGACAATTTCGTCCTGAGAGATGGTTTCTTGGTGAGAGGTCAAATCGTTTTCTAGCTGATCATTTTCTTTGTCATTTTCAGCAATATTCAGTTTGGGTAGCCTTCTTTGATAAGTGGGGCTACTATGAGGTTCTGAGGAGGATGAAGGTGGCCTGAATGTCCTGTCAGCTATGTGCTCTCCATCCGGCTTCTCTTCTAATTGTTCCCCATCGCGTTTGGCCACAGCTGGTTCGGAGCTGGGCCTCTCGGCGAGATTAGCAGGAGTCTGGGGACTCTTTCTGGAATAGCCATTTTCACTTGTTGGTTGTTCAGTTTCGAGTTCAACGTCGCTCAAATCGTCGTCAATGGCCTCTTGGTCAATGTGAAGTTTTGGTTCTTGTGAAGCCCGAGAAACTGCCTCTTTGGTTTCCAATTGGGTGTGAGCTGGTACACTCAACATTCCAGACGTAACTCTGTGGCCACTGGCCGATCTGTTAGCCCGCTTTTGAGGTATTAGTTTCGAATCCGGAGTGTCTTCCGGTGGAGGTAGAATGGCATTTGAAGAAGCGTCTAGTAAATCCCTTGAACTGTTGGCAACCAGAACCGGAGATCTTGACCGCAGGTCCCACACGGTTTTTCTGGTTTTCGTGGGGATGTTCGGATCGACTGTTTCGAAGAATTCAGAGGTTCGTTTACGGGAACTTTCGGGAATTGGTGCCCCAGCAGTGAGGACCGGGGCTGGGGGCATCAAGGGTGTGCTCTGATGAACAAAGCCTTGATGAGCCATCTTTCCATGAGGTGTGAAGCCACCACCGGTGTAATCATGCCCTGCCATAGACTGAGATGAAACCGGGGGTGGTACAAGGCCGGTGGTGTCAACGTTAGCTCCATAAAAACCACTTCTGTTGCTGTGACCATAACCGGCACCCACTCGGTAGCCATTTTCGAAACTTTCGGGTCTAAAACTCAGATTCACTCGACTAACCGGAAGTGAAACAAACTCATTGTTCACCAACACCCGCATGGTATCGCCCGAGGCAAAAACATCAGCAACGTAGTAATCTGGGTCTAAATCACATTCATTATAATCTTGAACCCGTTCTATCAGGAGCTCTTCATCAAGCGGATATAATTTCTTAAACCTGGTTCTTAATTCCTCGCATACTTGTTCGAGGGTGGAAGACGGGGAAACAAGATGCAAAAATCTCCGGGTTTTCGAGAGTACCAAGTTTGGATCCAGATGTATGGTGCTGACGTTTTGGTCCATCACCAACGGTATCACATGAACCTGAAGCTTGATCTTCATGGCCGGAGTCTGCAATAATGGGAGAGAAATTTTTCACTTCGCAGTTCATATAGGAGAGGGGCAGGATACTTTGGAGGTATACGGATTAGAGAGGGTTGTGCAATCTCATCGCATATGAATGGATCGGGTAGGTGTTGTCAATTGGAATTGTTCCAGATACAAAGCGGGAGAGGTATCAAGAGTAAATTGGGGTAAACTTTGATTTTACGGGTGCTGCATATAACTCGTGTCTCAGTTGATAGAGTGGAAAAGGGCATTGTGCAAGAGGACTAAGAGACGACCTAACATTTCTTGATTGAGTTATGGAACTGGAAAATTGGGGTCAATACTTTGGTGGAGCTTTCCAGCACCTGTGCGTTTTCGGTTGGATGCAGCTTTAATGATACTCACTAGGTATATGGTTAGGTGTAAAGGTGGTTGGGTTCCTTATTGGACCATGCTGCACGGATTGACGACACTCCTGTTCCTTTGTTTGATGAAAATGATCTAAGCAACATTAAGACCATCTACAGGGGATTATGACAGCTACTTAAATACGATATCACAAAAGCTTATTTATTCTTGTAACCTTGTAAACTTTGTTCCTGCCGTTGAAAGACGCCATGGACTCTGCTTAGACAAGAAGGACTTGCAAGCTCAATAGAAAGAAAACACCCCTTTCGAGGCATAGAACATCAGGAGCAGGGACACTATGATTAACCGTTTGTGCCCATTCCTTTTGCAAAAGAGGAGCTCTTGGCTATTGTAACCACATACAGAAACTACATTATATCTTACACTATAATACATGCTAGCTACACGCTGTGAGTGATATCATCAAGCTCTACCCGATTAAAATTGGGAGCAAAACTCAAAATCTCTCCATCAACAGTTCCACAGAAAAAAGAACTCAGATACGGCGCCCCCCTGGCCATGGAGCATGTTCTACCTATTGTACTCCCCTTGCGTCCTAGACGGTGTATGAGCTTTCCGTCTATGGTTCTAAATACAAAAATATCACTGCTGTCACTGGGAAAGATTAGATGTTGTAGCGTACTCTCGTATCGGTGATTTAGCAAAAGGGGCACAGTTTGGGGGTACTTGTTCCGAGTTAACGGCCCAAAGCTGGTGAGTTTATTGACGGGAGAGTAGGAAGGAGCCGTCATATCCCACACTCTTATTTTATCGTCGTTACCAGCAGAATATAACGTGATACCGAGCTCGTCCCACAAAAGTCCGTTGACCGGAGCCAGATGGGCCTTGACTGACACCCGTGAAAGGTTGGTCTTATCTCGAGTTTGGGCATTTGTTCGGAGCATATCAAGTCTACACAAACACAGAGAACTACGCCGTATATCCCACAATTTAACTTCTCCATCAAAGCCTCCCGAGGCAAGTATGTTGGGATCTTTAGGGTGCCAATTGACCACTAGAGTTCTTTCTTTGTGACCAGTCAACGTATGGGCACTCGACATAGACCGCAAGTCCAACAATCTGATGAAGGGCTGGTCGCTTGCAGTTGCTATCAAGGTGTTGACTTTATTGATGTCAATGCAATAAACTCGACTATTAAGCTTGAACTCGTACACACTGGTCAATTCATTGGTGTCCCATACCCTAACTGTATGATCGAAAGATCCCAGCACAAACATCCCGGTATCAATGGGCCACCACTGCACACTCGAGACCCCATAATCATGGTACAGTCTTCTGGGAATGGTTGCAATACATTTATATACACAGGCACCACTAGCCACATCATCCTCGCCCAATCCGGGGTGTATGCTACCGGATTGGTCCAGGCCTCCCAAAGTTTTTTGCGTAACTTGCAGGTGTTGCTGTAGATCCCATAACTTTATGGATGAATCACCGCACCCGCTCAACATGAACCGATAATCGTGGGATTCGAGCGCTAAGGCATTCACGGCAGAGTCTTTGTGGCAATTTTCCGGGAACACGTTCGTTGCCACATTCTGTTGTAGTTGGTAGTAGCTGGAATCCACCACTGTTTTGGCGAACTCCAAGCTACTGATCTTGCCAACTTTCCTATCCTGGTATAGTGCTTGCATTTATGCGCTAGACGCGAAATGAGTGGTGGGAAGGAAAAAAAAAATTTGAGTGAAAAATTTAGCTTTACCCAAAGGTCACAATACACAGGGTAGCGAAACTTCATTATGTTAGACATCAACCAATTTATCGTTGAGAAAGGCGGAAATCCCGACCTTATCAAGGAATCTCAAAAGAAAAGAGGTGACCCAGTCGAATTAGTGGACGAAATCATCGCAGACTACAAGCACTGGACCACCATCAGATTCGACTTGGATGAGGCTAACAAGCAGGCCAATAAGTTACAAAAAGAGATTGGACAAAAATACAAGAAAAAGGAAGATGCTAGTGAATTGTTGCAACAGAAGGAAGCCCTTTCTAACCGCAAAAAGGAATTGATTGAGTTGGAACAAGAGACCGATAAGAAATTGAGATCCAAGGTTAACCTTGTGGGTAACATTGTCCACGATTCAGTGGTCGTTTCTAACAACGAAGACAATAATGAAATTGTCAGAACCTGGAAGCCAGACACTTTGAGCGAAATCGGCAGTGTTGCAGCCGCAACCGGCAAGCCAGCAGCTTTGTCTCACCACGAGGTGTTACTCAGATTGGACGGTTACGACCCGGAAAGAGGTGTCAGAGTGGTTGGCCACAGAGGTTATTTCTTGAGAAACTACGGGGTTTTCTTGAACCAAGCCTTGATCAATTACGGTTTGAGTTTCTTGGCCAAAAACGACTACACTCCATTGCAGGCTCCAGTTATGATGAACAAGGAAGTCATGGCCAAGACTGCCCAGTTGTCGCAGTTTGACGAAGAGTTGTATAAAGTCATGGATGGTGAAGACGAAAAGTATTTGATTGCCACCTCCGAGCAGCCAATCAGTGCTTACCACGCCAACGAATGGTTTGAGTCGCCACAGGAACAGTTACCAGTTAGATACGCTGGCTACTCTTCGTGTTTCAGAAGAGAGGCCGGTTCTCACGGTAAGGATGCATGGGGGATTTTCAGAGTCCACCAGTTTGAAAAAATCGAACAATTTGTGTTGACTGAACCGGAAAAGAGTTGGCAAGAGTTTGACAGAATGATTGGCTTGAGTGAAGAGTTCTACCAGTCGTTGAAGTTGCCATACCAGGTTGTTGGTATTGTCTCTGGTGAATTGAACAACGCTGCTGCTAAGAAATACGATTTAGAGGCCTGGTTCCCATTCCAAAACGAGTTCAAAGAGTTGGTTTCTTGTAGTAACTGTACCGACTACCAGTCTCGTAACTTGGAAATTAGATGCGGTATCAAACAACAGAACCAAACGGAGAAGAAGTACGTTCACTGTTTGAACTCTACGTTATCGGCCACCGAAAGAGCCTTGTGCTGTATTTTGGAGAATTACCAAACCGAAGACGGGCTTGTGGTTCCAGAGGTGTTGAGAAAGTACATTCCTGGTGAGCCAGAGTTTTTACCATTTGTCAAGGAATTGCCAAAGAACACCACCAGTGCAAAGAAGAAGTAATAGTATATATTGTACAGAATATAAGCGAAGAAGCTGGATGGATGTAGTTTAGGATTGAGAAGTACTAAAGGGTGGTGTTACTATAGACACCAGAAATGTTGTACGGTTCCAGCCTGCCAGCGTTTCAAAAAAAAGTCAATTTGATGAGCCAATAGATGAAGTGATTGGGATATTAGAAATTAAGGGTATTGTAGAAAACGAAATGTTGATTGAAGGTTAAGCTTTTGGTATTAATTGGTATGTTAGATGAGAGATTTGCTTGGATAGAAGCAGATTGGTGTGGGCATGTGTGATGCAAGAAATGTAGACATGGACTGTGTTGGCTGTCAAGCACCGTTTTACGATTAAACACGCTAATTGATGCAGTAGAGATACAATTGAAACATTAGACACTCTTATTTATTTTACAGACCATAATTTTCCTTAAGTATAAGCAAGGTTGAAGGCCAACGCAAGTTAGGGCTTTGCCAACATATTATATTCTGTTCTTCACTTTTACCCCAAAGAACCCCAACTCTTTTAAAGCTTCACAGCTACTAATCTTCAATGCTTTACAATAATATAAAATCCCGAAATGGTGTAAACACAATCGTTTAGTCGTACACCTCTTGAGCATACTGGGTGTTGTGGTCTAATCAACTTGTGCCCCCACTCCCCCCACTCAACCCCCACCAGCTTGGGTATCACGATATCTGATCACGTCTATTCGCTACACACAAAACATATCTAAGCACCGAGCAATTCACAACAGAGAATACCGGCCATGATACCACAACACGAAGCACAGCATCCCCCACAACAACCCCCACAGCATCCGTCATCTTTACGCTGTTGCTGAGCATACATTGGTTGTTGTTGCGGATAGTACCCTCCCTGTGGTGGTGGGGGGCCTTGCTGGTAGTAACCTTGTGGTGGTGGGGGGCCCTGTTGGTAGTAACCTTGTTGATAAGACTGGAGATGTTAGTAAATTGTCACTGCCGACGTTTACAGAGCCGTTAACGGTAAACACTGGAATCGGAAGTGAAGATCCTTGGGGATTGGGAAATCAAGGGTTCATTGCCTAACCAAGGAATATAACCTCAACAAACCATGATGGGATCATTTCCTCATAGTTCAGCCGAGGACCAACCAATGTGACGAACGCGCTATTGATCGAACGATTGTACGTCATAGGCGCCTTCAGGTCATACTGATTATTACCTAGTTACCATCTGGTTACTGCTCTCCACTACCGCTTTCTGTTTGTTGCTGGCTCACTCACGTACCATTTGTGTTGTTTTCAAAGAATCAACACATATTTATGTGCGTGCGCACTGCGTCTCGTTCGAAAAATCTTCCCCGATTGGGAGAATAATCTTTACAGGAACGATGCTATATTTGGTAACTGCGCGTTAGTCCACACTTCACTTTGACACTGCCATGGCCAGGTTCAGGCAGTGCCACTGCCACTTCAGTTGCCCAGAACACTCCACCTCCTAACAACCGATACTATACCGGTTTAGGTAACCTCTCCGGTCGCGTGCACGTTTTTCTACCACTAACTTCCCAACTCTACGACCACGCTAACATGCAACGGCTAGGTTGTAGCCCGTTGGACGCATATCTACTGGTTTTGTGTCAAGAGAAATAAAATTTGCGGTGACATATTTACAGGTTAGCAACGTTTACGCATTCGATGGCCTCGATCGGAATGCGGGGCCTAGTAATATGACATTTGCTTATGTCAGCGTGTGATATGGCTGAGGAGGCTACCACACACGGACCGGCCCCCACCCCACCAATTACCAACCTGTCTTTGAGGGTAATGCACGGGGTGATTCCACCAAGTTGGTCGGAATTCAGACTTGAAAGGTTTTTTTGGACACCTTTTAAAGCGGGACACCTGTGATTCACTTTAGTTACTAGACCTAACATTAGTCAACCTGTGCATCAGTTAATCTGGCTAGTACATTTTCATCCTGTAGTGTCTCTGAACTGGTAATCATTTCCCAGTATTGTCTTGCTTTTCTGTGTAGTTTCTTCATGTGATTTGGAGAAACAGTAAGTGACTTTCAACGGTCAGTAGATTGTTTCTTGCAAGACCTGGTACCTTAACTAAACAAGTGTTACCCCTTTCTTATGTTAGGATTTCTGTTCCAGGTATAATCTGGTGGAATTTGAATATCTCACCGTGGGTGAAGTGCTTACCGTTTAATATATCCATTTTGCTTAGTTCCATATCAATTAGTTAACGATAATCAAAGCGTAGATAAATAGTCTGTTATATATTCAGTAAATTGATTATACATGGGTCTGTAGGCACATAGTTTGGTTGGGTGTTTGCCCATTCGGTGAATCAGATTGGAGTGCTGTGACATAGAAGGGCATCTGAATATTTGCAAGGCACCAAAGCGAGTGACCCGAGAACCAAGATTCAGGTGTCCTTTGGCCTTCGTCTTGGAGCTTGCAACAGGAAAAAGAAGGTCTTACCAGGACAAGCGTACTCTCTCTAACAACGCTATAGTGTACATTGTCCTGGTAAAGCCTTGTGTCGGCATTTTCAGTCTACAAGAGCTGGAGTCGTTGATAGAGTCGTCATATAAACACCCATTTGCATGTCTTTTGATGGTCAGTTGGTGGTAACTATGGACCGAGACTTGAACCTTACTCTTGGAACAGTTGTGTTCTTTTTATCTCAGGGCTAACCAACTTGTCGTTCAACAGAGGCATGCAGGTATTATAGAGGTTCCTGTAGAGGAAAGGTTTGATTTGTACAGGGTTTGATTTGTACAGGGCCGAAAGCTTCCAGGACACCCATGTTCTAGCAAGTAGCAATAAAGTAGCGTGAATCTTGCAATATGGAGCTTCTAACTATCTGAAAGTTTGTCTTATTGTTTGGACTTTGTGTTGGAATTAGCCCGGATCAATGCTTGGCTACTATCGGCTCTATTTGTTAACTACTCTATTTATGGCATTTTGGTAGTTTATCCATTCGTATTCAGAGATGAAGGTATAGGCCACGTTCCAGTAGTTTATACTAAAGTTGGTACTTTGAGCGAACAGTTCTCTTCCTGCAATGGTGGTCAAGAAGGTGGTGTGCTACCAGGTTTTGTTCACCTTTAAAATGTGGAAACTGGTTCACCAATGTTGCTTGTCCCAAGAATCTTGACGAACCAACTCTTGCAATATCAGACACTATCTAACATGAAGCTTGAAGCTCGGCATCACTTTGTGATAACAGCTGATAAACTCCGGTCTGATTTCTCTTGACTTTGGTCTACAGTGTCGAACACTTCCGGTGAGACTGAGTTATTAGCTGTCTGTATGGCCTGTTAAACCTGGAACACCAGTTGTAGATGCTAAATTGCCTGGATCGATAAGCCAAATTAGCTCGTTCATTTTACCACGAGAAGTCTGGGGTTTAGCGAGATAACCAAGCTGGTGGTCCATAACCTTTCCTTACTGGGTAAACTTGATTGCAGCTGAAGAGTATGATGAGCTGACTGACCCAGTATGTCTAACGACAACAGCCGGAACCAAGAGGCCTACATACAATAGTATACAGTCCTATAAACTTTCTACACTTAAAACCTGACAAAGAACACCTACGAAGCCTATAAACAACACCACAATAGTACACCACCCTCCTCCCCAGCTCCTTCCGTACTCTTCGTACTCCCGTGCTCTTCCCGGCTCCTCTCATTAGGCCCGATTTCGCAGCCGATTTCGCAACGGGACTACCTCATCTCGATGGACTTATTTGACTTACCCACACATTTACCCAATGAAGACGGGAAAACCGCCAAGTTGGACCATGACACAGCAGCTGATGCACCAGGAAAACTGGTGGCTTCGGACCCCCCACCAAATCCCGGTAAAAAACCCCCTCCGATCCAGGGCACCTCGATCACCTTAGAAACCGAGGAAGACATCGCCAAATGGATTGAAGACCGGAAAAAAAAATGGCCCAGCCGGAAAAACGTGGAGCTCAAGCAGAAACTGCAGGAGCACAAACGCAAGCACGAGCCGGAGCCACTGGCAAATAAAAAACCGAAAAACGTGTGTAAATTTTTTGCAGCCAACAAAAGCTGCAAATTTGGCGAAAAATGCAAGAACCTGCATGAGTTGGACGACTATAAAATCATCAATAATCTCAAGGTGAAGGTGCCCAAGCCGTACGAGGCCACTCATAACCCGAAATCGTTGTACAAAATGTTGGTGAAAAAAGACCAGTACGAGTTGGAAAACGAACAGTTTATCAAGTTTCTCTATTATATGGAGGAGAAGGGGTTGATAAAGCACGATTTAAGTGCATAGATGGCACGAGCTACTCGGGGCGTCACAGCTAGAACTTCCATTTGACTATCGGGCATATTCTGATGGTAGCGTTTATACTGGATAGTAATTGACACCGGACTACTACTATTCTACCACCATCCTACCACCACCATAAGTAATCTCCATTCAACTACATATGCTCTTTACTACATATACTCTTCACCTACATATACTCTTCACCTACATATGCTCCTTACCTAGGTTAATACTGCCAGTGAATTGAAAATCAGCCTCTTAACCAATTCCAACATACACTCTATTCACTCCAGCATACACTCTATTCATTCCGACATGCCTACGCTAATCACTCCTACATGCTACGCTAATCACTCCTACATGCCTACGCTAATCACTCCTACATGCTACGCAGTCACTCCTACATGCCTACTCTCCATATGCCTTTACCTGCATATCCTTACCTACATCAATGCTGCACTAGTGAATTGACACCTGTAGTCCAACTTACCAGTTCACCCAAATACGCTCATCACTTCCTACATACATAACCCCTCCATTTAACCTGCATATGCTCCATAACCACGGTAATACTAGAGTGACTACACCTACTTGTCATTTACCCACATTTATTCCTCCCTACACGCTTCTACATACCTCTCCTACGTTCTTCCCCACTCCTCTCACGTATGCTCCATTTCACTCAACTCAAACTTGCTGGTGGCATCGGCCAAGATCTGACACTGCTTGGCTATCTCCTCCAACTTGTTGATCACCACCGTGTTGCCCTCGCCAAACCCGTAGATCGAGTACTTCAACCCGACCCGTTTGCAAAAATCAATCACAAACGGCTGCATTCTGCGCAAGTTGTGACGAGGCACCCGGGGGAACAAGTGGTGGATCACCTGGAACTGCAACCCCCCGTGGAAAAAGTCGAACCACTCGGGGCAGTCGACGTCCATGGTGGTCCGGATCTGCCGCATGACAAACAGCTCGCTGACCCCCAAGTCCGAGGTGGACATGGCAAAGTGGGAGAGGGTGATCTGCACGTGCACGATGAAGCTGGCGATGTTGCTCATCATCACGTACGCCAACTTGGCCCAGTGGGACTCCAACAGGAACACCAAGAGATAGAAGTACCAGTAGGCAAACACCGCAAGCCCGACAAACTCCAAGTACCGCAACCACGCTGCCTGGCCCTTGCGGGGGCCCTGGCCAAGCAAGATGTACGCCCACGACAACCGGTACAAGTTGAAGCGGGCGAACGTGAGGATCGGGTAGTAGAGGTAGTTTTGCAACGGGATCAAGTGCCGGGCAGCCCAGTCGAACTCGAGGGTCTTTTCGTAGTACGTCGAGTAGACGTTGCCGAAAAGCCGAGTGCTGACGGCGAAAAACGGCAAGTGCTGGATGTCGGGATCGTGCACCGGGTCGTTGGTGATGAGGTGGTGCACGTTGTGGTTCAGTTTCCACCACCCGAGGCTCAAGCCCCCGAGGAAATCGGCCACCAAGATCCCAAACACGGTGTCGAGCTGGAAGTCGTGGGTGATCGAGAGGTGCCCGGCGTCGTGGGCAATGAACGTGCCCTGTTGCCACGCGACCCCCAAGAGCACGGCCGACATCATCGGGTGGCCGAGTTTGTAGAGGGTGAGACTGTACAAGAAGAACGTGAACACTTTGCACAACTCTCTCACGTAGTTCCAGTAGTTGCACTGGTAGAACCCGTGGCGTTTGACCAACCGGTGGAGCTCGGTGTACTCTTGCCGGAGGTGGTCCTGGGTGTGCCGGTCGAGCTCCGGGAGCGACAAGATGTCCTGGTGGGTCAACTGGTGGTCGTAGTTTTGGGCCACCCGTTTCGGGTCCACCACAGTCTCGGACACCGGGAACAAGCGGGTGTAGTTGTGGGACGACACCACCACGTTCTGGGGGACTTTGGGGGCCACATGTGGGGGGACGGTCGAGGTGAAGGTTTCTCCGGAGAAACTGGAGACACTGGACGACTTGGGGGAAATGGTGCCGGAGATGGTGCTAGAGCTGGTACTAGAGCTGGTGCTAGGCATGGTGCCAGAGCTGGTGCTCGAGTCGGTACCAGAGCCGGTGCCAGAGCCGTTAGTTAGACTAGTGCCGGTTGCTGGGCCGGTTGCTGGGCCGGTGGGCAGGCTCTCCGGCATCCCCGTCACATAACGAGCTCCTTGTATCGGAGGAAGCATGTTGTCCCAGGAGTCGACCTCCCCCACTTTCCACTTGAGAAACGTCCTAATCGTGTTGTCTCCGTGGTACGCAAGCATCTCATCGGTAGCATCTCGGCCCACCATATGGAACACGGCCTTCTGGCCTCCCGGGTGCCGTTCGAGCCAGGGGGTCAAGTCGAGCACGTGGTTTCGGTACACCACTACGGCCCGGTCCCGGGCCATCATGTCAATCACGTCCTGCCGTGTGAGGTGCTGGTTTCTGCCCATTAGGAGTTGGAGTATTATCGTGAGATTTGATATGCAGATGGGTCGCTGCGAAGGGCTCGTAACGGGACAGAGAAGGGAAGAACGAGAAGAGAAGAAGGAAAGCAGATAGAGATGGGTAGAGGAGCTATGTGTAAGAGAAGGAGGGGCACAGGGGCAGTGTGTTGAGGGGAAGAGATGTCCACTTGCCGTGATGTAGTTAGTATACAGTTATACCAGGAATATGAGATGAGGCTATGGTGGAAGTCTAAGACGTTGGCCTTATCCAATTGTGCAATGTGTGGCTCTGCAACAAAACCCGATGTGTGGAGAGTCACGGCTGGTAGGCCGAAACGGCTAGACATACGTTTGAAATTTGAATGCTGGGGTGGTGGGGTGTACGTCACGTGCTGCTCTCTACTGAGGTAACTATCTAGGCATGAATGATGAGGTGCAGGGGGAACGAAGCTCGTGTAGGGCTTGGTGCAGGGCTTGGTGTACGGCATGGTGTACGGAGAACCCAGGGTGTTTATATGTGGCTGTTAGAGTCTGGAAACAATAGAGGCAGCTAGTGGAATATCGAGGAAGATAGCAGGGTTGTTGGTTGTGTAGAATTCCAGGTGCTACGATTGGCTAGGGAGTAGTTGAAACACGTAGGTGGTAGTGTGTAGTTAGCTAGTCGAGGATATGTGCAGTGTACTGAACCATTGGGTGGGTACCGAGCCAGTTAAAGAAGCACGAGTAAACGGATCTGAAGAGTTGTGGAGTTCTCTAGAGGTGTAGAGGAGTTTACATTAGACGTGGTGAGAGAGGCTCAAACGGCAGCCACCAAGAGTTTGGCACCATAAGCCAACAGCATCCAGTGATGGTCCTTGTGATTACATACCACCACTGTAGAGCCATAACATGGTAACCGTAGGCAGCAGGAACATAAGCAAGACCGTTCTGCAATGGATGCACCAGTGGATACTTCAAGCTGCAACGTTCTACTGTACCATACAATACCCGAGTAATTTCAATTCGTTCAATTGTAGATCGATTTCAACTACCCAGAGTCCGGTACCCAGTGCCAGACTCTCCCCAGAGGCAAGTTCTAAGTAATCATTTCTACAATTAGCCAGATCCTATCCATTCATTACACCCGTCTCTCGCCCTCTACGAAACTCGTGGCATCGTCACGGGTAATCTCACTAACACTACTAACCTTATTATCAAACGTAACCCCATAGAACTTGTCGGCCACCTGCAACATCTCGGGACGGAACGTGGTGCAGATGAACTGGGCACTGTCGCTCAACCGCAGAATCATCAGCGACACCGCCGTTCGGTACTGCGTGTCCAAGTTGGCATCGATCTCGTCAAAGAGATAGAACGGAGCCGGGTCACACCGCTGCACCGCAAGAATTAACGCAATAGCACAGAGGGACTTCTGCCCACCGGAAAGCTGCTCGATTCTCTGCTGTTCATCGTGCTTCGAGTTGAACGACACCGATATCGACACCCCGACATAGTCGGAGATGGACGCAGCGGAGTCCGACTCCATCAAGTCGTCGTCGTCGCCCACGTCCTCCTCTTCCTCGTCGTTGGCCCGCTTCTTCATGATCAACCGGCCCTTGCCGTCCGGCACGAGGGTTTCAAAGATCTCGCTGAAGCACCGGGCCACCGTCCGGAAACTGGTCTTGATGGCGTGGTCTTTCTGCCGCTTCAAGCTCTCGATCAACCGCTCGATCAGTTCCCGAGACTCCTCGAGTTCCTGGCGTCGGGTCGTCAACTCGGCCTGCTTGTTCGTGAACATGTCGAACTGCTCGATCGCCTTCTTGTTGATGTGGTGGTACTTGGCGAGGTCCCGGTTGCAGTCGTTCAACTGGTCGAGCAACTCATCCGACTTGAACTGCCGGAACCGGGTCTCGTCGAACGCCTCCTCCGGCAAGATCCCGATCTCACTGATCTTCTTGGTGATCTCGTCCCGGCGCCCCGACAAGATGGCCTTTTTGTTGAGGCTCTTCTCGACCGTCTTGGTGATCTGTTCGAGCTTTTCACTCAACCGGAGCTGGTCCTGGTTCGCCCGCTTGAGCTGGGCTTGCTGGTGGTCAAGCTCGTCGGTGAGGCCCGAAACCCGGCTCGTCAACTCCCGGTCTCTCGCCTTTACCGACTCGAGCTGGCCCTTTAACCGATCCACCTCCCCCTGGAGCGACTCGACCTGGAAATCGGTGGTGTCCCCCGACCGGCTCTCCGCCACGAGCTTCTCCAAGTGTGGCCGGTAGTTGAGGGTCAAGTCGCTGGTGAGCTTGTCGAGCGTGGTCTGCAAGTCGACCGACCTGGCCACCACCTTATTCATCTCCTGCTCCAGACGAGAAATGTCCGAGCTGAGCCGTTCGAGCAACCGGTGCTCCTCGTCCGTCAACGACGTCCGGAACTCGGACTGCCGCTCCTTCTCGAACTGGTGCAAGTTAGTGACCAAGTTCTCCCGTACGCTGAGCACCGCCTGGAGACTCGAGTGCAACCCGTCCAACTCCTGCTCCACGCTGGTGCGCTGGCTGTGCAACCGGGAGATCTGGGACTTGACCGGGTTCACCGCGAGCTGAGCGTTGTCGAGCAGCTTCATCAGGGCCTGGAGCTGGTGGTTGAGCCCCGTCAACCGCTGGTTCAACGCGTTGATTTCCCGCTCCACCTCCACCAATTTCCGGTGGTTCTCTTGCAACTGGGCCTGTTTCTTGCCCTGGAGCTTGATGGCGTCGAGCCGGCTGGACTTGTGGTCCCGGTACCCGCCGCTCAACACCCCACCGGTGTCGACACGGTCCCCGTCCAACGTGATGGCCGTCAACTTGTACTGCCGGGCAAGGTCCGACCCTTTGGCAAGCTCGCTGCACACAAGCGTCCGGCCAAACACGTGCTGGATCGCTGGCGTGATGGCCCGATCGCTGAACTTGATCTTCTTGACCAACGGGATGCACTGGTTCGCCGACGAGTCCGGGTACTGGGGGAGGTCTGCCTCGGACGCTGCCCCAAGACGATTAAGCGGCATGAACGTGACCCGGCCGCTTTTGGTCCGGACCAACTCGTCCATAAGCACCAGCGCCGTCTCGTCCGTGTCGACCACCACGTGAAACAACGAAGCCCCGGCCGTCACCTCGACTGCCGTCTTGTACTTGTCGCTGACGGTGAAGAGCTGGGCGAGCGGGCCGTGCACCCCTGAGAGTCCGAGCCGGTGGGTGATCTCCTCCACCGCCGTGAGCCCCTGGCTCTGGAGCCGGTCCATCGACGCCGACACGAGCTGGTTGGCGGCCGTGACATCGGCGTGCAACGAGTCGTTGATGCTCTTGAGCCGGATCTCGTCCCGCCACAACAGCTTCCGGTGGTCGCTGGCGACGCTGATGTCGGCCTTGAGGCCGGTGATCTGGCGCTGGATCTCCGACACCTGGTGCTTCACCGTGTCGTCGTTGATCAGGTCCTCGAGCCGGCGGATCTCCGAGTCGATGGCCGAAAGCTGGTCCCGGTGCTGCTCCACTGCCAGCTCCACGCGGCCGATCTCCGTCTCCTTGGTCCGGAGGTCTTTCGACACCCGAGCGATCTCTGCGTCCAACCAGGCGTCCCGTTCGTGCTGGGACAGGAACCGGGCGAACCGGCTCTGCTTCGAGTAGATCGACCGGTGCTCGGTGGTGAGCTTCACGAGGTGCTGCTTGAGCGTGGACTCTTGCTGCTTGAGCAGGGCCAACTCCGGCCTAATCGACGAGATCTCCTGCCTGTTCTTCGCCACGAGGCGCTGGAAGTGGCCAATGTTCTTGATCAACGCCTGCTTCCTCGCGTTCGCCGCCGTGATTTCAGCCGTGTGCTCGTCGAGTTGCACCTCCTTGCCCGAGATCTCCGTCAAGAGCTGGTCGAACTGGAGCGAGTTCTCCTGCTGCTCGAGACTCACGGTCCGGAGCTCGCCCTTCACCCGGGCCATCTCGCCCGACACGTGCGCCACGAGCCTCTCGCCCTCCTCCAACCGCTTCAAGTCGTCGCCGGTACGGGCCAAGCTCTCCTGGTACTTCTCCTCGAGCCGGCTCAACTCGTGGTTCACCCCGGCCAATTCCCGGTCGAACAAGTTGAACTCGAGCGTCTTTCTCGTCTTCTCGAGCCGCAAGTACTCCTTGAGCTCCGTCAGCTCGACCCTGAGGTCCACGAGCCGGTCCTCGATCCCGGCCATCGCCTCGTCGATCCGGTCGCTCTTCATCCGAGACGCGTCCATCTCCCTCTCCAGCTCCCGCAACTTCATCTCAAACACCTTGGCCCCACTGACGTCTTTCAAAAGACCGAACCGGTCCAGGTCCTTGCAGTTCGTGAGCCCCGTGATCCGGCCCTGCGGCACGATGTAGTACGGGTTGCTCCGGGAAAACCCACAGCTCTCGAGCAAGTTCATCACGTCCTGGCGAGTGGCCGTCTTGCTGTCCAACGAGTAGTCGTCCTTCTTGAGCCCGATGGTCCGCCGCACCGCCACCTCCGGCTTCTGCACCGGGATCCGCCCGTCGCCGTTGTCAAACACAATCTCCACGTACGCCGACATCACCCCGTTCCCTTCGTGGATTAGCCCTTGTCGTTCCTCTCGGGACATGTGCGTGTACGCGTCCGAGAGGACGAACCGAATGGCAGAGAAAAAATTGCTCTTGCCGGACCCGTTGCGGCCCACCACCACGTTGAGGGCCGGCGAGAAGTTCTCGATCACCGTCTGGTTCTTGTAGGTCTTGAAACCCTGGATCGTGATTTGTTTGATGTGCATTAGTGAACCGGAGTGAAAAATTCCCCAGAATTTAAGCGTGTTGCGCTCCTGCAGACAAGCGAGATGAGCAGGACACGAGATGAGATAAGGTGTAGCGTGTAGGTGTAGCGTGTAGGTGTATCGGATTGGGGCAGGCTGGTGTGCCTGGACGGTACGGGTCACTGGGTGGCCTTGTGAACGCTTGAATCCTCTGCAGTAAGATGTTGGGTTTGAGTGGACAAGGTTTAGCTGCATCGCTTTAGCTCTTGATCAAGGTCGGAGATATCTAGTGATTCAGGTGCTGTATATTTACCACTATATAGCTTGCCTTCAATGGCTCTGGTCTCAACCTATTTATCTAGATAAACAGACCGTGGACTTATGTCTGGGGCTGGGTTGTATCTCCACCCTGTACTCTCAGGTTGATTACTAGTTGTTAGTTCGGTAGACAATCATAGCACTATCATCTATAGGCTGAAGATGTCATCTCGTGAGCAGTTGTTCGATGTCAAACTGTGGACTATGACGAGGCCTACTGCTTTGGATGTGTGTGGGTCTACCATACCCCGGGACTTCTACTCCCGCTTATTTAGTTCTCCACCGAAAGCTCTTCCTATCACCTCTAACTATTTACCAAGGCCTGTGCCGTTCTCGTCTCAACTTAAAACGGCATATCCGGTTCATTGGCTTTGCCTATTTCCTTCAGGATGGGCTAATGGCAGTCTGTGACTACTCACTTTCCCAACTGACAGAAATCAAACTGGACATGAATGGCAGCCTGTTAGTCCTTATCTGACCAGCTACATGTCTACAGTGGGAGTAAAGCAAGTGGAAAGTATAACATTGGCAGTAAATATCAAGTGGCAAGTAACATTGGAATCATGGCTTGTTAGAGACAATCGTCTGTCAAAGGGGATAACCTTAATATTGCGACCGGTTGAAGGTTCAATTACCATTAAAGAGGGCACAGCAGTATATGCCTAATCCACGATGAATGAACTGAGTGGTTCTTGAACAAGACAAGGCATCCCAATAAATAACTACAGAAGCTGAACCATTGCAAAATGGATAGGTAGTTACCTGACTCGTGCCCGTCTATCCTTAGTCATTTTCACTCATCATCGATCACCTTATCAGCACCTCTCATGATGTTCCTCGTCCCAAAACAGTAACTACCACGAGAGTATAAGCTCACAGCCGTATTGAATAATTCAGGTGTGGGGCCACCTAGAGATATTGGTGTCACCTCATGTTGATACCAAGTATTTATCAACGACAAGATTTTTGCCTAAACACCAATTGGCGAAACAGTTTATATACTTTTGATGACCATTCAATGAAAGAAGTTTGACCCCTGATCACCTTCCGGCCCATCGACGGAACAAGCAAACTTTGTCCAACCCTCAACATCTAAGCTCATTCGACTATCAAAGGTCCACCCGATACACTCGACCTAGCATATCCCTCTCGTTGTGGTTGATCCGTCCTGTCCACGGCTCATCCTCCGTCTCATACACCAGTGGCGGGAGATCAAACGGAAGCCTAACCCGAGGCCTTTCTCCACCAGCATCCAGGTGCACGGGCCAAAGGCTCTCACCCGGTGGAGGAGTAACAAGCACCCCCAACTCATAACTGCTCACCTCATACTCATCCAAATTCATCCAGTGCCCGAACCCCTTGCCACCGCCCCATGCCTGCTTAGAAAGGTTGTGGCTCCCCATGTACACCCACTTAAGCGTTCTGAAGTGGTCTCCATTATCGCACAAGTACACTTTAGCATGAGCTGGGTTATGGTCCCGTCCAGCCTCATGAGAGACCCATTTACAGAGATACGGCCGGACATTCTCCACGTAGTTCTTTTGGTTCCGAGGGTTCTTGTAGTCGTAGTGTATCAGAGAGCCAATGTCGTACCCCACGACGCTATTGGCGATATCTTTGACGGTGGGGTACACAATCCACGGTTTATAGTTGTATTTGCGTTGATGCGATAAACTAGCCTCTTTACCAGGGGCCAACAACTGCTTACTAGTGATGAGTGGACACAAAAGATGGGTGAAAAGAGAATGGTTCCGGGCAGATGAAACCGGACCTGCTATCGACGATACCAATGTCAATATATTGTGTGGTTTCTGGTTATCATTAATCAACGCTCCATTACTTTTCAATGCTTGATACAATCTTCCATACCCGTAGATTTCAGACTCGTCGTGTAGCCCTTCAAGCGTATAGTTCCCGGGGACGGATGCTATCAACTCTACATCCACTCCCGTAAACGAATATTGCAAGATTCTCGACGATAGAGCATTCAATTCGTCACTCCGATAATTTTTCAAATACCGTACCAAATCCGTTTGAAACTTCAAGCCCTTGCCGGCACTTTCGCCTTTGGAAAGCCGTCCTGACCTCCACACCATCTGGGTCATGATGAGATCAGCTCTGGTGATGTTCGACGACATGATAATCACCTCCATTTGGCCCCCGGTAAAGAAGTTCACAATCATCTTGGTGTGGTGAGTCCCGTACCGTTTGGGCAACGGAGCAATCACCTGCCGAATATTATACTTCGTGGTGTCGACAGCCGGCTGGTCGACGAGCTGGTCTCGTCCCGATACGACGGTGATCCGGCGGCCGTTCCGAACAAAGTCAGCAGACAAGCTTCCGAGGAGTAGCTCCATATCAATGGTGAAATTGAAGTGGAACGTTTCGATGATATCCGGGTGTCCTATGAGCGATTGAAGGTACACCACGTCGGTGTTCTGTCCTCCTTGAGCATACAAAAGATTGAGGGGAGAGGAGAAGCGTGGTTCGTCGTCATCCTCTACCAACACCGGGTCCTTCTCTGTGCCTTTTCTGTCTCTCTTGGCCCAATGACTGGCAGCAGCCACGGCAGCATTAGATCTCTTCATCGCCGAGATGAACGAGCTGGACTGTATACGGTGTATACAGGAAGACGAGTGCCTGACAGGACTCTATCACCGGCTCAGTGACTTAGCAGTATTGGCAACGCTTAGTGCCAGACACGGCAAGTATTCCTACAATTGTCAAGAGGCTTGGACTGAGTCGTGATTGCTAGTCCTATCGACACGGCTACTGCTCTCATTGTAAATGTGCATTCTATCCTATCACTACTTGTCCGTCTTCTTCCTTACCTCTGCTGTATTATCCCGCTATGTCGACTTCCAGATCTTTGACGAATAGTGCTTCACAAACGCCAACGGATCGGTGATCTTCCCGTCCTTGGGAATCTCAATCTCCGACGAAAACGACTTCTTGGGGAGCACCAACACGTCCGACACCAACTTGGGGATGGTGAGGCCCGTGAAATCCTTCCAGGTGATTTGACTGTAGATCGACGACTTGATGTAATCGTTGAAGTATTTCATGATCACGTCGGACCACACACCCGACCCGGTCCATTTCTGGATCGTCAACTGCTTTTCGTTGGAGCTGCCCTGGAGCTGCATCTTCTCGAGCTTCATGCGGTGCATCGTTTCCTCGACGATCGTGCTGATGACCTCCCGCAAGATCGGGTGCCCTGGCTTCGCCTGGATCACAAACTGCCCGAACTGGAGCCGTCTGTGGTACGTCTTGGCCCAGTTCTTGTTGTTGGTGTCGACTTCCACCGCCACGATCAACCCCAACTCTTTCGGACTCACGTTCTCGGGAATCCAGTTGGGGATGGGCTGCAACGGGAACGTGTCGATGTCGGCGTAGATGCCTCCCTTGGCGAAGAGAATCAAGTACCGGAAGAAGTCCATGCGCAAGATCACTTCTGGCAACGCCTCGTACGTCTCGATCACCTCCGGCACGCTGCGGTACAAGTGCCTGATGACCGAGTACGAGGTGTCGTCGTTGAAGAGCTCGTGCACGAACCCCGGGTTCTTCACTGCCCACTGGGTCTCGCCGTCCCGGTACAACTGGTTGAACCGCTCGTCGTTGAGCCCGTGCTTCCACGTCTGCCACACGTAGGCCGGGAAGAGCACCGTTGAATCGTACGGGGCCAAGTTGATTAATTTTTCCCGGATGGTGGCCTGGGAGTTGATCATCTGCTTTTGGTTGAGCTGCTCGAGCTTGTCCAAGATCACCTTGTTTTGCTGTTCCAACGTGTTGAGGCGTTCCTCCTGCTTGGTCAAGAGCTGCTTGTTCATCAGGGACATTTTCTTCAAGAGCTCATCTTGCTTGACACTGTTAGCGTTCGAGATGAGGGTCGTGAGGCCCGAGAGGTTATCGTTGGAAAGGTTCGAGATCACGTCTTTGGACGAGAAGAAGAGCCTCGTGGCCACCACGAGGATAAGCGTGACGGTGACGAAAAGCACCACCCCTCTTCGTTTATTGGCATTCATCTGCGGCACGGGTGTTTTTCTGATGGAAATTGTGAGCCAGACACTGGAATTTTTCAGGGAATTTTTCAGCCGTGAAGAGTCAACCGACACCCAGGCACCTACATAGGCACCTACATAGTCACGTACCCAGTCACCCACAGACATCCACCTACACAGACACACCCTCACTCCCCCCTGCTAAGCTCATGCAATTATACGGTGGTGCCATCACCCTAGACCTCCCCCCTGACGTCATTGACGTCTCGGATTTTAGACAGGTGCCCGACAACCAGGAGGTGTTTCTTATCGAACGGGGGTCGAGCCCCAAAGACGACAAGTCGGTGATCATCGAGCTCCTCGAGCTGCCGCAAGGAAGCATCCCGGAGGTGGTGCAGATGCACTTGTCGGACTTGCTCGACCTTGACTTGGAAGATATCGGGCAGGTGGAGTACCAGACACGGGCAAATGTATTAGGCGAACAAAACTATCTAAGTATCTACAAGCACACCCCCCGTGACTTGTTGGTGTTTTTTGCCATCGTCCGGCTCGAGTCGGTGCAGACGGACGTGTTGATGTCGTTGTTCGTGAACATCGACACCGACCGGTACCGGCCGATCAAGGAGTTGGGTGCCAAAGAGATATTTGCCAGGGCCGACGAGTTGGGCATTGGGCCCGACATGGCCCTCATCGAGCGGGCCGTGGCCTCGATCGACGTCAAGGACTGGAGCCTATTTGGATAGCCGATGCCACGGCCCCGACGCATCGGTGGACCCCGAGGCCCAACACCGCAAGCAACAACACGCAGGTGAGGTTGTACACAGCTGCCTCCGGGGCACTGAGAACGGGCACCACCGAGTTGTAGTAGTAGAAGTTGTAGATTTTTTTAATGGACAAGATGCCAGGCATAGGTGGGGCGATCGAGAGGAGCAGGGTCTAGTAGACACGAGCAGTGGCTTCTACCCAGAGAGACTACGTGGGTATTTATAGTGGTCACAGTTGCGGGTCTGGTACAGGGTTCCGACAAGCCCGATGGCCGTATTGCCGGCCGGACCCTGTCTGAGACACTAGGACTGCATGGAGTTCAGCACTGGATTCAGCGGGCCGTATCTGCATTGCAACCGGTCAGGGTGCACGCTGCAGCTAGGTAGGGATGATCCGGCGCCCCAGATCTAGCGGTTGCACCAGCATACTTATGCAGCCCAACGCACCGGTGAAATTCACGGCTACTACACAATACGACCCCGTACGTTCTCTCACCATATTAGGAATCTACATACGTGCTGACAGAAATCCGGGCTGGAAGCTCCAGTAACGAAACACTAGCCGTTCCTAAATCTACAACAAAAGCGTCCTGCTCTCCTCCTCACCTCTGCTCACCACCGTCTTACCCTCACCATTCTCTCACCATCGTTTCTCATCCGCGATCAACATGTCGCTAGAGAAGAAGATTCGAAAGTTCCTCCAGGGCCCCCGCAAAGGCGAGGCGTTCGAGCTCAAGAACGGGCTTGTCAGCCAGTACAAGCACGAACGCAAGGACGCGATCCAACGGGTGATCCAGGCCATGACCCTCGGCAAGGACGTGTCGTCGTTGTTCCCCGATGTGCTCAAGAACATTGCGACCTACGACTTGGAGCAGAAGAAGTTGGTGTACCTCTACCTCATGAACTACGCCAAAACCCACCCGGAGTTGTGCATCCTCGCCGTGAACACGTTTGTGCAAGACACCGAGGACCCGAACCCCCTCATCCGGGCGTTGGCCGTCAGGACCATGGGGTGCATCCGGGTCCAGAAAATGGTCGACTACATGGAGATCCCGCTTCTGCGGACGTTGCTGGACGAAAACCCGTACGTCCGCAAGACCGCTGCTCTTTGCGTCGCCAAGCTCTTCAACTTGAACCCGCAAATGTGCATCGAGTTTGGGTTCTTGGACTCGTTGAAGAAGCTCGTGCACGATTCGAACCCGCTGGTGATCTCCAACGCCTTGAACGCGTTGTACGAGATCCACGACATGTACTCGGCCTCCGAGTTGCCCCGCCAGTTGCCGTTGGACGTCTTGCGCTTGGACTACCCGTTGATCAAGAACTTGCTCGTGTGCCTCAACGAGTGCACCGAGTGGGGCCGGATCACGATCCTCAGGTGCCTCAACGACTTCGACTCGGAGGACGCCGACCAGGCCCGGCACATCGTCGAACGGGTCGTCCCCCAGTTGCAGCACATCAACCCGGCGATCGTGTTGTCGTCGATCAAGACCATCGTGAAACACACCCAGTCGCTCCCCCGGGCCACCGCCAGTGGCATCATGAAGAAGCTCTCGAGCCCGCTCGTGTCTCTCATCTCCACCCCGGTGCCGGAGGCCCAGTACGTGGGGTTGAAGAACATCCGGATCATCTTGGAAAAATACCCCACCATCTTGTCGAAGGAGTTGCGGGTGTTCTTCATCAAGTACAGCGACCCGCTCTACTTGAAGTTGGAGAAGTTGGACATCATGATCCGGTTGTGCAACGAGCACAACTTCAACTTGCTTCTCAACGAGTTGAAGGAGTACTCGATGGAGTTCGAGCCGGCGTTGATCTCCAAGTCCATCAAGTCCATCGGCGCCATCGCAATCAAGCTCCCGGCCAGCATCATCAAGTGCATCAACTTGGTGATCGAGATCATCGACTTGCGGGGCGACGAGCTCATCGTCGACGAGTCGGTCAACGTGTTGACGATGATCTTGCGGAAGTACCCGGGCAGAAACGACTTGCTCACCCTCGTGTTGCCCATGGTGGCGAACCAGTTTGCCCACTTGAGTCCGGTCAACCAGTCCTACGGCAACTTCATCTGGTTGCTCGGCGAGTACCCCAACTACTTCACCAACCTCTCCCAGTTGTTGCACGAGATCTTTGCCGAGTTTGGCGACTTGTCGAGCCAGATGAAGTTATCCTGGTTGAACACCATCGTCAAAATCAGCTTGCGGCCCGGCGTGAAGGGCGACGTGTCCAAGTTGCTCCAGGAAACCTTGACAGAAATCACAGACAACGAAGACGACGTCGACTTGAGAGACCGGGCGTACATCTACTGGCGGTTGTTATCGTCGGCAAACCAGGAAAGCCCCCAACAGGTGTTGCTCGCCAAGTTGCCCCCGATCGACTCGTCGATCGAAACCTACAGCCCGGCCGTGCTAGAGGAGCTCCTCGCCGAGTTGTCCACCTTGTCGTCGGTGTATGGCAAGCCCAGCTACACGTTCATCACCCACCAGCAGTCCGGGGCCTTGCAGCCGGTGAACCTCGACGAGTTGAAGGTGCAGGCCAAGCAGGAGATTATCGAGAACGTCAAGGACGAGAACTTGCTTGATTTCGACGACGACGGGGCTGAAACCCCACAGCCAGACAACTTGTTGGACGAATTGAACGACTTGTTCACGGCCCCGGCCCCGAAACTGGGGCCCAGTGCCAGCTCCAACTCCGATGACATCTTGAGCCTTTTCAACCAGTTGAATGTGGGGCAAGCTCCGAGCCAGCCTGGTCAGCCTGGTCAGCCTAGCCAGTCGCAGGGCAAGGTGAACAATGACTTGTTAGACTTGTTTTGATAGAGGTGCCATCGGCGTAGTGCTACTGTGCTCCAATCTCATTTACGGCATGAATACAAAGCTACATAGTTCTATTTGTCGGTCTTAGATGACATCGCTCAATAGTTTCCTCACAATCTCGCTTCTCACCTGCTCCCGGTCCTCTCTTTCCTCGCCACTCTCCGGCTCCACCTCCATGGCACTGTCCCCGACCAAGCGGCTCAACTCGTTCTTCACCCTCTCGGTGGTCTCGTTGATGTTGTTGATCTCCTGCCTCTTTCCGCTGATTCGCTCCTTCAACAACATGATCAACAGCTCTCGGCTCTGGTGGGGCCTGTAGCTGTTGAGGATGTGGTTAATGTTGATCAACACCACCTTCAAGTCCTCAATTTTGCCCAGGAACTCGCTCGGGTTGACGCTCATTATCCCCAATAGCTCGATAAAGTTGGCAAGCAACGACTCCAACAACTTGTGGAGCTCGGGGACCTTGGGAGCACTCTCGTCGTAGAGCTGGGTGTACCCCATTTCTCCGAGTTTCGGGAGCTTATCGACAAACGACCAGATGTTCCCGTAGCCTCGGTAGTGGGTGCCTTGGGGCTGCGTGGGGGGCACGAGAAGTTTGAGTTCCCCTTCAACGGGGGCATCGGGGGGGAGGGCCCTTAGACGGGCGACATTGTGGTCCGTGAAGTATTTGTAGAACGGAGGGGGCGGGGGGTACAACGATGATATGAGGTCTTCCATCGTGAGAAAAGTTCGAATACGAGAATGGAGGTGAAGGGGAGGTGAAGGGGAGCTAGAGAGTAGATTGTAATGACAGAGAACAGAGTACAGGAGTGCAGAGTATAGTGCATACTGTAGTGCATACTGTAGTGTATACTGTAGTGTATAGAGTAAGAATGTGTAATTGTCGTCAGTCAGCATCTACTCTCCATCTTCAGCCTCACTTTTCATTTCTCATCATGTCAGATCAAATGGATATTGACACTTGTATGTACCACCACCCACCACCCGCTGCTGCTTACTAACATCTAGTGCCCGAGGTCGAACAACCGGAGCCCAAATCCAAACAACGGTTCGAAGTGAAAAAATGGACGGCCGTGGCCTTTTGGTCCTGGGGTATGTACAATCCACCACCATCACTGAGCATTACTAACATCCAGACATTGTGGTCGACAACTGTGCTATTTGCCGGAATCATCTCATGGAGCCCTGCATCGACTGCCAGGGGAACCTCCAGGACAAGACCGAGGAGTGTAAGGCTGCCTGGGGGCAGTGCAACCACGCTTTCCACACTCATTGTATCACCAGGTGGTTGAAGACGAGACAGGTGTGTCCTTTAGATAATACCGAGTGGGTGTTCCAGAAGTTTGGAGCTTGATGTGTAGAAATATACGTGCTGAGAATGTACGGTGACTGGGATTGGGTGATTGGTTGCTAAGGGTCAAGCATATATTCACCCGTTCATGGTGCAGCACTTTCTGGATGAGGGAGCACGAGCAACGGTTTATTCTCTGCCTGTATCTGAAGAGGCTGAACTGATACTCTACATTCACACTACATAGAATTTGCTTTCATACGATTCATGCTACATAAATTCAGCAGCACCACGTATTGTGCTATGTGCGGTAGAAGTCGAAGTGCAAGCTGTAGGCTGCCTATCCGTCTGTGCTCTTCTGCCCTACTCTACTCTGGGCCGAGCTCGCTTTCTACCTCTGGCCTGGCAAGGCGTTCTCGTGTCCAAGCCTACACCTTGTATCGTCTATATTCGCCAGTCCTACTCGTTCACCCGTTCAAACACCCCCAACACGACAATCTCCGAACAAGTCTCCTTCAACATCTCTAAACTCCTCTTTAAATTCTCGTCCGATAAATAGTTCCCGATCACCTCGACAAAAAACGCATAGTGCCAGTTCTTCTCGGAGCTGGGCCTCGACGTTATCGAGATCATGTTGGCATTATTCTTCTGGAACGCCATCAAGGCAGAGCACAACGATCCTGGCTCTCGATCTTGGTTCACCGTGAATATAAGCGACGTAATGTACCTAGAATTCTTTTTAGGGCTCAACGCCTCTTCCCCCAACACCAAGAACCTCGTGGTGTTCCCCCGGTTATCCTCGATATTATGCTTGATGGCCGGAAGATTGTACAACTTGGAGCACATAGAAGACGATATGCAAGCCACGCCTTTCTCCGGACTCAACTTGACGATTTCTGCCGCTTTCGACGTCGAGGAACAGTCCACCTTAATCACGTCACGCCCCAACAGCTCCAAGAACCCCGTGACCTGGCCCCACACCTGGGGGTGGGAATATATCTTGGTGATGTTTTTGAGGTCTAGCTCTTTGGAAAGTAGATTATGATGGATCGACACAAATTGTTCTCCCACGATTTTAAATTGGGGTGGAGAAGACGTATGCATGTACCAGTCCCTGATCAAGTCATACGTGAACACCACTTGGCCATTTGTGCTATTTTCAAAGGGTACGACCGAATACTCGACGGATTTGGAATCCACGGCTTTAAAACAATCACTAATTGACGTTTGGGGTAAGATGTCGATATCCTCGCCAAACTCCTGTAAAACTGCCTGGAAAAAAGTGGTTAGTAAGGACCGGAGATGGTTGTGTCCGTGTATATTACGTACTTGGTGGGTATAAGTCCCCTTGGGACCTAGAAATGCTACTTTAACCATGACGTTCAAGTATGGAGAATGCAGTAGTCGCAATTTTTTTTTCCGAGCTTCCTAATTAGGACGATTTCCAGCGAGAAATGCACACACTTCCAGACGGAAATCAGCCTAATCGGGCAGACATGATAAGCTTAACAAAAAGAAGGCTCCAGACGATATTAGCCGCAACCGCATCGTCCGGAACAGAGTAACGACAACATAAAACGACACCCTCCTCGAAAGGCAACGTCCTATCCAGTCTCGCGCATCTACAATTGCAGACCGTTGATGGCTCTTTATTATAGGGAGCACTAATAACGATCCACCCAAATTGAGACAGGATATTGAACCGATTTTTTAAACCATTATGAAAAAAAGCTATAAAACACCCTGATAATTATACAAAATTATGGAAAAAGACAGAGGGGGAGTCGCTCTGTCAAAAAACTCCACGTGTCATGCTTACAAGTCTTCGACAACAACACCTCTTTCGGAAACGTAGATACCATCCAAAAACTTACGGATATCCTTGTTTCTGACCAAACACTTTTGCTGGATGGCAGCACAGTTTTGGGAAACGTCTTCCAAAGAGTTACCGGTCAAGACCAATTCATCCTTTTGGGTAGTGGATGGAGCGGCTTCAACACCATCGAAAACTGGAACCTTTCTGACTCTCTTTTCACCCAAAAAGTTTCTGATTTCGACAAACTTCTTTCCGTCTTCTTCAATAATGTTGACGTTGATTGGGAAATGCGCATAAACGTATCTCATCTTGTACTTGAAACCCTTGGTAACACCAATGATCAAGTTGGTGATCAAAGACTTGACGGTTCTCAAAGCAGCAACGTGCTTTCTGTCACCGTTGTGGACAATGATCTTGACTTGCTTATTGTTGATCTTCTTGAAGGTGATGTCGATGTGCTTCAAGTCCTTGGTCAAGGTTCCTCTTGGACCAGTGACCTTGATGTTTCTGGCGTTGATTTCCAAGTGGACACCTTCTGGGATTTCTAAAACTTGTTCAGTTTGGATGTACTTCATTGTGTTTGGGGGATAGGCAAGAAAAATTTTTCATAGGAATTTAATGCACATTTATAGCGACTGAAAAATTTTTCAGTTGGGGCACGAAAAAGCCGCTTGATTGAGAGAAAAAAAATTCGCCGGCAAAGTGCTGGAAACTGCGCGGGATGAACGCTACGCAGACGTGCGGCTGGGGCATTTGAGACTGTGGAATCTTATACAGGAAATATTGTGCCAAAAAGGGTAAAGAGGATAATTATACGACCGGACGGTTATAAACACATTTATGCATTATCTAACTAAATTTGTCTACTTTACTGAATGTCATCGGCAAAAGTGTTCCAGCCCGGGTCATTCGTTCTCAATACTTGAATGTCGCTGATCTTGTCCAAAGCCTGGAAATCCTCGTCCGAGAGGGTCAATGTCTTCAAGTTGGACTCGATCCTTTCTGGGGTAACCGATTTAGCCAACACAACAGTGTTTCTTTGCAACCCCCAGGAGATCAACACCTGGGCCGGATCGACTCCCAACTTCTTGGCGATCCCCACGACCGTTTCGTTCTTGAACAATGGCGAGTCGTTGGATCCGAGAGGAGAGTATGCTTCGGCATAAATCTCATTCTCTTCCATGAATTTCAACAACTTCTTTTGGGGCAACAAGGGATGCAATTCGATCTGGTTCACTACGGGCTTGACGGTAATCTCCGGGTCTTTCAAAAGGGCCTCGATTTTGGGCTGGGTGAAGTTCGAGATCCCAATGGCCCTAGTCTTGCCGGATTCCTGATACACGGTTTGCAACGATTTGTAAGTGTCCACATAAGTCCAAGGGTGGTTGTTCTGGGTGGCCTCATCCTGTGGTACTGGCCAGTGGATCAAGTACAAGTCAACGTAGTCAGTGCCCAACTTTTGCAAAGATTCATCCAAGGCAGACTCCACTTCTCTGTGCTTGTCATTCCACAATTTCGTGGTGATGAAAATCTCTTTTCTGGGGACCTTGGAGTCCTTGATGGCCCTCCCCACTTCCTCTTCGTTGTCATAGGCAGCAGCGGTATCAATGTGCCTGTACCCGGCTTTCAACGCAGTAAGAACCGCGTTGTAGACCTCATTCTCCTGGGCTCTCCAGGTTCCCAATCCAATACCAGGGATCTCAACCCCGTTGTTCAACTTGTACACTTTTTCGTTTGCACTAACTGACATGTTGTAATTCTTGTAGCCCCCAAAATGGGTGGATGGTGATTCTTATATACTCGTGGTATTCAGTGTCTGATTCGGATTTTTTTATTTTATTATTTGTATTATGTAAGCATGAATGTCCTTGCGGTTGCTACGATAATAGTTGCGGTTGCACGAAGCTTACGGAGCACCAGGTTGCTGTACCGAGACGTACGTATGCAACTCCGGAACTCCCTTAGACCGCAAGCATGCAACAGATCTTACAGTCTGGCAAAATTCCTGTGGTGTTTGGGTTTGAAGGTGATACTATGACACTACTGTTGCGACTGTAAATTTTGCAGATTTTGCAGCCATTAACTACGTAATTCTAGTAAAAGTCTTTTGATAAATATTGAGCGTTTCTACTCTTCTTGCTCGTCTAAAGTCTTGAGCAACATGTGCTGACTGTCTTTGGGAAATTCAATACCGTTTTCAAGCAACTTGGTAAAAGCAGCCGAAAAGTCCTTGAAGAAAACGTCCTGGTCTTCGGCGTAGAGCTTGACATACTTCAAAAAGTAGCTCTCTTCTTTTAACGCCATGTCCGTGGGCAACATCATAAACGAGTTGGTTTCGTCGTCCTGGTATTGCTTTTTGCCATCCCATTTTCTAACGTGCCATCCTTGCAATAACCTTACAAAGAAATCGTTGGTGAACATGTTGAAAGATGGGCCCCAAGGACCATCGTAACCACTGTTGTGGGTGTGGCAACGACCTAAACAATGGGCCCCGATCAAAGCCACCGTCTCCCTTTCATCAAACCCCATTCTCGCAAACAAATGCTTCACGTACGTCCCGTCTTTTGACGCATCGGGCAAGTTACCATTATCTGGCACCAAACTCTGATCGCTCACGTCTTTTCTGCCGGGTCTCCACTTTATCTTGGGCCCACCGGCTTCCTGGACGGCAGCCACACCACCCAATGTCCACAAATCACCCCGGGAGATCCAATCGTATTTTTTAGCAATTTCTTTATAGAAATCTCTAGCCACTTCTAATCCAGCGTTTTCTGGATCGTTAGCTTCTTTTTGGTAAATCATGGTTCCACCATAAGATCCACCGGTGCCCTTGCTTTGGTCAAACGTCCCCGAGCTGTGCCAGGCTAACCGGGTCAACAATCCATACCTACCGGCTCCGTCGTCAGCATCGTCTTCGTCTCTCATCTTTTCGGCAATCGCGTTGTACACTTCCTGGTAGTCGTTGTAAGACTTTCCTGGTACGGCAGCGGCCAACGGGAATGAGGATAACAAAGGTTTCAAAGATTTTGGGGCAGTTGGGGGGTTTGGGTAATTGTTGAAATACAACGAGCCGCCGATTGCCCCGGCTGCTGCAACCAATCCGTACCTCGAGATGGTTCTAATCGAAGCAGTAGACATTACTAAAATTGACTTGATGAAGCTGCTTCGGGAGATTGCTGGTATTTATACAGGTAAGAGGGGGTCTGGAATTTCCTTATTAGTAAGGGTTCGCAAGTATGGTGGGGTGAGGTTTATCACGTTTTCCGCCGAAGGAAGCTGGGGTTTGGCCATGCGACCACGGTGGTACTGAGTGGGGATTAGAGGAGAAGAGAGCACAAAAGACCCGGAATTTCATCTGTGGTCCTGTGAGTTGTAAACGCTGATAATATGAGACATGTTGGACGGCTTGCCGCAAATAAGTCTTATCTCCGCGACATAAGCCCATTTGTGCGCCAAATGATTGGCTCAGCGGGAAATACTACCGCCTGTCAGTTTAGACACGAATGCATGGCAAATGCCCACGAACGAAGTGGACTGTGGTGAATAGTTGTTTATATTGCCGTCTACGTCTGGGCCTCACTCTAGGCCTCACTCTAGGCCTTACTCTGGGCCTCTACTTGGTGTCGCAAATACTTTACATCCATTAGATTACAAACTCTGTAAAACACGCTCAATAGCCAAAGCGTCTTCGTAGATCCACGATCCTTCTTCGTTATATATCTTAGCATTAGAGCACATGGTGAGAAGCTCCTGCTTCATCTCATTGATATCGTAATATTTGTTCCCCTTCAACTTCTTCGAGGCTTGGTTGAGCGACACCGGCTTCTTGATCACCTTGTAGTAGTCGGGATAGAGCTTACGAGACGGGAGCTTTTCAAACACTTCCGCCACCCGGTGGCCATCTTCAGCTACGAGTTCGGTTATCGCATCGAGAATCCGGGCTCCTTCGACTTGAAGCACATTGGTAGGAGCCTCTTGGCCGTCCTCGGGTTCTTCGAGGTCGGCCTCGAGATCTGGCTCAGCGTACCCGTTTGGCGTTGCCAGCTTTCTGGTTCTCCGAGCACGAACCCCCAACTCCTCGTCGTCGTCGTCGCCCTCAAGCAGGCCGTCTAAAGCCCCTTGGTCGTCGTCATCATCGTCAACGTTGTCGTCATCATCATCCATGTCATCGTCGTCGCCGTCGTCGCCATAGCCGGCGCCCAACCGCCGTCTTCTCTTGGCCGCACGCTCCTCTTTTCGCCTGATCGCATCTTCGACGGTGTCGTTGTCGTCGTCCATGGCCATGAGCCACTGCTCCTCCGTCAACCCGTCGTCGTACTTGACTCTCTTCTTGGATCTCTTCCGACTCAACTCCTTCGTGTCCTTCTCGAAATGGTGGCTCACGTCTTCGGTGAACACCGGCGGCAACTCCTCTTGCTGGATTAACCGGGAGCTGATGCCCTGGGTCTTTTCGTGCACCATTCTATCGACATCCATCTTGGCAAACACCTCCCGCTCGGCGTCGGACCTCGCGAGAATGTCGTTGAGCTCGTCGTCGTCCAACATGTTCTTCTCTTCGCTCTCATTGGTCGACGCCTCGGCTTCAAGCAACTTCTTCAAGAACTCCTCCTGCTCTTCCGCCGTGGACTTGTTGTCGAATTTACCGGCCTGGATAACCTTGCCGTCAATGTCCAACTTCTGGTGGGCTCTCTCCAAGATCACCTCTTCCACCGAGTCGTTGGTGATCAACCGCAAGATCCTCACCTCGTTCTTCTGACCGATTCTGTGGGCTCTGTCCTGCGCTTGCAAGTCCTGATGGGGGTTCCAGTCGGTGTCAAAGATGATCACGGTATCGGCGGTCTGCAAATTCAAACCCAACCCACCGGCTCTGGTGGAAAGCAAGAAACAAAAGTACTCGGACTCGGGCGCATTGAACTCCTTCAACATGTCCTGTCTGTCCTCCGCTTTTGTGCTACCGTCTAACCTTAAGTAGTGCATCTCCCGCCATCTCAAGAAGTCCTCCATGATATCCATCACCTGCGTCATCTGGAAAAACATCAACACTCGGTGACCGGTGGCCTTGAACTTGGGTAAGATCCGATCCAATAATTCAAATTTACCAGAAACTCTCCAAATTAAATCGTTTGTAAGCTTGGAACTGTCCAACACCGCCTCGACCTCTTCAAACACAAAAGGGTGGTTACAAATCTTCCGCAACTGCATGATCTTGTTGTTCAAACCCTTGATCCCGGACTTCGTGTTGCCCACATCGGCCCCCACGAAAAGGGCGTTGTGCTTCAACATTTGCTCGTACAAAATGTACTGCAACCCGGACAAGTTGCACTTTAACACTTTTTCCACCTTGTCGGGCAAGTCCTTCTCCACGTCCTTCTTCAATCTTCTCAAGAGGAATGGTCTCAACACCTTGTGCAATCTCCGGATGACCAACAAGCTCTCTTCTTCCGTCAAGTCGATCCGCTCCTGCGACCCGGTGTTGGCGAACGGCGTGTTGAACCACTCGTCAAACGACTTGGCCGAGTTGAAGATCTTGGGAAGCACAAAGTTCAAAAGCGCCCACAACTCCGGCAAGTTGTTCTGCAACGGGGTCCCGGTCAAGATCAACCGGTTCTTCGTGCGGTAGTATGTTCTTAACGTGACCGACAACTTGGACTCGGAGTTCTTCATCCGGTGCCCTTCGTCGATGATCATGTGACTGTAGTCGAACTTGCACAAGATGGGCCGTTCCCGGATGATGTACTCGTACGTGGTCAAAAGCACCTGGAAGTTCCCGGACCGCACGTCCGGTTGCAACTCTCTTCTCTGGTTCTGCGACCCCTTGTACACGATGGTTTTCACCGACGGAGCCCATTTTTCAAACTCCAACGTCCAGTTGGTGATGGTCGACAAGGGCACAATGACCAAGAACTTGTCCTCGTGTTTTTTTTCGATCAAGTACGTGATCAACGAGATCGACTGGATCGTCTTACCCAACCCCATCTCATCGGCCAATATACCGTTCAACTTGTTGTTGTACAACGACACCATCCACTGGAGCCCCTTGATCTGGTACTCTTTCAACGTGCCCCCAACCAAAATCGTGGGCTGCACCTTGACTTCCTCCTTGATGCGGTGGGCCACCTGGTAGTAGTCGATCTTTTCTCGCAAGTCGTCGACGTCGGTGGACGTGGGTTTCTCCACGCCGGCCTCCAATGGGATCTCCACTCCCAGCTCCACCTGCTGCACCTTCACGGCCTGGGCCAACGTGTCCAAGAACTGGTTGGTCTGCTTCAAGAGATGGGTGATCCGGTGGTCCTTGGTCTCGTCCAACAACTTCATGTACGCCTCTTCGTCGTTGGCCTTCAATGCCTGCAACCGCTGCTTGGCGTTCTTCTCGAGCTTCTTCGACTCGTCCTTCTCGATGAAGTTGTGGAACGCATGGATGTTCTTGACCAAGTGCTGTCTCTTGTTGTAGCGGGTGTTGCGGTCCGAGCTGATGTCCGACACCAACTCGACCGTGTGCAAGATCTTGCCGAGTTGCAACTTGCGGTCCTCGCGTTCGAGCTCCGCCTTGCGTCTTTCTTCGAGCTTCACCGCCAACTCTTCCGGGTTCGACACCTCGATCTTTTGTCTGACGTAGAACGACCGCACGGCCTGGTGTATGAGCGGGTTGTTGATGAGCGAGTCCACCCGCTCGTGCGCCTCGTTGGCCTGGTAGTTGACAATCAACTGCTTGAGCTGCTTCTGTTTCGCCAACACCTTGAGGGCTTTGAGCTCGATGAGCGAGTGGACCTTCAACCGGTCGCTGTACGCCTCCGGGGTGCCAAACTCGAACGTGCCCAAGTTCAACGGGAGGTTTTCCAAGTCCTGGATGCGGTTCGAGATCTTGGTCGACACCAACTCCTCCGTGTAGTAGTTGCCCAACTTCTCCCGCGTCGGGTTCGGCGACACCGGTTTGGGGAGCTCGATGCCCAAGTGCTCGAGCTTGTCGGTGAAGTCCCGGTAGTCCTGGGGCGACCGGAAGAGGTCGGAAAAGACGGTGTCGGCGTCGACCAGCTCGTCGTCGCTGCCGTCGTCCGAGCTCTGCAACTCCTGCTGGAGCGATTCGGGGAGGTCCAAGTCCTTGGAGAGGAGTTGGAGGCCGAGGATTTGTTTCTGGAAGAGCTTCATGTCGAGGTCCGTGTCGCCAGGGCCGTTGCGGCCCCGGTCGCCGTCGTCATCCACGTGCCCCCGCTCCAACTGGTCGAAGAAGTCCCGGCTCTCTTGCACGTACGCCTCGTAATCGTGGCTGATCTGAAACAAGATGGCCTCAATGTCAAACCGGCTCTGCTGGTACGGGTCGTGGTTGGGGTTCTCCTCCTTGATGTCATTGGTCTGCTTCAAGAGAAGCTGGTACTCCACAAGGAGGTAGTTCAATTCCTCCTTGGACCGAGGATACAGGTATTTCCCGTCTGCGTTCATCGAGTCGGCTGGTTCACGCGTATAAACAAGGAATAAAAATTTTCAACAAGTTCGCACCGGCTGGATCACACAACCCAGAGCAAATTGCCCAATTCCGATACACCAATTGTTGGACAGAAACACCAGAATGTTGTTGCACAGAATCGGCGTCAGTGCCCGGGCCCGGGGCGTGGTGGGAGCCAATGCGTCTTGCGGGGCCCGGTTCGGGAGCACCCTCCACCCCACCCAGCAGGGCCTGCTGCCAGGTCTTAGCTGGGTCGAGTACTTTAACTTGAAGAAACAGAACAACCGGATCAACGTGGCCGCTTCGGTGGTGACGGCGGTGGTTGGCGGGGCCGTGACGCTCAACTACCTCGGGAACATCGAGATCGACGTGGAGAAACCCATCATGGGCCTCGACCCGTTCATGGTGATGGGAGGCACCGTCTGTCTTGGGGGGTTGATGGGGTACTTGGTGGGGCCATTCTTCGGGACGGCCGTGTTCAACATGATGAACAGGTCGGCGTTGCACCAGTTCAAGACCAAGGAGCAGGCGTTCATGAAGAAGATCAAGGCGAAACGGGTCGACCCGTCGTCGCAGAGCTTCTCGAACCCGGTCCCCGACTACTACGGCGAGCGGATCTATTCGTTGAGCAACTACCGCCAGTGGTTGCGGGACTGTAATGCGTTCAGGAGAAAGAGTAAGGAGTTTCTTTGATGTATATAGGAGGGGAACGGACTAGAATAAACGAGTGGAATAAGAGCAGAAGTGGCCATGTAGAGGGGATCTAGGAACTAGTGTTCTGGGGGTGGTGATCAAGCGGTCTGGAGCCTGTATTCCCTCATTGACTGTCGAATGCTAGTGTTGGGGGGATAAAGCTGTTTCGTTAGCAACTATCATACTCTAGCTAACCATTTCAATGCTTGCTTTGATTTATTCACCTTCAAACCAAAAGTAGAATAGACTCTGATGCATTGATCATGGAGTAGACGATACATGTTCCTCTATTTATCTCTGGCCCTAGATGTTCACTTGACTGTGTTTCAGTCGGTGTATTGATAGAAGTGCTGTGTTCCATTGAAATTGATCAGTGAGAGCATCAACACTCCACCGGTATTGATAGTCGTACCACTAATAGTATATAGATGTTCCATTGATGATGGATTACTGGTGGTTGGTGGTAACGTATCTACTATTGAGGTTTCATTGAAGTTATGTTCCGTCGATAGTTCCCACCAAGTAAGTTCGCTTAGAGTCATTTGTCGTCCCAGTAGACTGGCACCCGCTCTGGCTAGGTGTTATCGCATGGTATCTTATGGCACTACTAAGCCGCTAGGAATACCCGAGTGTTCACTGAGTGGTATCTAGTAGCGATCCTGTGTTTCAGTAGCCACCTATACCACCATCTACTGATAGCAGTCGTTGAGAGTCCACCTGTTTAGCATGCACTCCTAACGAGTCTGGTTCCGAACACAACCGTCGGACTATTCCTCCTGAGTGCATTAGACACCAGTCAATCCTAGCTCGACAGTTGCCGGTTATTAGATGGATGCCGAAGCTCGAACGCTGGGTATCGAAGGTAGACTAGTTATCAGATACACGTACACCTTGATGGGCCGATTATCGATGTCAGCGTGTCCCACGTCAGACAGCAACAGCGACCGGGGGTATGAGAACTAGCCTGGATCCATCTTTGCATAACCATTGGATGTCCGATCACAGACATAGATAACCACTAGGAACCATTGAAGAAGAGTTTTCCTCCTGTAGTGCAAGACGTTGGATCATGAGCATGGCTTCAGAGGGTAGTTCAGTTGAAAGCTTACTGGATTGTCCCATCGGTATGTCCCTTTAATAGAAGTTACTGGTAGTTCACTAGCTTCTCGATATACGGCTCTACGTCTACATGGCCCGGCTATTTCGAGCCTCTACACCACGCCACCCAGTTTGACCACAGACTAACATAGACATTGGTCGACCTATTCACATTTAGGCCCAAAGGATCTGCTGGGACTACACAGCGAGAGATCCAGACCCCAGGGTCACATGCGAACCACGTACGGGACCCCGTTGGCTTGTTCTCCGGGCGGGGCCTGACTCAGGCTGACTCACATCTGGGTCATCCCCAGACTGACTGCTTGTCTCGGTTGCTGCAAAATACAGTTCAGGAATCCTGTCTAGAAGGCCGAATCTAAATCCCTCTAAACACATCCGCTACACACATTCTAAACACACAGCCAAAGCACTTCCCAGAGCCCGCTACCCCCGTGGCTCCTCCCCCCATTCCCGTGGCTCCTCCTCTCTCCCACCTCTACCATCTCACCGGTCACCACTCACCTAAAGATATAACCGATGCTCCAGTATTCCTGCATATGCCCTCGCAGTCAGTTTCCAATCTACCCGACCGCTCGGAGTGCAATAGCTCCGGGCCTCATCATCATAGTAAGCTCCACTGGCGAAACCAGCACAACAAGCCATGTAAACCACCCACACACACGCCACCATACATCAGACGCTATACGCATCCCCTCCCTCCCTCTTCCCAGCTCTTTTTATCCCGCCTCCCGGGCCCACCAGCTGGCCCTACGTTTCGTGCCAGCTCGCCGGGACGCGAAGAGGTCGTGTCTCCCCAGCTCCCCACCAATCAAAGCGAACAAATAATAAATAGTCTCAAATTGCCATAATTCGATATTCAACAAATCAATCATGCTTAGAGCTTTAAAACACTCGGTGCCCCGTAGTACCGCAGTAAAGTCTTTAAAGTACCAGCCGCTGCTCCGGACCGCTTCCCACCGGAGACCCACTCTCCTGGGCAATCGGTCCCTCGCCAGCTCCTCGGCCCCCGATGGGTTCCTCTCCACCACCTCCAGCAACTACATCGACGAAATGTACGATGCCTGGAAACAAGACCCGTCGTCCGTGCACGTGTCGTGGAATGCCTACTTCAAGAACATTGAAAACAACAACGTGCCCCCTTCAAAAGCGTTCCAGGCTCCCCCCACCATCATCCCCACCGTCTCGGGAGGTGCTGCCGGTTTCGTCCCCGGCAACGAGAGCATGTCGGAAGACGTGGTGACCCACTTGAAGGTGCAGTTGTTGGTCCGTGCGTACCAGGTCCGGGGCCACCAGAAGGCCCGGATCGACCCGTTGGGCATCTCGTACGGGGACAGCAAGACCGACATCCCCCGCGAGTTGACGTTGGATTTCTACGGCTTCACCGAAGCCGACATGAACAAGTCCATCACTTTGGGCCCCGGTATCTTGCCCCGGTTCGCCGAGAACGGCAACAAGACCATGACCTTGAAGGAGATCATCGCTGCCTGTGAAAGACTATACTGCTCCGGCTACGGGGTAGAGTACATCCACATCCCTTCGAAAGAACACTGTGACTGGTTGAGAGAGAGAATCGAAATCCCCCAACCGTTCAAGTTCAGCCCCGACGAAAAGAGACAAATCTTGGACAGATTGATCTGGTCCAGCTCTTTCGAGTCGTTCTTGGCCACCAAGTTCCCCTCCGATAAGAGATTCGGTTTGGAAGGGGCCGAGTCGGTGGTGCCCGGTTTGAAGGCCATGATCGACACCTCGGTCGAGTACGGCGTCGAGGACATCGTGATCGGTATGCCCCACAGAGGTAGATTGAACATGTTGTCGAACGTGGTGAGAAAGCCCAATGAGTCGATCTTTTCTGAATTCACCGGTTCCAAAGAGTTTGACGAAGGCAGTGGTGACGTCAAGTACCACTTGGGTATGAACTACGAGAGACCCACCACCTCCGGAAAGCACGTGAACTTGTCGATTGTCGCTAACCCATCGCACTTGGAGGCAGAGGACGGGGTCGTTTTGGGTAAGACCAGAGCCATCCAGCACTACAAGAACGACACCGGTGAATTCAAAAAGGCCTTGTCGGTCTTGTTGCACGGTGACGCTGCGTTCTCCGGCCAAGGTGTGGTGTACGAAACCATGGGTTTCGCCAACTTGCCCGCCTACTCCACCGGGGGTACCATCCACATCATTGTGAACAACCAAATCGGGTTCACCACCGACCCCAGATTTGCCAGATCCACCTTGTACCCTTCGGACATCGCCAAGAGCATCAACGCCCCCATCTTCCACGTGAACTCCGACGACGTGGAGAGCTTGGTCTTTGTGTTCAACTTGGCCGCTGAATGGAGATCCACCTTCCACTCCGACGTGATCATCGACGTGGTGGGATACCGTAAACACGGTCACAACGAAACCGACCAGCCGGCTTTCACCCAGCCTTTGATGTACGAAAAAATCGGACAAAAGAAGGGCGTCTTGGATGAATACACCAACAAGTTGTTGGAAGAGAAATCGTTCACCAAGGAAGACATCGAGGAACACAAGAAATGGGTGTGGAACTTGTTGGAAGAGTCCTTCGCCAAGTCCAAGGACTACAAGCCCACCTCAAGAGAATGGTTGACTACTCCATGGGAAGACTTCAAGTCGCCCAAGGAATTGGCCACCGAGGTGTTGCCACACTTGCCCACCGCGGTCGAAGAGCCAATCTTGAAGGATATCGGCAAGAAGATCAGTGAGGCTCCCGACGGATTCGAAATCCACCGTAACTTAAAGAGAATCTTGAACACCAGAAAGAAAACCGTCGAAAGCGGTGAAGGTATCGACTGGGCCACCGGTGAGGCTTTGGCCTTCGGTTCCTTGGCGTTGGAAGGCTACCACGTCAGAGTCTCTGGTCAAGATGTCGAGAGAGGTACCTTCTCGCAGCGTCACGCAGTGTTGCACGACCAGGCCTCCGAACAAACCTACACGCCATTGAACCACTTGGGCGAAAACCAAGGTGCGTTTGTGATCTCCAACTCGTCGTTGTCCGAATATGGTGTTATGGGTTTCGAGTACGGTTACTCGTTGACCTCCCCTGATGCCTTGGTGGTCTGGGAAGCCCAATTCGGGGATTTCGCCAACACAGCCCAAGTGATCATCGACCAGTTCATTGCCGGTGCCGAGTCCAAGTGGAAACAAAGATCCGGTATCGTCTTGTCGTTGCCCCACGGTTACGACGGACAAGGTCCAGAGCACTCCTCTGGTAGAATCGAGAGATACTTGCAATTGTGTAACGAAGACCCCAGGTATTTCCCAGCACCCGAGAAGTTGGAGCGTCAACACCAAGACGCCAACATGCAAGTTGCGTACCCAACCACCCCGGCCAACCTTTTCCATTTGTTGAGACGTCAAATGCACAGACAGTTCAGAAAACCATTGGTTCTTTTCTTCTCCAAGTCGTTGTTGAGACATCCATTGGCCAGATCTGAGTTGAGCGAGTTCACCGGCGAATCTCACTTCCACTGGATCATCGAAGACCCCGAATTGGGCAAGTCGATTGGTAATAAAGAGGATATCAAGAGAGTGGCGTTGTGTTCCGGTCAAGTGTTCACTGCCTTGCACAAGAAGCGTGCTTCTTTGGAAAACAAGGACACTGCGTTCATTAAGGTCGAACAATTGCACCCATTCCCTTACCAGCAATTGCGTGATGCTTTGGATAGCTATCCTAACCTCGAGGACTTGGTGTGGTGTCAAGAAGAGCCATTGAACATGGGTGGCTTCTCCTACGCTCAACCAAGACTCTTGACCACCTTGGCTGAAACTGAGAACCACAAGTCTTTGACTTTACGTTATGCTGGTAGAGATCCAAGTGCCAGTGTTGCTGCTGGTACCAAGGCCATGCATACCCAAGAAGAGGAAGCTTTCTTGAATAATGTTTTCCAAGCTTAAATTATATAATGCATTGAATATACAGTTGTTGTGCTAGAGTTGGAGATGTGATGGCCATGTTGGAGAAAATCAAACTGTTTGGTGGGGCCTAACACGAGTACTTTCAAGTTTGTCGTGGTGACTATTCACATTGGGCTCAGTTGCTATATCGTCGAAATAATTTGCATGATTTTGGTTTCAACTCGAAAGCCGAATTTTATCGCTATACAGCTAAATCTTATCTCGGGTGTCTTCTTTGTTCTCTTTGGATAGCCTTTAACGCATGTTCAACAAGATACCGTTCTACGGGATGGTTCTCTAAGTTCTTATCCGGGTTTTTTCCGATAATTAGGTGATTTTTCTTCAAACCTTACCTGATTCTATTGTTCTCGATACAGGTTGATACGAAGTTAATGTATTGTCAGCAAAAACCCAATCGAGTACATAACCAATGATATCTCTTCTCTCAACGTGAATTCCGCAGGTAAAGTTTAAACTCCGGTAGTTGCAATTGTTCTCAAAGAGGGCCGCATTGACAACATGCACCACTGGTAATAAGTGCTTCACACACCAGTTCACCACAATTAATCGCTTGACGGCACCTACCCCCGGCTTTAACGACAGCAACGCAGTAGTGCAAAATCTTGGCTCGTTTCAGACCTCTCTGTACACAACCTGAGGAGAGCACCCACTACGCATCAACTAGTTCGGAAAACCCTGTGAATTTTACTGACAAAAAAATAAAATAAATTAAAATTAACCTGACAGTAATGATTAACTCACCTATACTTCCTTGTCACATGAGCTCTAGGCAAGTGATTCGATAAGTCACAGGTCGATACGGAGTCGTACAATCACCAGGCACACAACCGGCATGGCATGCAATCCATTGGTGAACCACATGGACAAACCGAGGACTGCGAAGTGCTTCAAGGAGCACAGGAAACCTTCTATTTTGGTTTAAAATTCACCAACAACTCGCAGGGGTTGCCAGTTGGTGGTACCCCTGATTGCTCTTGCATGGTTTCCAGCATGCTAAACCCTCTTGCCCACACGGCACCGTCGTGTTAACCACTCTATGGTTGTGAGTGTCTATTGTTAACAGTTTTGAATTGCGCATGGGTTCTGTGCCCGTGGTAATGCACATGCCATTATGCACCTCGTACACCTTTTGCAGCCATGTACATGGAACGTTGAACGAAACTTTTAGGGCCATTGACAGTATAAGTTGTGGCAGTTTAACCTATCTTTGCATCCACCACAACCAGTTATATAAACTGTGGGAAAAAGTTAGGTATATAAATCAGCCCAATCTCCCCGCTGACTTTCACACATTTGATTCCCAGACTTTGACTTCTGATCTTCCCCGTTAATGTACTTTGCTCCTAAATTACTTTATTCCTTAGCAACTGCTTTGCTCTTGTCGGTATCCGATGCTGCTGCTGTCCCTGGTTTTCAAAAGAGGACCGATGGTGTCTTGCTGTTAGACTTTGAAGTTCAGAGATCAAACACTCCTCTCAATTATGATGCAGCCAAACAAAAGAGGGCTGACACTTTCACGTACCCATTATACAATAAAGGTGTATACTATGTTGCTGATCTTTTCATCGGCTCCGACGAACAAGCTGTCAAAGTTGACGTCGACACCGGTTCTTCGGACTTGTGGGTCCTTAACAAGCGATCAGGGATCGAAGGTCAATATGGTAATTACGACCACACCACTTCTTCCACCTATAAGAAGGTGAGCTCTGGGTTCTCGATCCGTTATGGAGATGACTCCAACGCTCAAGGGGACTGGGCCACCGAAACTATTTCTTTGGCTAAAGGGGGTCCTACCATCAAGAACCAACAATTTGGTGACGCACTCAGTGCTGAAGGGCTTGATTACGGTATTTTGGGCATTGGTTTCACTTCTAATGAGGCTAATCCGCCATCGGAGTACGATAATGTTCCAGTTAACTTACGGAAATCTGGGATTATCAAAAAGAACGCTTACTCGCTCTATTTGAATAGCAAAGACGCTTCTCAAGGTACTGTGCTTTTTGGAGGTATTGATAATGATAAATACAGTGGCAAGTTGACCACTTTGCCAATTGTCTCCGATCAGGAATTGAGAGTCACTGCCAATAGTCTCACAGTTGATGGCAAAACTGTTGACATTGGAGCTGGTCTTCTTTTGGACTCTGGTACTACTTACAGTTACTTACAGGATGATGTGGCTGATGCAGTTGCCAAAGCACTCGGAGCCACTGATCAGGGTCAGTTCTACGTATTGGACCTGGACAACGATGTCAAAGACGTTACTATCAACTTTGATGGTGTCAGCATCACCATCCCTGCCGATGAACTCAAGGTCCCCTTGCAGGACAACGAAGGCAACCCAGTGTCTCAACAAGCATTGGCCATCTTCAAGGGTGATGTCAATATCTTGGGGGACAACTTTTTGAGACAAGCTTACGTCGTTTACAACCTCGACGACAAGGAGATTTCCTTGGCTCCCGTCAAGTTCACCAGCTCTCTGAGCATCAGTGTTATTTCTTAGATATTAGAGAAACCGTATTAAAATCGTTCTTAAGCCGTTCGCTCTCAGAATATAGTGAGTTAATTTCATGTACGCCGTTCTTGTTCTCTGCTGACTAACCTAAGACGTTGAGACCTTCTCGTTTTAGCTGGAAGTAAGACCACTCGATAGGCCTTCTCTTTTGTCTTGTTGTTACTACAGTCCCAAACAGGCAGCCTAGTTGCAAAATTTAGTCAGTGCACGCATGATAACGCCAGCCGTGAACACGATTCGCTTGGTGCTTGTGATAACAGAAGAGATAAGGAAACGTGAACACGTCTGTTGCAAACTTGCGGTGTTAATAACAGCATTGGGTTTTAAAGGGGTATGTTGCCCAGCTATGCGATTCCGACGTATATTGTAGATACGGTTTTCGTTTCTTGAAAAACACTGGATAGTACATAGACATTATTTCAAGTTCGAACAAGACTGGATCAAGTATCTTAGACACCATATAGACCTTCTGATCTAACAAGCTGTCTCCCCACCGTCCTTCAAAATCCAGCAAAAGAGATTATTTCAAAACTCGTAAGATTTACAAAGTAGACTCTTCTAACAAAAATGGTGAAACTACATTATTAGAACAGTTGCAACACCGTTCCCTTGACTACATTCCCACCACTAATATCAGGTACAGGAGGCACCCAAAAAGTACACAGGCGCAACCAACTTGTACGGCAACCCCACTAACCAACCACGGCGTCTCCACTACACACCCGATCCAATTAGGCTTTAGAACCCCGGCACAGAAACCATGGACCAACAGATGGCCGGCGAATAGTGTCCGGCTAGCTATATAATAAACGGCTTTCCCCGCGGCGGAGTTTGGCTCGCGTTCTCCAGACTCAACAGACAATGCACCCGAGCACCAAGCACCTTGGAAACATCACCAGACGGGTGGCCAGCCGGTACTCCAGCACCGGCTTCACTCCTCACAGGAAGCTTACTGCGTCGGACTTGAACCAGCTGACATTGGACGCAAAATACGCCGTTCGAGGCAAAATCCCCATCCGAGCCGATGAGATAAGAAACCACATCGAGCAGAACCCCAACAGCCACGGGTTGCCGTACAACCGGATCATCAATGCCAACATCGGAAACCCCCAGCAGCTCGACCAAAAGCCGTTGACGTGGTACCGTCAGGCCCTTGCTCTTTTGCAGTACCCCCACATTTTGGACGCAGCCGAAAAAGCAGTGATCCCCGATTTGTTCCCGTCCGATGTGATCACACGGGCCCGGACCATTTTGGACTCGGCCGGGTCCATAGGGGCATACAGCCACTCGCAAGGCGACGTCTACGTTCGCCAAAAAGTGGCCGAATTCATCTCGACACGAGACGGGTTCCCTGCCAACGAGAACAGCATCTTTTTGACCAGTGGGGCCTCGGCTGCGGTGCAGTACCTCTTGCAGATATTGTCGACCGACAGCAACTCGGGCTTCTTGATCCCGATCCCCCAGTACCCGCTCTACACCGCTACGATCACGTTGAACAACGCGGTGCCCATTGGGTACTACTTGGACGAGGCCCACAATTGGTCCACCAACCCGCAACAGATCAGAGACTTGATCGCTGAGCACACGGCACACGGGATCGACATCAAGTGCTTGGTGGTGATCAACCCGGGTAACCCCACCGGGGCCATTTTGGGCCAGGACGACATCAAGGAGATCATCGATATCGCAGCGGAACACGGCCTTGTGTTGATCGCCGACGAAGTGTACCAGGAGAATGTGTTTGAAGGTGAGTTCGTGTCGATGAAGCGGGTCTTGAGCCAGTTGGTGCAGGACCAACCCGAGCTCTACCAGAACGTGCAATTGGCGTCTTTGCACTCGACTTCTAAAGGTGTCAGTGGCGAATGCGGCCAAAGAGGTGGGTACATGGAGTTGACCGGGTTCTCCCCGGAGGTTGAAGAGATCATGCTCAAATTGGCGTCGATCAACTTGTGTTCGGTGGTTTCCGGCCAGGCGTTGATCGAGTTGATGATCAATCCTCCCAAGAAGGGCGATCCGTCGTACGAGTTGTATGAACAAGAGACCCGGGGTATCCACAACGACTTGAAGCAGAGATCGGCTTTGCTATACAAAGCGTTCGAGGAAATGGAAGACATATCCTGTAACAAGCCCATGGGAGCCATGTACTTGTTCCCTAAACTCAACTTTACCGAGCAAACGTACCCGGGGTTGTTCGAGGAAGCCGACAACAAGGGCGTGGCAGTTGACGAGTTATACTGCATTGACTTGTTGGAAAACACGGGGATCTGCTGTGTGCCTGGTTCTGGGTTTGGCCAAATGCCCGGCACGTACCACTTGAGAACGACATTCTTGCCCCCTGGCACCGAGTGGATCGACAGCTGGGCTAAGTTCCACACTGGGTTTGTTGCAAAATTCAAAAAAGGTGCCCACACCACCCAGTGAGCCATTAAAATACCGTATTTATTCAAGATATATTCTTTATCAGATTCATTATAGCTAGTTACACCGAATGAACACTATGTATTATCTAATCATTTTTTTTGGCAGGGGTGACCGCAAGGTGGTTCTTAAAGTCCCCCAACAAACAACTCAATGCAACACCTAACCAGGCCGGGAACCATCCTAGCATCACCACGAACCACGTCCAGCACTGCAACTCGGTCCAACTGGTCAACAACCCGGTCATCAACGTCAAGGTGCCATTCTCGTGTCCGAGGTGCTCCAAATAGAGTCCTCCAACCATGTACACCACGAAGAACGGATTGGAAACGAACAAGCATAAAAACAAATGGAGCTTTGACTTGTTGTTTTCGATCCATTGGAACACGGGGTTCCTCGAGGTCACCAACTGGGACTCAAGTTGCTTCACCTCAATCGAGTTCAATTTTTGCTGCACAAACATCAACGGAAGCAAACAAATGCCAATACACAAGGCAAGAGAAAAGTTGACAATCAACAACGCCGTAATGAGCATGGCGATGAAGAACAACGAAAACGAGATGATGGAGTAGGCGAGGACAGCAGGGATTCTCTTGGCTTTTCTGTAGAAAGGAGACAAGGATAACCCGGTCACAAGTACCGTGAAAGAAACCAAGATCAAGTTAACCACGGCATTCTTGTCGGTTTCATCGGCCGCCTGCCTCACCAAGTAGGGCAATACCACGGCCAATAGCATCAGGGCAGCCTCAATAGCCACGAAAAAGTTGAGGACAGAAGCAATGTTGGACAAGAAAACCGGCACCGAAATCCCGGCATTCAAAACACACCCCAACGCAGATAATGCAAACCCTATGGCCACCAATACAGCCGCGGGCAAGTACGTACCAATAGACACAAATAGCTTGGGAGACATCATCAAGTAAAAGAAGAAAGACTGATGGAATTTCTCCAACAAGTTATTGACAGACCTGAATGTTTCATCAATAACTCTACCGATTTGGGTGATGTCGTTGTGGCCCTTGCCACTTCTCACCTTCATCGTAAACGCTTGAATTTGCCAGCCCGAGAACGCCTCGCATCCGCTGGTGGGGACGATTCCTGCGAGTGTTAGACCGACAATACCTTTCAAAAATGTCTTGAGCCGGGCCACATAGTCGTTCCTCGTCAAGAGCAGTCCGGGGGTGTGCTGGATCGAAACGTGGATCCCTTCATGGTACGACACGGTGCTGGCCGTGTTCAATAGATCCAAGTTTGGCAACTGGCCGTTCAAACCTTCGTAGTGCATCTCGTAGTAGTCGAAATGGTCCCCGTCGCCAGCGTACTCCAATACGATGGCTGCCTCGATCGACCCGGCTGTGGTGTCCAACGACATGTGGTACGCCTCGACCCACTGGCGAAGCGACGTGTGGCCATCTTGCGTGAACACGACTATAATGTTCTTAGACCAAATCGACATTCTATTGAAGTACCTTGCTAACGCAGCCGCGAGCGAAGCCCCCCCGAGGTTGTACTCTCCGTCAGAGGTGGTCCAAGGCACGGCCAACACCATGGCTTCGGTGTTGTCTCCTCTGGCAGCGTGCAAGATGGCATACAATGTGTCTGAAATATGGGGGTCTGGCGACTGATGGTACGCAGTTTTAAACCCAATATCCTGCAACCAGGACTCCATCACCCGGTTTTTTTCGTCAATTGGTGCTCCTTCGTAGATCTTCAACTCATTACGGTAGCCCCGAACGATATTCCACTCGCTTTCGCGGAAATAGGACGTGACTTGGCCCGGCATCAATGCGTTCTCTGAAATGTAAGTGTGTCTGTAATTCCCGTCGACCGGGAGAATGAGAAGCCAGACAATGCTGGCAAGCGACAACACCACCAGGATCACCGGGAGCAGCTTCGTGAACCTCGGAAGGATCTTCTTGTTATGGATTATTCGAAGTATCGACTCAGCTAATGCCATTTTGTGTAGTTACTGGATCACCAGTTCTCAATTTTTCAGCTTGTGGCTTGTGTGCAGAACCCACAGAGAAACTTGGATCTCCGTAAGAATTTTCAGCTGCTGATGTCCGTGGTTCGATACTACCGTCAGGTGTGCCGACGACTCAGACGGTTACCAGTGGAGCGGTATACGTTGGAGCGGCTCCAGGGGCATGCACGGTCCCGGTTTTCCACTCCCCTCAAGTATTCTTTTTCCTATAGTGGGAAGCCAGTGGATATTCGGCTTTTCAACCGATGCACTACGCTTTTAGACCAGGTCTTGATATACGAGGAGTGGAACAAGTTGCCGGAGGTGTTTGACTATATATACAAGGACGTGAGGGGCCCGACGGTTTACCCTGAGCTCGAACATGCACTAAAAGCATTTCACCAGCTGAACTATGCTCAATTGAGGGCCATATTCCCGTCGGTGCAGTTGTTCAATGAATTGCAGCCGGACGAGGAGCTTCAGACACAGTTTGACAATGAGCTAGAGAAAGAGAAAAACCACTTCCTGTTACTAGAAAGATTCAACATTCTGGACTCGGTGCCCGACATTCCTCTCATCCAACGAGATACCAAGGAGTCTGACCCGCTCGAGGAGGTGGTGGAATCGGTACGAAGAGTGTACGAATTCCTCCGCAAGAGCCTGGTCACTGACCTCAAGCTTGTGCCGTTCGAGGTGCTATACCCATGCAATAAGATGGGGCTCCCTCTCCATATAAAAGAACGGGACAAGATCCTCCAGGACCATTTGAAGTACCTAAAAATGGTGCTCCACAGGTACCGGCCCATCGGAAAAGAGGACCTTGACTGGATGCACGCCTGTTGTGGTGACATCAACCCCCATTTTTTCACGTACATGAGACGTAAACGAGACAAGGGCGATGTTCGTAACAGAGGCCCAAAGAAAATGGTGCCAGATAGAAAAAATGTGCTTAAATGGTACAAAAAGTACATGTCCACTCAGTATTATTACGACAAAGACAAGAGAGAGTTCGGTGTGAGCCCCATAAGTTTTTACAATTAGATATACTTGTACATGAATTCGTTATGCCACCTCCCCTGCAGCGTAGACTCTGTAGTTTTTCTTATCGCTGTCGAACAACACCCCGTAATTTCTATCTGGGTTTGCCAATAAGCGGGCTGGTGTTCCTTCCACGTCGCTTGAGTCAAGCATATCCAAGCTCGGAACACGGTAACTTTGCAATGCAAACGAAGCCCCTTGTTTAGTCAAGACGACAATCTTCTGGCCCATGCTTTTATAATCAACGACTTCACCCGCAAGAGATACCGAATTGTTGGAGAAATCGTGAGGGGAGTTCACATTGAAGCTGGTGACTAGCAAACGAGAATCCTTCACCGAGGTGATCACCCCTATTTCGTTGATGATGCTGAAATTTCCCACGCTGTCCAAACCCAAATCTATTGCGGGGCTCGTGGTGACTGTCGAGGCGAAGTACGTCTCAAATGCTGCAAATACACTTTCTAGTCGTTGATTCCATGCGTCGAACTCACACACCATGTCGAATTCGGGCGTTGTCTCAGCTTTTAGCACGTCATTCCCGGAAAAGTCGAGGGCAAAGTACTTTGATAAGGCTGTAGAAAACAAGTTCAAGTTGAAGTATTCAATCAAGGTGTTGTGGTTGAAAGTAACCGGGACATTCAAATCATCACCATTCTTGTCTCTGGTCAATAGCTCTACGAGATACTTTAGCCAAGAGGAAAACTCCCGAAAGAGCTTTTGCTCCTCGTTGCTGTCGGAAATGAGCCGGTACAAATACTTGAAGTACTTCTTGATCATACCGATGACTTCGGTGACCGATTCCAGCTCTATCCCGTAGTCATTCAAGGAGTCAATTTTGTAGAACTCCACCATACATTTCAACTCGTCAAGAAGAATAAGTAATCTCTCGGAATAACTGGCGAGTCGCTTGAAAGCGGTGTCACGGACCGCATCGTACACGCCGTTACCTGCTTTATCCAACCTCTTGTAGCCTCGTTCTCCAAGCTGGTTCAACCAATAGTCCACCTGGGTGGAGGGAATGAGACCGGTCAAAACAAGTCGGATGAGAGACGACCTGATCGAGACGGCCACAGGTTGCTCTTGCAATATTTCCTTGAAATTGGACAAGTACCGGTCAAGAAGGGTAAAGAACGGGCGAATCTCCTTGACGAGTTCGTCTAGATCGTTCCGGAAATTCTGCGTTAGGAGTTTGGTCTTGCAAAACACCTTGACGATTTGAAGAAGCTTTGGGTCTTCGGTGACTTTCACATTCACCAAGCACAAATTGGACTCCGATTCCATGCCCTGGCCGTCTGTCGTTTCGTGTATGTAGAACTGATTGAACATGGTGTAGTTAGTGCCGAATAGCAGCTTGAACGGCTTGGGGACCGACAACTTCACGAGACCATTAAACACAAATGACACCCGTCCTTTAGAGCACACCAGCATGTAGTCCACGTGGTCAAAGTCCACAATCTGTGGGAGTTTCGGGAGGTTATCAAGCACATTCACAGCGAAAAGCTCTTCAGATTCGAGATCCGGTTGGTAAGACCAAAATACCAGCTCAATTGGGCCGGTGAAGCCGAATTCGCCCACCAAGTCGCCGTTGTTGGTGTCGAATATCTTTATCTTACCGTCAATCCCGGCCAAGCAGAATCTTCTGCCGTCGGGGCTCCATTCGTGGTGCAAAATGTTGGCTCGGTTATTGATGGAATAGATTCGTTCACCGTTGAGCCGAAACACCCAGAGTGACATCCGGTTCATGGACGAGACAAGGAGGTCCATTGTGGGGCAGAGAGAGAGGACGTTCCCGTCGGGGAACCCCACGATTTTGGCGGAGATCGTGGGCGTGAACATGAGGTTGGTGATGGGATGGGGGTCGTTCTGAGATGCAAGATCGTACAGCGATCTCGCGGCAGCAGCACCGCGACGCCAGGGAGGATCGTACCACGAACGAGAGATGCGGCGAAGAAATAGTGCCCCAGAGGGTGAAGAATCCATGGGCTGGACAATAGGATCGACACACATGCCTCACAGGATTACGTCGGCTACATTAGTGCTGTTATTCTTTTTCGTCGAGTTGTTTTATACAAGATCTATGTACATTAATTCTTAAAGTTGATCACGATTCCCGGTCCCTTGGTGGAAGAGATCACCGTGTGGCCTATCAAGTTGGGTTTCTTCGTCCCCGGCTGCTGTAACCCGTAAATTGTCCTCGATGCTTCGTGTATGTTTTCCAACACCTGCTTGTCGCTGAAATTACATCTGGCAATGGGAAAGCTCAAGTGTCTCTCCACCTGCTTGAACGGCATAGTCCCCAAGCTCAGTTCTATCAAGCCGGGGAGTTTAGCTGCTTCTACAACGTTGCCCTTACGAGGGATGCACATGAGGTTCTTGGGCCCCAAGATTCGTTGAATGGGCCGCAATTGCGAGACAAAGTCGGTAGATGCAAACGAGTGGGTGAACGAGCTGACGTCGAGCTCGTTGCTGGCGATTTTTTCCACCAAATCGGTGCCTCCCATGACATAGGTGTTGGAATCGACGTTCAACTGAACTGGGTCGTTGGAAAACACCAAGATCTTCGAGGACGTCACCGGGTTTGGGAGCTTCAAGAACCCCGACAACGGCGTGCTTCCCTTCTCGGGTATCACGGTGATCAACAAGCTGATGGTGGATTTGGTGGCCTGTTCGCCAATCTCGGCACTTCGCAAGTACTTCAAGGCCTTGGGGATATCCATGTAGAGGGGGTGTAAGGCTGGGTTCAGCTTGTGTTTCCTCCTGTCATTGGTCAATTTCTTCAACTGCTTTTTGGGGTCGGCTCTGGGAGCATAAAGCGTTCTAGACGTGTGTATGCACCTGGCAAACGCTTGCACTGGTTTGAACATGGCTGAAAATTTTTCATCGCGGCTGCAAAAAAATAAGCCCAACTCTGACCAGTTGGTGCAAAAAGTGCTAATGCTAAGGCTGTCCTTGTAAGGTACGCTCTATCTACACAACTCATATATTCGTTCAATACACACTCTTACTCTTGCGTTTGGCTTTCATGTCTCCTTTGAAAAATCGAATAATACTCTTTCTCTTGTCCTGCTTATCATGATTGTTCTGATCTGCATCGCCCGTGTGGCGACCGATCCGGGACTCGATACGGGACAAGAGCATCGAGTTCCTCTGGGGCCTGGCGTTGGCGGAGCGGGGTTTCTGTTTCTGTTCCTGTTTCAGAATGTCCTGGCGTGGAGGCGGCTGGGACTGCTGCTGTTGTTGCACGCTCACGAGCGAGTATGTGCTGGGCTTGTCCGAAAAGTGGAGCTGGAAGCTGGTATCGTTGGTCTCCTGGCTGCCGTGGCTCTTGGTCGATTTGGCGGTCTGGTGGACCGATTCGGCCGACTCAGCGAACATCGAGGAGTCGTCAGCCGAGTGGAACGACGAGGCAGACGAGTTGTCCTCCATGTCAAAGTGGAACTGGAACGAGCTGGTGTCGATGTCCTCAAGCTGGACCACGTCCGTGAACTCTGAGTCGACCGCGAGCGGGTCAATGGTGTCGACGGCGGCCCGGTTGCTGAACCGAGAGACTTGAACTCCCGGATCAAGCTGCGAAACCGGCATGGGTTCACCGTCATGTGTGCTGTCGGATGCATGCTGAGACCCTTCTGACATACGCGTCAAGGGTTTTGACAAGTCGTCTATTGGGGTGGACGAAACTTCATCCAACACTGAGTCTTTGGTGAGTTCATCCAAATTGGTGGTCTTGGGCGATTTGGTGATTCTCTTCACATCCCCCAGCCCGAAATACGTAGGAGCTGGTTGAGCAAAATCATGCTGTCTGTCTGACGTGCTGGCACCTGCTGTTGTGTCATCTGTGTCCGCTGTGATGGTTCTATCTGCTGCATTGGTTGCCGTCTCGTCCCGGTCATCGACCTCCCGCATGCTTTCGGTACTGTCAAACACATCTGACCGGTTACGGTACTCGTTGAAGGGTAATCGCTTGGTGAGGTCGTTGATGGAGTCGATACTCTTGTTCTTGAGCGTCTTGAATCGGTAAAAGATTCCCGGATTATCGTTTCCTGCGCCTTCGTTTCTGGCGGTTTCTTGCTCGATCACCAACTTGAACTCGTCGTCGATCAAGCCGGGATCAAGCACCAAGCTCCCCCGTCTTTCCAAGATAAAGTTGAGCAAGCTGATGTAACGGGGCAACGCAATCAAGTTGTTGCACGGGAACAAGATCGGCTGGAAGATGATGGAGTAGTTCAACACGGACATCTTGGTCAAGGCTTTGTGTTCAAGCAACCCCCCGATGAACTGCACCGTGTAGAAGAAAATGTGGATGTGCAAGCGGCTCATGTTGTTGTTCAAGAACTTGTTGAAGTACTCCCAGTTAAAGTTCTGGTCGGAGAACGATTCGTCGGAAAACTGGCTCAACCGGCGAAGATCCAACTTGTCCACGTCGATGAACTTGTAGTTCGTGATAAGCATCTTCTTCAACAACGAACACGCGTCGTAGATGTTGGCCTGTGGTAGCCATTTGTGGTACCGGTGGAGCGAGCTGTAGTACTGGTTGACCTTCTTGAGCGACCCGTTGATTCTGAAGATGCCCTCGCAGATCTCGGTGTTTATGAAGGCAAACAAGGCCTCGATTACCGCAGGAAGCTCGAGGGGGGTATCATTAACAGTTGTCCCGGTGGGCACGATTTTGAACGGATCGACCATTGTTAGAAGCAGAGGCAGCAGTGGGAGAAGAGCTCGAGTGAAAAAAAAAGGAGTGTGGTAAAATCTGAGTGTTCAGGTGGTGGGAAACGACTGGGATTTCAATGAGGGTATGAGGAAATGCTGGGGACGAGCCGGGTTTAGTGCCTGGCTTCAGGTTCTTTGCGGTGAGGTGTGAGTTTATATTAAACTTTTGAAAAATTCAGCTATATACTAAAAAGGTTAAAACTCAGCCAGCAAGACGCGGTCTGCGAATTGTGTAAATAAACGGCACAGTAGACGAGGATCCGCAAGAGCCGAAAACAAGCACAGAAGATTGGCGACCGGGAGACCAAGATGCCCAGCCGCGTACTCCCGTATGTGCTGTGTGATCTAGACCCTGTGAGGTGTCAGCGGGCTGGGCTGAGGGCGTCTTGTGCAATGAACGTCGCAGGAGTAAGTGATGCAGGTATTTTTTATTGATAACGCGGTGTGTATACAGGAACGTAGATTTTTTTAGCGAGCGCCGCATCAAAGACGTGGGGGCGGAGGAAGTATACCGAACGTTCAGTAGCGTGAAAAGAACGGGGTTCTAACTTTGCGAGCGGTGGGAGGCGTTCCTGGCAGTGTCACTAAAGTGTATATATACGAACTTGTGTGTGTTGTGCTTGTTTTAGGGCGGACGCATTGGGAACTGTGAGCAGAGGAGATGCAAAGATGATGAGCGTGGATTTGGTTTGTGTGTGAGTATTTATGTTTGCGTGTGAGTGTTTGTATTTGTATTCGTATGGGTGGTGTGCGCATTGACCACACGGGTAAACAAGATGCCTGCTCTCGAGAAAAACTAGTATGAGACTCTGTCACTCTTTGGCATGCTCCTGCTGACTTGTGCGTTCGTACATTACGAATACATGCTTACCCCAACCACAATCACGCTGGCGTTTGTGCAGGACAGAAACTTTGACGCAATCAACTATGTGCAGGAGTCATCACCATCATCATCATTCTGTCCGAGATGATGAGGACCGCAGAGTGCCCGGCGTTCGTTGCAAGCAAAACATGCACACGTCTGGGCGAGGTAAACCCGGGCAGCCTGCCACGTCAACACACTCTCCCACGTTGGCCAGCCCTACTATCCGTTAAAAAAACACTCATTTTGCTCCTTCTCTCGAATACTACCACTTATGACGTTGAGCACCTGCGTATAACCAGATGAACAGCAGCTTTCATTCACAGTCCGGGGACCACCTTATCTAATGACTTGAGGCCAGCAGCCACTGCCGCAACATGCTGTCAGCTGCACCCCGCCGTCCACACCACCACCACGTCTGCCTCCCCAATGCAACTGCAACGCTACAATCATGCCATTTTTGCGGTCACACTGTCACAGTCACCTGACTTCGCTCTAATGCGAAGATTTTCTACAGTTATCCACCGCTAGAAGGAGACACTAATTTCACCTGAGTTCGAGCTTGTTGAGCAGTGCCAGTTACCACATCTCCATCGCCACTATATAAGCCATTCAATCAACGTGTGGTGAAAAAAGAGACTGGTAAAAAAGATCAACAGATTGTTGCTTCACTACCAAACACACCTGAAATTCTCTTGAAATTTTTGTGCCCAAGCTGAAACGCCAGGCACCGACTTGAACTTGTTCATACTATTTCCAGTACTCCCAAACAGTTTGTGGCTTCTACCACAGTTTGTTTTGCACTGGTCAGTTTCGTTCCCATGGCGTACCACAACTTTGTCCCTGACAATCCACTGCCGTTGAATTCAGTGGATGGAAAAGAGTTCAAGTCGCCCAAACCCGAGCTCTCGGACCCCGAGTCTGAGTCGTCGCTTTCGCCACCCCTGTCACGAGACTTTGGCTCTTCGCTGGTCTACAACCACGATGACGATCTAAATTACAATAATAAAATCGACAAAGACATCCAGTCTCCCGACAACTCGTTCATGACGCAGAACTTGGACTTGACCAACTTCCCGTTGTTCAGAAAGGCCCCCAAGTCGTTCTACAACAAGATCATCTCCCACCTCCAGCTCGTGACGTACCACCCCCAGTCGTATATCATCAAAAAGGGGGACGAATCCAAGAGTATGTACTGGATTTTGAAGGGCACCGTCTCGGTGACGTCGTCCGACGGCGAATCCATCTATAGCGAGCTAACTGCTGGACAGTTTTTTGGGGAGATTGGGATTCTCTTCAACCGGCCCCGTACCGCAAACGTCATCACGAAAACCAGAGTTTCGGTGGGGGTTTTGACGTCGAAGGATTTCAACGTAGTCTTGAAGTACTTTCCCTTGATGGAGCGTAGGATACGCGATGAAGCACAGGAAAGAATCGCCATGTTGGACAAGAAAACTCAGCTGATAGAACACGTGCAACCTCCTCTACTACCTACGGCCATTCCGGCTTCTAAAATCGAGGGGCTCGTGCACGATAAGGTCGACGCAACGGTGTCGATCAACGAGTTTATCAAGAATCTACCGATGTTCCAAAACTTGCCGTCAAACATCATTCACCGAATATGTTTGGGGGTCGAGCCGTTGACGTACAAGCCGTTCCAATACATCTTCTACGAAAACGACACCGGTGCCGATATATACTTCATCGTGAACGGCCAGGTCGAGATCATGAAGAATGACGGCAAGCACACCGAACGGCCCCTTGCCCGGTTGAACAGCGGGAACTATTTTGGGGAGATGTCGTTCTTGAGTTGGGTGACCGAAAAGCCGAACTTTAGACGGCTGGCATCCATCAGATCCATCACCAACGTCGAGTTGATTGTGATCAGATCGAATCTCTTGAAAGACCTCTGTAATGAGTACCCGTTTTTGATCGACCACATGAGATTTACCAGTGAAAGCCGGAACAACGAAAATCAACACTTGCAGAACTGTAGTAGGATTGAAGGGGACGAAAGGTTTGACAAGTTGGAAGCATACAAACTTGATTTCAAACCTTTCCACTCCCGAAGCGTGAGCCCTTCAACTCCTGAAGCCCAACTGGGGACTCAACTGTCGCTGGCGGTGGGGCCAAAAGGAAGCTCTGCTACTGGCAGCGAAAGGAACTGCCCAAACTTGAAGTATACCTCTTCTGTTGAAACGAGTTACTCATCTTCTTCGTCTCTTGACTCCAAGCGGATTGGCTCCTCCACAGTTGAAACGCCCATCAGCACCAGACCAAAGCGGCCCCCTCCGAGAAGATCGATATCCCTCAACCTCTCCCTGGCTTCTACTCCGTCTTGGAACCAGTTCCAGCCTCCAAGATCCGAAGAGGAGTATACGCCATTGAGGAAACGGTTGAGGTTCAACGAGGGAAATCTCCAAAGACGGCATTCGTTGCTTTCTCATAACTCTTCCTTGTCGGACTCGATTCTCCTCCGAATCTTTGAGTATTTGGACTTGCCCACTCTCATGAAATTGAGGTCGGTCAACAGACGGTGGCGACAGTTGCTTTATCTTTCCCCCAACCTCTGCAAGACCCTTGATTTGAGAAAATGGAACACTTCAGTGGACGACAAATCGTTGATTCAAATCATAAAGTTTGTCGGCTCCCGACCGCAGCACATCGACATTTCCAACTGTTTCCACATCACGGATGCCGGTTTCAGCTACATGGTCAACGAGATTGGCATATCAGGCAAAATCAAGTCGATCAGGCTCTCTTCCAATTGGGAGATCAGTGCCATGGCCATCATGGATTTGACGGTGCCTAGTGTCGGCAAACACTTGGAAGCGATTGACCTCTCCAACTGTAGACGGGTTAGAGATAACGTGATCGAGAGATTATTGGGGTGGGGCAAAGCGGCCGACAACGTCGATAGCAGCCACGAGGTTGAAGAATACGAGTACATAGGTTGCAAGAGACTCACCAAGTTGAATCTAGGCTACTGCAAGCATCTTACCGATAGAATCATGTACCACATCAGCGAGACTAGCACCGAGAGGCTTGTCGAATTAGACTTGACCAGGTGCACTACGATCACCGATAAGGGGTTCGAGTGCTGGACGTACAAGTTCTTCCCCAACATGAAAAGGTTGTGCCTAAAAGACTGCACTTTCCTCACGGATAAGTCGATCATTTCAATTGCCAATTCATTGCCCAACCTCGAGCATTTGAACCTAAATTTCTGCTGTTCGCTCACGGATATTTCCATCGAAGTGTTATGTATCGGGTGCCAGAAAATACGGCATCTCGACTTGAGTTTTTGCGGGAGTGCTGTGAGTGATTCCTCCTTGTTGACCATCTCCTTGAGCCTCAGGGACTTGACGTGCCTAGTTCTCAAGGGCTGTGTCCGGGTCACAAGAGCCGGCATTGATTCGCTCTTGAGCTCAGATTCCCCTTTGAACTACTTGAATGTCAGCCAGTGTAAAAATTCAGACGTATACCCGGGTTCCATTCCTGCGCAGCAGTTCAACGTCAACCCGGAGACCAAGAGCGCATTTGTCACGGCTGGTAACTCCGACAAGATTATCGAAATTGTTACCTAACTGTACATTACTGTAATATATACCGCTAGAAACTATGCCCGCTTTTTCTTCTTCTTGGATTTGTCCTCATACGACATGTTGTTGCTGGAAACGCCCTTCTTGGTGAGGTACTCGGAAATGCTCTTGTAGTGAGGCCCCTGGACTATGACTTCGACGCCGTCTCGCGTCTCCTCTAGCGTACTCAGACCCTGGCACAAGTTCCTCAAATCTTCCGAGATGATGTGGGGCTTGATCCCGAATTTGGCAAAGTTCTTCACTCGGGTAATAGTTTTCCTGCCGATCTTGGTTTCACAGATGATTTCAATCTTGGGGACTTCTCCGTTGTGAACTTCAGCATCCTCCAAGCTTTCGTCGGGCTGGAGAACAATGTACTTCAATGAAAAGTACTTGAGAAACTTGGACACAATCTCGTTACGGGGAATGACATCACCGGGAATAATGTCCCGTAACACCAGATCAAGTCTGATTTTCTTCGGATCCTTGTCCACAAGGTTTTCCTTCTTTATATACTCTGTCACCAAGGTCTTTATCTCTTGTGCCGTGTAAAGTTCTAGGTAGTCCTTGTTGAGCTTGTTGAAGAAGCCTCTATACTTGTTCGTTGGCTGGTACAATTGTATGGGCTTGATTATCTTCTTATCGTTGTTTTCTACGTCTGTCTTCTTGGTCTGCTTTTCCACCTTGTGGATGTTGAACTCCTGAATGATCTTGTCGGTCTTGGGGATTGTGGAGATAACCGTCAAGTCATCGTCTTTCCCCTTAACCTGGATGTAGTTTAGCTTGCTCATGGCTTTGAGGAACTTGCCGGTCTTTTTCCAGCTGGTCTTTTTGATGTTTTTGTACTTGGAGTCGAGAACTGGGAGGTGTTTCAATACGTGGTTGGCCATGAAGTTCGAGGCACTGATGGGGACCGTGATGGTATCGAGTTTGATTGACTGAAGGAGTGCCCTCGTGAAAAAGTTATCGAGATCCTCCACGTCAAGAGAGTCCACCTGATTGGCCAAGTCATCCAAGTCTGACCTGGTGTCCTTTCCGTCAACCGCTTGTTCAGCGTCTGGTTTCGTTTCGTCTGTGTGTTCTTGTTCCTGTTCCTGTTCCTCTTCTTCTTCTTCAGCTGGTTCCGTGTTTCCCCTGCTCCACGCCAGTGTCACCTCCTTCGGGACCTTGATGTCCACATACTTATTCAAGCTGCACAACTCGTCCCCCACTGAATGCAAAACCTGCACCGCAACACCAGAAACCCCCAACGTGTTGGTGATATCCTTCAACGCAAGCTTTGCAACCCCCACGGCCTTGACCACCGTGGGGGTATCGTAGCTGACCACCCCCACCACGGTGCCCTTGTCGATCCGAGCATCAAAGGGGGTCCCACATCCGGGCAACATCAAATCAGCCCCGTTCAGAAGCTTTTCAATCACAAACGGGTTCGTGACAACCGTGGGCAAAAGATACGGGCACTTCCATAGCGTGAACACCGACGGGTACACGGGAGAGTCCCGTGACTTGAAGTAGATGGGGGTTTCGTCCTGATTGTAGTAGATACTCCCCAGGAAGTTCTGAACGCTCTTGAAAGTCGCTTGTTTTACGATTGAAGGGACGATATCTAGCTCAATTTCCTTGGGAATTTCGTCTTTGGAAAGCAGGTACAACTGGCAGATCTCGGTGTACAATTTCCTCCGGTCGGATGTCTTGATATTGGCCGAGGCTTTAGGTCTAGGGTCTTTCTTGAACATGGGTGAGAACCAGGTGGAAATTTCCTAATTTTTCACTATTCGCAACTACGCTCCCATGACAGCAGAGCCCAAGAAATCGAGGCCTAAAGAGCCGGAAACGGGCATAGGGTCGATCCGGTGGATTCGTATGGTCGTGGTGGCCTACTCCCTTTTTTTGGTGGTGTTTTTCGGGTACCCGTGGTTCGTGTACACCACATCCATCCACCGAGCTGATTTGCCGGTAGACGGCATCAATGCGGCTGTCGACCACATAAAAGCGGTGCAATTGAACACTCCGGTGTACTTGGAGTTGAGCAATGCCCAAGACGCTTTTGTGGACCACGCCCAGGAGGTGGTGGACCGAAAGTTGTACGAAAAGTACCCGAACTTGCGGGACTTTTGGGCCCTTGACTTGCGAAGACATCGGGTCGACGTGGGGGAGAATCTCGTGGTCCGGTTTCATCTGCCAGCAGACCTCGCGGAAGCAGACACCGTGTCGTCGTTCGAGTTGTCTCCGTTCACGAGGACGGTCGACGTGAATTTGGCCAGTGCGTTGGTGCTAGGCAACAAAGTCGAGGAGTACCTCGCAGACGTGTTGATTGACCACATTTTCCTGCTGGAGATCGAGCAGGTCAATGCGTTCAAGGCATCGGGCCGGGTCCACGATAACGTTGTGCTCCCGTACTCGACGCAGTACAACTTGATCTTTTCGTTGTTCACGGAAAACGGGCACCCCATCAAATGGGACACCGACACGATTGTGGACTTGCTTGAGCCACTCTTGGGTCACCTTAAACACTTTGCCAACTTTACCATCTCCACGCAGGTCCAGTACTACTCGAAGCTCAACATTCACGCAGAGTACGACGAGGCCCAAAAGGCGTATGTGGTCAAAGAGTCAGACCTCCCCAATTTCATCAACCACGGAGACTGGAACTTGAACACCAACGACATCAACCCGTCGATCAACTTCATTGTCTACTATCCCTCGAGCAACTTTGACGAGAAGCCGACGGTGATTGAGAACTCCCAGAGCAACTCGTTCTTGATCCCCCAGTTCGGTGGGGTGCACATCCTCAACAAAAAGCTCGACATCGTCACCGACGACGCCGAGGTGTACGTGTGCGACGCCGAGTTGATCGAGATCATGGAGATATTTTCGAACCATTTGTTCAAGCTTTTGGGCGTGCCGTCTGGGCAGAACCTCTTGGTGAGAATCGACACGTTGACGAAGCTCACGATCCTCTCGAACTTGAATCAGAGCGTCAGCACGTTGAAGTCCTTGTTGAAGTTGACCAATAGCTTGCACGAGATCTCGGTGCCGGAGTTGACGAAAGAGTTCGTGAACAAGAGCTTGCAGAGCATCGACAACTCGCTCGCGTACTTAAACCACGACTTGCGCAAGTCCATGGTGGAATCGGCCCACGGGTTCAAGCATTCTTTGTCGGCGTTTTTTGACAACAACATTGTGCAGCAGGTGTACTTCCCCAGCGAACACAAGTTGGCCGTGTTTTTGCCCTTGTTGGGGCCCCTTTGTTCGATCTTGTTATTTTCAACCTTGAGACTTGCAAAAGAGTTCAGAGGGAAATAGGTGTGTAGAGATACACATACATGCATTTGTAGCCTTTCCATATCAGTATACGGTCCAATGGTCTACGCTTAGTTAATTTTGCAGCCGTCGTTCCGGTTCCCGCATAACGCGATCTCGAGCTCATCGCGTGTTTCAAGCTCATCTCATGTCGAAGGCCCTCTACTCGTTCGGACTCACCGGGGTAGGAGTTGCCTCCTACTTTCTCGGGCTTGGCTCGTCGAAGCCCGCCCCGGAAAAGGCCAGCTCCGGTGGCCCCATGTCCCCCAATTTGCCCGCTCCATACTCCCCTAATCTCCCCAGCTCAGTGGAGCCCCAAGGTTTCTACAAGTACGGGTTCCCCGGCCCAATTCACGATCTCCAAAGCAGACAGGAGTTTGTCAGCTGTTACGATAGGGCGAAGAAGAACCCATACTGGGTGATCGAGCACATCACCAAAGATTCTATCAAAAGAAGCGACGGAGTCGACAGAAAGAAGTCAGTGTTCACCGAAGACGAAGGCATCCCGTTCAAGTTTCGGAACAAGTTGAGAGATTTCTTCAGAAGCGGCTACGACAGAGGGCACAACGCTCCTGCGGCTGATGCCAAATTCAGCCAGCAGGCGTTGAACGAAACCTTTTTGTTGACCAACATCTCTCCGCAAGTGGGCGAAGGGTTTAACCGAGATTACTGGGCTCACTTTGAGGACTTCTGTAGACGCTTGACAGACCGGTTTGACGACGTGCGGGTCATGACGGGCCCGTTGTACTTGCCCAAAGCATGTGCTGACGGGAAGTTCAGAGTTGAGTACGAAGTGATCGGGTCTCCCCCAACGGTGGCAGTCCCCACTCACTTCTTCAAGTTGCTTGTAGGAGAGAAACGAGGAAGCGACACCATCAGTGTTGCGGCATTTGTGTTGCCGAACGAGGTGATCGACAATGCAGACCCATTGACAAAGTACCAAGTTCCGGTAGCGGCCTTAGAGGCTTCTAGCGGGTTGGAATTGCTCTACAAGGTCCCACCCAACAAGATGAAAGACTTGTGCAAGGATGTCAAGTGTGAAATCATCGTCCGGGAGTTCCCCAAAAACGTGAATAATGCCATGGCAATTTCTGCAAAATTCGACAAGGCTTGATTTGAAGGGAAGAGCAACGTAGCATTCGACAAGTGCCCCCGGCACGTTGTGTATCTGTAACCATTCGTGGTGGTTTGAACACAATATATGGGGTGCATTTTCGTTATATATATTTTACATCTATTAGTGTTAGCTTGTTGAAACAACTGCATATTTGGTTACATAAATTCGTAGCTCTCAAGTATCAATGGTTTGAAACAACCTCGTGGAGTCATGTATACTCTAGGCTTGCTGTCCACCTACATCTTGCTCTTATAAACCTCCAATCGCTCCTCGTTCTTTCCTGTCAACAGACTATTGAACACATCACACAAATGGTCAACGACCCCCCAGCCGTACCCATTGGGGAACCTCCGTCTCACGATAATGTTATTATGGGCGTCTGGCGGAAGCCTCACCAAGATCTTTCTCCAGTTCAACTCATCGTGGTACTTTCTGGCTATACGAGTTTGTCTCTTTTGTTTGTTGAAAAACGCCTTATCTGGGCTTTCCTCGGGTATATCCGTGTACCTGTAGAACTTGTCGTGGAAGATCGGAGAGTGTCTTGAGTCGGGGTTCAACACGTACTCCTGATTCGGAACCGGACATATAATCGTGTTGATGGCCAGCTCTATTATCGATGCTTTCGGCGGGATGTTTAGCGTGGGGAGTTCGTCCAGCTCCGCGTCTGAAACATCAACCTTCTCTGCTTCATCCTGGTCCATATTCTGGGAGGAGTCCTGCTTGTCAAAAGCCCCATCCTCGTCATACTCATTGGCTAAGTTGGAATCCGTGCCTTTGGCGTTGACTTTTAGAAGCCTTTGCCGGAGACGTTGGCGCTTTTTATCTCCGTCGAAATTGAAGTTTAACGAAATAAACTGCCGGTACTTGTCTAGGGCGTGGGGCTCCAGGTTCTTCTCCGGAGCCGGGATTTCGCCAATTTCATCATTCTCTGCCGTATTCTTTTCCTTTCGTAAATCCTTGACATTGTCCAACGTTACATAGTCCAAGTAGAGTAATCCACTCGTTCTCAACGGGACAATTCCGTCGTTTATGATGTTGGCGTAAATGATGAGATTCTTACACTGTTTGAGAAACCCGTGCACCGCATCTGGGAGCTGTTCCAAAAGGGGTTTCCCGTTCAATTTCCCCTTACTCAAGGTTAGATCTCGACCGGTTTTCCCAAGAGTCCCCAAGTCCAATAACCAGGAGAAAAGAAAGCTAATTTCATTCAAGATCCCTAAAAGAGGTGAAGCCATGCACACAAGATTATGCGGCACAATACCTCTGCTAGCGAAGAAATTGGCGTCGTTGTCTAGAATGAACTTGATTGAGTACAACTGAGTCAACCCACCAAGCGAATGGCCCACAAATGAGATCTTGGTTATCTTAATATCCTGGTCGAGCAAGTTCGGGATGAGTTTCATCAAATACTTTCCTTGAAGCGTTCCCATCCTCTTGACCCCCTTTTCAGTTTTCCCGGCATTCCCACTGAACCCTTTCACGAGAACGTTGTCCTTCACGTCGGTCTCGAGCGTTTCTTTCAAGTAAAGCATGTCTGCACTCAAATTCGAAAAAATTCCGTGGGTAACCACCACCAAGTGCACCGGCTTTGTATAGTCGGGCGGGCGAGACCATAGATCCTCGTCAGTGAATTTTTCTACCGTTACCTGGGGATTAAAGGACTCCCCTAACTTGATATATGTACCACTGGAGCCACTCAAACTCGTGAGATTACTTAGTGGACCATGGTTCAATTTCCTTATGCTTTCCAAATCGCTACCCAACATGAAATCGTATGCTACTGTTGTGGATTTGGATATGACTATTTGAGATATAACGTCAATTTGCCAGCAAAATGTCTCGTCTTCTCCTTCAAGTCGAGAATTTTCATTCAACACGAGCTTGATATTAAATGTTTGGCCCGGTTTAAGAGAGTTCTTAAAATGGATTTCCCGTTCCTTCAGAATAAACCGTTTTTTATGGTTGAAATTCACCGGGACGACGTGACAATACAAGATAAATGGGCCATTAAGTAGATGAATTGCCCTAATACTTGTTTTTTCAATGTTTTTTATTCGGAAAAAAACCTCTCGGGTAGACTGGTCGACTCTGGTATATTTTACTATATACCTTCGAACACCACCAATCGGTAAAGCGTCCTTGTCTCTATACCAAAGATGAGGATGGTTCATTTATCAGTTGAAAATTTAGGCGGCCGCGATACCCACTTTGGAAATATTCCCTGGGTTGTATACCGGACCCTTGCTAACCTGTAAGTGTCATCTGAAAGCCTGTTCTTTCCGGATATGCACACTGCATTCGTGTATTCTACGGGTTTGAGGAATGCAACTTGAGCTGTAAGTGTCGCTTCTGGAGAAGGATCCGCTCGATTTGTCTGTTACACAAGGTGATGAGGTTGTACCAACAGGATCTCGCCGCTTAAAGTTGAATTTTTGAAATTGCTTCAGCTTAAACCCATTCAGAACGTTCGGAGAATTTGGAGATAGGACATCACATCAGACAACATGAGTTTCTTTCCTCGTTTACAGATTATATACTGTTGATTTAATGAGTAATTCTCTCAACTGCATAAACAGTCACCCGTGTAGCCACTCGAAAGTTGAACTTGAAAGGAGATAGTTCCGTGCCCCTCCAATGCGTGGTAGAATATAACTATACAGTGAGCTGGTGTTAAAATTTTAAACTAAAAAATTTTGAAATACTGCTTTCTTTCTGTACTTTGCCACTATGATATGTACATATTAGTCTTGGTGTTGCGTTAATGTAAGCATCAAAAGTAGTATATAACAAGGTGCTCAATTCTTGTTTCGTTCCTTCTTTTAGGGATGCAAACACATAATGAGATGGGTGCCCGTGACTTTGTAAGCTATTTTCGAGATGGTGGCATTACCATGGTAACTGATCAACCATGGCCCTTTTCCGGGCACTATTTTAGAATTCTGCCTATAGTATATGCTTACCCTCAAAAAGCAAACTATTTGTTCGCCAAAATTTTGACTGCAAAACTAAAGCGTTCAATCTTGGGGTACGAAAATTGACATTGAATGACATTTTGATATATGTTTCCTAAAAAAATAGTGGAAAGGATAACAACCTTTCATAATGTTGTTGATATTGTTTGGGTTGACTGTCCTTCATTTGAGTACCATTTTGCTGTATATTCAACACTTAACGTTGTATACACCTGTACTATCTGGATGTCTCACTTCAATCCACAAATCGGACGAGTGTTGCAAAGAGAAGATTGCTTGAACCTCAAGAGTTTAAAGGTACATACAAAAAACATTAAAAGATTGACGGATGGCGAGAAGGGTTCACAATTGCCTTCTTGTTGTATAGAATGACTTCAGATTAAAAAATTGACTGACAAATTCGCTGTTATGGAAGCGAATTTCGTGGGGTAAATGCACTCCACTCGAAATTTAACCAATACGCATCTCTAAAAGCTAAGTCACCTACTAAAGAAGCAAGTTGCCAATAAGAATATGAATCCGCTTAGAGTATTCACAGAATTCCAAAGCAAAGTGAATATCCTACTGGGTGTAAAGAGAAACAACCGACGGAGTGTTGGGGAGCTTTGTCGATGTTAAGTCTAGAACATGCAACTTCAAAGAGAATCTAAATTTTGCACCCATACAACTCGATTTTGTGATAGATGACAGTATAGTGTTATCTCTCTGAATTCGTTGAGTTGCACCACTCTTGCAGCAATTCGCACCAAGATGCTTCAGAGGTAATACTCGTAAAAGAAAATACGAATTAAACCTCCCAGAGACGGGTTTCAATTTGCTGTAGTAGTTCTTCATTAGAAAGCCTAGGAGCTCCGGATGTTATCTCCCGTCATTTGGCAACTCATTCCACGAATACTTGGCACGCCTAGTACCTAAGTCAAGTTCCCCAGACATCACAAAATCGCCCCGACATGATCTTGTTTGTACAGGTGCGAATTCTTGATTTTAACTGCAAGACCGGATTGCTCAGGCCTTACCCGAAATTCATCAATGTCGCACAGACGTCTTACGGTTTAGAGATGCGTAATACCGGTGGCCTTCACTGGGCTTATCACCTAAGGCACTCACCTGCATGACGACGTGCTGTACCCAAATACCACTCCCGCTTATGCGTGTGACTCTTGCTACAGATGGCCGAGATCTCTCGCCACGCATTTTCGATGTCGCCTTTCCCCCTTTTGGGCTCCATTGTGGTAAGGAGTCCCGCGTATCACCTGATCTACCCCGGTTTTTCTCTGCGCGAGACCCCGATGCCCTCGTTACATTGCTCTTCACCCCTTTCTGCAGACACAATATTAAGCACTGATTTCCGCTCCTTCTGGACTGCCGTATTATTTTCTGAATATAAATAAATACTTGATCCCTGTGTAATTAGTTCTATACCATGACATTCAAATTAGCTATTGAGACCTCTGAAGAGCAGCAAAACATCCACTCAACCAACCCCAGGTCTCCTGTGTCCCCACGGGTACCCCGTGATGCATTTCTCGTCCGTAGCCCTAGTACCGATCCCACATCAACCCTTGGACAGTCGCTACGAAAAGCGGTTTCTGTGCCTGATCTTGAATATACGCCGCAATCAATAAGTTCGCAGCCGTTGCTGCTGTCACAAGACTCAAAACCCAGACGCTACTCGGTTTGTGATTTGGACACTAATGACTTCCAAGCCTCGATGACGCCAATCGATGACAAGCAATACTGCTTGGAAGGGCACAGCAACCATCATCGGAGGAACTCCGTCGCATTAAGGTTTCGCTCCCCCGTGGAAGCCAACCGGCCCTAATTTTGCAGCCATTGGTTGCGGTTGTGTGAAACCCACAAAGAGCATCAACATCGGTTACTCTGACGTTTTGCTGTATATCGCTTTTATTAACATGCATGGGTCTATGTAGCGTATGTAGTCTACTTAATACTAAAGGACCAGGAATTCTATTTAGCTCCAAAGTATAAAGAATCAATGAATCGGTTTCTAAAGTGCCAGTGGCCGTCAAGAAACTGTTCCGGGTTATGAGGTGGGAACTCGGTGGTATCACTTAAACTGCTGAGTTTACCCACCACGAGCTTTACGTTTGGGAACACTCTTGAAATCCGCCTAATCCCAATTTCTGTGGACAAGTAGCAGCAGAGCGTGATATCCTCTTCTTCGACCTTGTGGTCCACCAACACTTGGATAGCCATGATTGCAGCAGCACCGCTTATGATTTGAGCGTCAAAAAGGAGAAGCTTTTTGTGCTTTATGCCGTCAAGACCTCTGGGTAATCTCTCTGTATGCAATTGCGGCTCTCCCGTCAGCGAGTCCGACTGAATAAGTAGCTTGCCGATGGGGATGTCGAGGAACGATCTCTTGATCGAGTTGACAAAGCAGTCTCCCGACCGAATTATCGTCACGGCAATCAACCGGTCCATCTGTTGCAAGCCTTTGTACACGGCGTTGGCACTTGTGTGGACGTCAACTGGCCCATAGTGGGTCAACTGGTCCAATGCATTTTCGATGATCAAGGTCGCCATCCGGTCGAAATAGAAAATAAAGTCGGATCTCTGAGTGTTTTGATCAAACAATATGGAATTGATCCCCCTGGTTTGATTGTTGTTTGGAAGCACCACAATGTTGGGGAACTGTTTGATATCAAACTCGAGGTTGTTGCCCAACTCCTTCAAGTGCTTGATGTGGTTTAAGGATTTAGTGCTAAGCTGTTTCATGATGTGCCCAATCATCATCTCAATAGCAATCACGTTGTCCAAACCCCGGGGTATCACCAAGTCTGCGTTCTTCATCGTGGGATTGAGGTACCGTACGGCGTTCGGCTTCACAAATACCTCCCACTGTTTCATAGCACCCTGGAGGTCTCTGCCTCTGTACAAAATGTCTCTGGTAAGTCTTCTGGCCAAGCACACGTCCAAGTCCGTGTCAACGTAGATCTTGATGTCCATCAAGTCGAGTAGTCTCTGATCGTATAACGCATATAGCCCTTCGATAATGATCACGTTGGCCCCGTAGATCGTGGTGGTTTTCTCGGTACGATCATGCAAATTGAACGAGTAAACGGGGATGTCGGTCCTCTCCCCCCGTTTCAATTTTTTCACCGTTTCGTAAAGGGCATCGAGATCAAGAGAATCCGGGGTATCGAAGTCCCATTCGTTGGCAAAAGCTTTTTTTTTCTGCTCCTTGGTCAATGGCCGGTAGAAGTTGTCAAACGAGAGTAGCACCGTCCACGGCTGGTTGAGTTCGTGGATGATTTTTTGGGAGATCGATGTCTTCCCAGACCCTGAATTCCCTGCGATGCCGATGATGTAAGGTTCCGTCCAGGGAGGGATGTATTTTGTTCTACCAAAATGGAGGGATTTTTCTGGTCCGTATTTCAGGCCCTCTGAATGCTCCACACTCCCGGTGTCCCTCAGAGCTGGCATGCTTGCAGAACTCTCGTCTTCTCCCTTTATCACCGGGTTTGGCATCGTGAAATTTTCGCATCTCAATGAGCAGACGTAAGAAGACCGATGCCTCGGAATGGAGCTTGGATGAAGACGCAAAGAACGACCATACAACGGTGGAGCAGGTACACAGCCAGAGTCTGGAACCACCGGCAGTCTCTGCTCCTCCAAACTCGACCAGTTCGGAAAAAAATCCAAGTCTTTCCAACTCTGGCTCGATGGCCGTACTTCGAGATGCCTCGAGGCTGAAATACCTCAAGGACCGGGAACGGAAAAAAGTCAAAGAACTCGAGGTGCAACTCGAAGAGTACAGGAAAAGACCCAACTTGACCAAGAAAGAGTTTGAAGACTTCCAGTACAAATCGAAAATCTACGACATCGTTAAACTGTCTGAGACCCCGGATGAGTACCAATTGCCGGAGGACTATTTGACCCAGCAGGGCAAAATTGACAAGAAGCGTAAGCACGATGCCCTCCATGCTGGCACCAAGAACTACAAAGACGGGGAGGCTAAGAAAAATCGGTATGAAAACCGGTGGGAGGATGAACAACTCCGAAAAGCCGGGGGAATGAATACTGTTTCAGACGATATCGTTGTAAAGGACCTGAAGGAATACGAGTATGTCTTTGACGAAGATCAATTTGTTCAGTTTGAGGCCGATGTGAAGACGGGAGGTGACGACGGTGTGATTGATGGAGACGATGAAATTTCACGGCCGGTAAAGCTGCATAAATCCTCTATAGACGAAGTGAGGCAATCTCTCCCGGTTTATCAGTATAGAGATGAGTTCCTAAAGCTTGTGGAGAAGAACCAGATTATCGTCGTTGTTGGTGAAACTGGGTCTGGTAAAACAACCCAACTACCCCAGTACTTGTATGAGGCTGGGTACTGCGATAAGGATGGTCACTTACTCAAAGTCGGCTGTACTCAACCCCGGAGAGTAGCTGCAACGTCGGTGGCTGCTAGAGTCGCTGAAGAAATGCTGGTAAAGTTGGGTCAAGAGGTGGGTTACAGCGTACGGTTTGAAAATGTGTCGAGTGATCAGACCAAAATCAAATACCTAACCGATGGTACCCTACTACGGGAGTTCTTGAATGACCCACTACTCTCTTCATACTCGGCATTGATGATTGACGAAGCGCATGAAAGAACAATTTCCACGGAAATACTTCTTAGTTTGTTGAAGGATATTTCTAAAGAAAGATCCGATCTCAAGATAATTGTTGCATCAGCTACCATAAACGCAGAAAAGTTTTCCGACTTTTTTGAAAAAGCTCCCATATTTAAGATTCCCGGTCGCCGATTCCCTGTATCCATTCATTTCACGCAGCAGCCTGAGGCCAACTACATCCAGGCTGCTATTAACACGATTTTTCTCATACACTCGAAGAAGCCCATGCCTGGGGACATTTTGGTTTTTTTGACGGGCCAGGAGGAAATTGAGAGCATGCAAGAGAGTTTGGCAGATGCTGTACTGAAGCTAACTTCCCTGATGGGAGAATTACTAATATGCCCGATATATGCTAACTTGCCGTATGAAATGCAAAAGCGGATTTTCGAACCAACGCCGCCAAACACCCGTAAAGTGGTGCTTGCCACCAATATCGCCGAAACTTCCATCACGATCGACGGAATCAAATTTGTCATTGACTCGGGCTACGTTAAAGAAAACGTGTATAACCCTTCAACCGGAATGGATAGCTTGGTGGTTGTTCCCTGTTCTAAAGCTTCCGCTGAACAACGTGCCGGTAGAGCCGGTAGAGTTGGACCTGGAGAGTGCTACAGACTATATACCAAGTGGTCGTTCAATAATGAGCTATTGGCAAACCCAACACCAGAGATCCTAAGGGGTAATCTCACATCCACGGTGCTACTTTTGCTATCGTTGGGGATAACGGACTTGATAGGCTTTGAATTCATGGATCCACCCAGCTCCGAAACCCTCATCAAGTGTTTGGAGTTGCTTTATGCTATTGGGGCCTTGAATTCCAAGGGGGAACTCACCAAAACAGGACGGCAAATGGCGGATTTCCCGATTCACCCCATGTTCTCCAAAGCACTTCTCGCATCTGCTCAATATGGGGTTGCCGATGAGTTGACCACAATAGTGGCCCTATTGGGGGAGAGCTCTAATCTTTTCTACAGACCGAAGGAGAAAAAGGATGAAGCCGACAAGAAACGAGAGCTCTTCTTCCATCACTCGGGAGACCATTTGACCCTATTGAATGTCTGGAACCAATGGTCAGACACAGAGTTTTCTAGTCTTTGGTGCCAGGAGAACTTTGTGCAGTACCGGTCTTTGAAACGGGTCAAAGAAGTCAAAGAACAGCTCGTATCTCTCTGCCGTCAAGCGGGGATCAAGACGGAAGACGAAGCAGTGTCTAGCCCCGTAGCCAAGAGCGAGACGACGGAGCTCATTCAAAAGTCGCTTGTGGCCGGGTTTTTCCCTCACGTGGTGAAGCTCTCAAAGATGGGCGACTCTTATAGAACGTTGAAAAAGAACCAGGCCGTTTTCATTCACCCGTCCTCGTCATTGTTTCTGGTAAGACCCCCTCCTAAGCTCTTACTCTACCATGAGCTTGTGCTCACCAGCAGAGAGTACATGAGAAACTGCATGATTATCAAGGACGAATGGGTTCAAGAGCTTGCTGCACATTACTACGTCAAGAAACTGTAACATAGAGATAAGTAGAGATAAATTACAAGTTGTTCTATTACACTCTTGATTCTTCAATCTTGGTCTGCTCGTCTAAATCTTCCACGAATTTCGCAGCCAGCCAACTATGGAGAAAGACAATCCCCTTCTTCCATTCGCCTTCACTCGGTCGACTTCGGGTCTCCAGAATGACGTCCCGTTGGACACCACGCCGAGACCCCGGGAGGTGATCGATGAAAACGCCAGCAGCATGTACCACACGCGTAAGTCGACCGAATCGAAATTTTCCAGGCCCTCATTGCCGGTAGCTCCCAGCTTGAAGCGTCGATTCGGCGAGAGTTTCAACGAGAAAGACGATATAAAGAGACGGGTGACCGAGTTCGACGATGCCTACAGCGACGAGCCCACGATGATCGATAGCACGTCTGCCGAAGACGACGACGGGGCCCCGGGGCCTGGCGAATCATATCTCGAGAAAGGCGAGATCGGGAAACAGCACTACGACACGATCCCGCCCAGCTCTCCGCCAATTGACACGTACCTCAGCTCGGAGTATGACCCGGCCGCAAAGTACAGCATGCCGTTGTCCCCGAGCCAACGGCTCGACGGCCCGCAGCTCGACGGCCAACAGCTCCAGTCATCGCCTTCCAAGCAGCTAACCCAGCATGTGTTCGAGAGTGAAGCGGACTTTGGCATCGATAAGTTCAACCGGTTTCGCCCGGTGGAGAATCAGTGTCCGTCCACTGACCGTGACTTCAGCAGCGTAAACGTCGAAGACAAGGAGGAGGCCCAACAACGGCTCAACGCCCGAGCTAGAGATATCGTGATCGACGCGTTCGAAGAAATGACAACCACCGTAGACCTTGAAGGGATGAACTTGACGGAGGTCCCCCACGAGGTCAAAGATTTGAACAAGATGGTGGTGTTTGGGAACGGGACTCAGATCTTGTATCAGTTGTATTTGGGCAACAACAACATTCGAGTGTTGTCGCCCGCTCTTTTCAAGTTCACCAAGTTGAACGTGTTGTCGTTGCGACAAAACAAGTTGGAAAAGATCTCAGCATTGATCAAGAACCTTGAAGCTTTGACGGATTTGTCGATTGGGACGAACCGGTTGCGGTACTTGCCGTGGCAGATCTTGGACCTTCCCTCGTTGAAGAACTTCAGAGCCGGCCCCAACCCTTACTTGAAGATTCCGGAAGACGCAGTGGTCGCTAGCTCCGCCACCTTGACCAACCACAAGCATCAAACCCATGTCAGCAGAATCAAGTATCATAAACCCGACACGAAATTGGTTCCCTCGTTGCGATCTCTTTGTTTGCGGACCATTGCAAAATACGACGTTTCTTACCAGGAAACCCGCTTGTGGAAGCAGAACACCCCAAAAGCGTACCACTCATTAATCAAGCACGCCATAGCCCAGGGGAACTTTCAAGAAACTTGTGCTGAGTGTCAACTTCTTTTGGTGGAGCCGATAGCAGAAGTGATCGAGTGGTGGGACTTCCTAGGGAACAAGGAAGTGCCATTCAAAAAGGAGTTCTGTTCCGGCATGTGTGCTGAGAAGTATAGGAGGCGTTGTCTAGTAGACATATGACGATTTACGATATAATGTATATATTAAGTGAGTTCTGGGGCTTGCAAATCTTGGTTCTTGTAATGGTAGTTGAAGTTTACAATCTCGAGACTTTCAATCATTGTTTGAGTCTTGTGGATTATTTCACTGGACTCACTAATGGTTTGGTCTAGGTCTTTTTGGGGCATGAAGTGAGAGAATTGAGTCAAACACAAACTCATCTGATAGGTAAAAGATAAGGCGTTATAAAACGTTCCACCAAGGAGATCTTGGCTGAGCTCGTCCAACAATTCGAACAAAGCTGGGAGTTTTGTCTTGAGCAAGTCGTTACAAGCAGTATAGACTTGCTTGTGGTGAGTGATTTTCCTGTTCAAATTGAACACCAGCAGGGATTCTCTTGCACACAAGTCTCTGGTCTCCTGTCTACGCAACAACTCTTGAAGCTCGCACGTATAGTTGTCGTGATCGTCCAAGGCATTGTTTCTCTCTCTGACTTTCAGTTTGAATGCCTCAATCACACTCATAGACTCTTGGACCTTAGAGGACACTACCTTGGTCCAGTCCTTGAGTTGAGCAATGCCGGTTCTTAAATCTGCCATAGCATTGATATACTTGCCAGAGAGTTCCCAGTAGCTGTATTCTTCGTGGAATGCCTTCTTGCTTACAGGAGTTCCTCCGATATCTTGACAAAGTTGGTCGAAGCACATCGCCTTAAGCTGGTCCCTGTTTTTTTGATTAAGAGTGTGATAAGGGTCAAATAACGTGTACCATCCCTTCCCAATCGCCTCTGCCGTCTCTAACTGAACCACCATCTGGTCTGTCATCATGGTTGAATACTTGGTGAGAGTTCTCAAATTACCCTCTGCAAACCCTAGCGTTTTATGCAACTCATCAAAATCTTCGTCTACAGTGTAGCAGCCGAGTTTGGCCTTCCGTTTTAAGGACTGGGGTACTCTTTTTATATCCTTCCATTGAATCTGGTCAACTTTGAGTCCATCGATCCGGGACTTGAGGTCACTTAGGTTGAAATATGAGAGGTCCATGATGATATTTGTGGTTTTCGATTTCGCAGCCATTTTAACTAACGGTGACGTATGTTTGTACTTTTATAGAAAACAACTTTCCGAGTAGATGTTAAACATACGTAGCTAACTCTGAATCGTGTAGATTTTATGCAGACTGAACTGGTTAAAAATGTCATATACGCAGGCTTGTCATGTTTGGGCTCTGGCTGGGGAATATGCCGTCAAATCATTATTGGTTGCAAAATGAGCAAGTGAGCTCTTGGAATATCAGGGTAAAACTTCTATAGTACATTAGTCTATTAATCATTAGATACGGAAGGATGCCCGTGGTTTGCTCCGGGCCAAGCGTAAATACCTGGTGAAGAACTCCTACTATCGTCATCTTCAAAATGTTCAAACTTCCCAGGGTTCTCGCTCTCATTGAATGATTTAAGCAGTTTTAAAAGAATATCCTTTTCCGACTTGTCAAGAATGGAACCCGAAATGAAACCTTTCAACCGGGACATCCTCTCTCCGATGAGTTCATTAAGACTCAGAGTTAGCCTCTCACCGAAATGCTTATCCACTGGGAAGTTTTCTCTAAAAAGTGCCCTCAAAGACACCACGGTGCCGAGGTTCGATATTGCGGTTTTCAAGCCAGCAAATGCATCTGCACTCTCATCCCTCCCCTCATCAACAAGAAGCAAAGACGCGTAGTAGAGCATTATGTGTACGTGAACAGGAACATATTTCAAATTTTCCTTGATGTCCTTGTCATTTAAAACAAGGTTTAAAACTGTCTGTGCAGCGTTGAAAGCAATGTTAGCATTTATGCAGACCTCGTCTTTACTGACCAACTCTTTGTTGGAGATGAACTCATCCTCATCGTCGGAAGAATCCTCCCAGTTGTCGGGATCTTCTTCCGGTGATTTAGGGGGTTTCGGCCGGGGGTTGTTTCTCAATTGATTCAATTTAGGGAATTCAGAAAAGTCCTTCGTGTTTCCACTTTGAAGATGCCTAACTGCGTGCGAGTTGATATGCATCTTGGCAAAGTTATAGTAGATCAACGTAGACTTCGAGGACCAAACCGCTCCGTTATTGATGGGCGACAACAACACTGTCCACGACACCATCCACTTGTCCAATTCCAAGTTACTCTTGGATGGGATGCCCAACGAAGATGGCGTAAGCAAGTCCCATGCATTCCCACTGAACGCTTCGCTTAATGCCTGATTGTACTCCACCTGGGACACCAACCTCATGTCGTTAAACTTGGGGTCAGGCAGAGACTTGGCCTCCGTTTCATCTTGTTTGGCGTCGATCGAAATAGCACCAATTTGTTTGGTGGTATTGTCTCCGATGGCTTTGTCGCTGGACAACAAGATTTTTCTGCTGTTCTGGAGAACGTATTCACTCGAGCTCACCAAAGGCTGTCTGTTGAACGTCAAGCTCTGTTGTCCATCGAGGATATATAACAAATACCAAAGTTTCAACCTATTTTTGGGGCTTAAACCACCCAGAGAAGTTGGAGTAGAAGTGGCGGGTCTGTCCAAACCGACTTCTCTGGCAATTTGCAAAGCCAAGCCGGTAAACATTTGAGAATCAGAGAGCCAAAAGCTACAGAATATCAAGGCAAGAATGGTGTTAAACCCATCGGTCTCTGTGGTTGGCCTCCCTTGGTAAAGTAGATTCCCACAAAGTCTGTGCAAATGCTTCAGTAAAAGAGGCTGTTTGGAGGAAAGTTCAGCGTTGGGGTGATGCATAGCAGATATGGTGCATATTGCACAGATGAGTAGGGGGGAGTTTTCCCAGATGCTATCCACAGCCAATTTAGCAATTTCAAAGCCAAAGAGCTGAGGGGTGATATTCGAATCAAAAAACCTGAACAAAGCTTTGGCCTCTTCGAGCGTTATCACATCGTTCCTAAAGTCGTCAGATATTTCTTCGGTTTTGTGTTTCTTGGGACTGGGTTCTCCTTCCAGGACGGTGCTCGAAGAGTACAGCGAATCTGAGCTGATTTGGCGGCTCAAGAGGTCTTTGTCACTGTCGTATCGGTCATTATAGGTGGTTTCGAACTGCTTGTCCCGAGTGGAAGATCTCTCCAATACATGCCTCTTTTTACCGTTGCGGGATAGCTGGTCATGTTGCCGTAGGAGTATCTGCTGGTTGCTGCGCAACACGTCTACGAGGTCATTGAGCTTATCATCAAAGCTAGAGATTTTGTCCTCCATCTGGGACTTCCAATGGGCATCGGGTGAATGCAGGAGCGAGGGGGGATGCAGCGAAGTGTTGGATGGTATTAGCAGGGGCCCAGGGGGCTGCACGGCCACGTGCAAGGGCTGAGTGGGTGCATGCTGGGTGGAAATGCGTTGAGAAGGTATTGGTTGTGATCGTATGGGTTGAGATCCAATGGGTTGTGGTGGTAAGTTCTGCGACGGTAAGGAGTGCACCGTTTGCTGGGTGCCTGTTTCCCCTCCTTTCTGTGGCACGGTAGCCAGGCCCATGGTTGGTGCAGTAGCTGGTTGATTGGGCACAATGGGTTGGGTCTGCGTTGGAGCCATGGGATTAAACTGAGGGAAGACCATCTCATTCATTTGGCCCGTGAGCAGAGGTAGCCGGAGATTCGGTAATTTGGGGGCAAAACTGCACGAGTTTCGTTGCCCCGTCTTGATACATCTCTCGCATGGAAGCACCTCGGTGTATATGCACTTGACCTTCAGCCGTTTGCAATTCAGGCAAGGTTTAGTTCTCTTCTCTCGGGCCATAAAAAAGTTACGTCTTCGCGATACGAAAAATTAGGCTTCCCCATATTTCAATTTCACAGGGCCCACTAGTAATTTGGTAATGTCGATGAAGTCAAAAATCAAGCAGTTCTTCGGTACGAGCCGGTACTATGCCGTGTCTGGTGCGTCGAATGATGGGGCAAAGTTTGGGTACAAGATCACTCGCTGGTACGTGAATCACGAGCTCCCAGTTGTGCCAGTCAATCCTAAATCGAGTGAGATCTTGGGCAAGCAGGTTATTGGGTCTATTCCCCAGATCATCCTGGCGATCCAAAAGGGGGAAGATGTCGGGGACCACAAGCTATCAGACGCGAAGGGGTTGAGCATTTCGTTCTTGACTCCTCCGCACGTGACGACATCGACGTTGAAGTCTATAGCTGACACTCCGGGGTACCAGGACACCATCAAGGGGTTGTGGTTCCAGCCGGGGAGCTACGACCAGGAGGTGTTGAATACTGCTAGGGAAATGGGTTTGTATGAGAGAGTGGTTCATGAAGACGAGTGTATTTTGGTCCGAGGCGAGGAAGGGTTGTACAGTGCCCGGATCTAGGCGACGGGTGGTATTTGGAGAGGAGTATTTGGTGCTCTAGTACTTTTGTAGTCTTTTTATAGTACGCTGGTGGTGCTCTTTTTGTGCACTGTAAGCTGAACTTGGTGCTGCCTCTTGCTCCTCGAAGTGTAGAGAATATATATTACTATCCAAGGTACGGACATCCAGTGCCCTTAGTCCAATATCTTACGGATGTAGCTCCCCCATCCCTCCAGTCTCTGGTCGAGGATGCGGTACGGGAACGGAGAACTCTCCAACGAGGTGATCGGGGGGATATGCAGCTTATGGCAATCAGCTATATCGATGATCTTGTGCATGTTGCTCTCAAAGCTGCTGACAAACTCTTGCTTGTCGTCCTGGACCGGTAGACACTTGATCTGGACGATCCACGACTCCCACAATTTCAAATCGTCATCGTCTTCTCTCGCTTGGCCGAACCAGCCCAGCTTCTTTTTCTTCTTGCGGTCGAAGAACTGGACCGTGATTTGCCCGTACCTGGCTTCGGTCACGCTGGCGAACTCCCTTTTGATCAAGTTGCCGATTTTCTCGTCGATCAAAAGGTCTAGCTCCGGGAGATTACTGGCACTGGGGTATGGGACGCCAAAAAACTCGTGGGTTTCGGGGGTGATGGGGCCGAAGAGCCGGTGGAAGAAAACAGCCCACACGATTCCTATGGTTAGTACAAGCGAATTGGCTTTGAAACACTTACATACCCTTCAAAGATTCTCTGACCACCGAGGGGTCGGCCTCGATACTTAGGGTGTACTCCATGAGAATCGCACAGCTGATCGCAGATTCTAACCACAGAGACGATGAAGAAGCTGCCTTTTGTGTTTGTGGCAAATCGCATACGGGCTCGTCATATAAACTATCTACAATGATCTACTTCTGTAACATGTCTCCACGGGGAGTGTCTCTATCCCCCTGCTCTATCCCTCTATTTGTGGTGGATTATTGCGTCCAAGGCCTGCGCAACCTGGGGCATCACATCATACTTCAAAACCTCCAATTCCTCCCTTTTGAACTTGGATAGCACGTAGTTCGCCACGTACTTGTTTGGGGGCTTGCCCACCCCAATGCCGATTTTCGTGTACGTTTGGCCCACGCACCTGTCGAGATCCCGAAGCCCGTTGTGCCCTCTGGCACTGGTACCCGGTTTGCGTACTTGGAGTTTTCCCAACGGGAGCAGGATCTCGTCATGGACCACCACCAACTGGGGGTCGAATCTCTGGCCTTGGATCCGCTTGACCTGGCTCCAATTCGCCTGGATGGGCCCGCCTTGAAGGTTCATGAATGTCTCATTGGATTTGAACAAAAGCACGTTCGAGCGATTCGAGTCTTGTGAAACGCTGTATGCTCCTCTAGCGATGTTTCGGTGCTTCTGGAACAGCTTAAAACTGGTCCAGTGATTTTCGATGAGGGTGTCGAGAACCCAATGGCCCACGCTGTGCCGCGTCAGCGAGTACTCAGGCTCGGGGTTCCCGAGAGAGGCTATCATGAAGTACGGTTTCCGCAGACCCTCGGATAGTGACCTGGTCTGGTGCCTGGTGCAGCATCTCGAGATGGCTCGAATCATAGCGAATCGTTCTGCGCGGATTGGCTGCAAAAAATGGTGATGCGAGCCTAGGTACGATGGAGGTGCACTCTGGATCCATGGATGTTGGGGGTAAGAGAAGCTGTGGATTGTTTGGGGAAATGCTGAATAGGAGGGTAAGTAGTTTAGATCACACTACAACTGAGAGTCTAGGGTGTCTACTGTCCCCTTGAGAAGATATCTACAGTCTCCAGGAGTCGTCCATGTGATCTGACCCCGGTGAACTATCCAAGAAAATGGATAGGACTTGTGGAGCATGCCAGTCGATAGTAGTGTCTGCAACTCGAAATACAGGAGAATAAATACATACATCAATCTATATCAACTACGTAATCACGCATCAGATGGCTTGGACTCCATCTCCTTCTCGCCGTTTGAATCACTTGGCGTGCCTTCCTTTTCGGCGTCTTTTGCTAATTGCGTCAAGCTCTTATGGGAATTCTGATACTTAATGTGTTGGGCATTGGACACTCTCTTCAACTCTTCCAATCTCTCCCTCAAGTTGGCAACATCTCTCAAGTTTTTCTCCAACTGCAACCTTTCTTCTTCAATCTTCAATCTTTTTTCGGCATCCAATTCACCAAAGAAATAATCCCCCTTGCCGTCAAACTTCAAAAGATGGGAGTGGAAGTGCCACAATGCCGGTCTATGAGCCACAGATAAAAGCGATATGCCGAGCTCTTGGGCATGCTGGTACATGAACTGCTCCATGGTTGGAGAAACAGCAGACGTGCATTCATCGAGCACGGCAAATTTGGGCTGGTGGTAGAATAATCGAGCCATGGCCAATCTTTGCTGGGCCCCCACCGACAACTCCTCAGCCCAGTTTCTGACTTCGTCCCATGGCTTGTCGCCAACTAGCAAGTCGTCTAGCTTCAAGATCTTGAATATGTCCGCCAAATCCTTGTCGGTTTTGTGGTGCTCGTTATTCTTGTACTGCTCCCAGGTGTGGGGGTAGATCACTTGCTCTCTCAAATTACCTCTACACAAGTAAGCCCTTTGCGGTAAGTAGAACATGTTTTGAGACTTTGGGATGATAATTTCACCCGACTTGCAAGGCCACAAACCACCCAACATTCTGAATAAAGAGGATTTGCCCGAACCATTTGGACCGGCGATCAACAAGTGCTGGCCGTGCTTGACGCTAAAGTTCAATCTTTCAATCAATGTCACGTCGGCCGGAGTGACCAACCTGACATCCTTGAAGGTGATCTCGTCCCCAAAAGTAACATTGTTGTCCTCATCGCTCATTTTGGCAGCAACTCTTTCGGTCTTGATTTGGTGCAACGCATCCTGGAACTCGCTGACTCGAGAGGCATGTCCCACGACCTGCAAGATATACCTTCTGGAGTAGATCATTCTATCCAAGGAATCAGAGGCACTCAACAACAACCTTCTGTTGGTGATGAAATCACCGGACGCCGATGGGTCGGGTTCCTTGCCCAAATACTTATTGATGAACACGGGGGCCGAACACAACACTAAACCAGCGGCACCCCAAAAGTACTTGACGATAAACGTCTGGGCAATCTCGTGAATGGCCTTCTTCCAGTACTCCATCTTCAAGAACCTCTCCAACTGGTAGTAGCAGTAGTCCAAGTAGTCCAACTCCCGTTGGTGGCCCCTCAAGAATGCAATTTCTTCGCTGTTGGTGACGACTTTAGAGTGGGCAGATCTTAGTTGGCCTTCCAAGTTCGCTCTTTCACTGGCAAGTTTGGCAAACGGAGGAGAGAAAAACCGCAAGATTATGGTAGAGAAATGGGCGATCAACCCCAAAGCTAGAGTGCCTTCACCGCTACCGACTCCGCTTTTGCTCAACTCTTTAGCACACAAGAGCAAGTCTAAGGTGGGTTTCAAGAGCTGACCGGGCAATGAAGCCAAAGCACCGGCCAACCTGCTGACATCCGTTGAGGTTCTTTGATCGGGGTCCTTGATCTTGCTGTCATTCAACTGGATTAACGAATAATAGTTTGCATCGAGATTGTCTGGGAGGTAATCTTCAATGATGCTATTGGTCATGTTGATTCTCAAGTGTTTTCTCAAGTTGCTCTTGGACCAACCTAGCAACGCGTTCACCACCGAAGCTGGGATACCCAAAAACATCCAGAACGCCAACAACTGGCCAAATTTCTTGAGTTTCTTGGACACTAAAGCCCCCACCAACCGACCATCAAGACTGGCCACTTTGATAGTTAAAAAGGCCCGGACCACCAATAGGACCAAGTGGGCGGAAAGGTAGCCCACAGCAGCATTGGTGTACTTGGGTACGGCGGCCTTGTATAGCCTCCAGGCCGACTCTTTCGAAAGCTTCTTGCGGGTCTTCTTGGGCTCGGTGGAGTTTTCCACGTCAGACGGGACTTTTTTCTTCGACGACGTGCTGGTCGTGCCGGAAAACGCAGCCGTGATAAGGATGATATAGGAGGCATTCAACAAGAGGCTTCTGTTGCTCTTGTACAAGTTTAGGAGCGATAACCCTAGCGTCTTTTCGCCAAAAGCGGGTTGGGACATGGTAGAAACAGGTTATCGAGGCCGGAGCGGGGTATAACAAACGCTGGGTAAAGGTATGACGGTGTTCACGTGGTCCGAAAGGTCTTCAAGGTCGCTATCGGGCTGCAAATGATCCAGGCCTGTAATTTAGGAATTGGAAAATGAGCGAATTGTGGGGGACTGGGGAGTCCGAGGATGTAAGTTGGGCGGTGCACGATAGCAATGGCGGTGTTCTTTAGCAGATGTAAGGGTGTCTATTAAGAGTGGGATATGGAGTGTTTATTGGTTGCTATCTTACTGGGTGGTGTGGTATCTTCTCCTGAGTTTTTGTATTACGTGTATTGCATCTATTCTATAGTCTGTGATTTACACAAAGCCAGCACGACCAACTCAGCACCACCGATGTCAACACCAACACCAAAGTCAACACCGATGTCAACAAGATAAAAACCAACACCATGCCATAAATATCACCAGGTTCCTGTCTACTTCTCTTGTCTGGCAATGTGCCTATTTCTGCACGCAAAGCAAGTTTGCCTTGGTGCTCGAGTTTGCCTGGTGCTTGATAGTGGCCATTTCCACTGGTCCATAAAGCTGTAGCATATGAGGCTACGCCTCAACGACCAATCTCTTGGGCAAGATCTTCTTCTGCGTACGCCACATTCCTCTCAATTAGTTGGTGCTCTGTGTTTCTCAAGTAACTGGCTAAACTCCAGCTGGGAGTCCTTCAACTTGTGCTCTAGCTCAAGCACTCGACCGGCATAGACCTTGTTAGCCAACTCCGTGGTGTTTGCGCAGTCGGTGTTGTCCTCCAACAACTGCGTGTATATTTGCCTCACCTCATCGGCACTCCAGACATGGTCAATCGAGAGACCTTGGAGTTGGGATAGTTTTGTGCTGCGATGATTGGCCCACTGCTCAGCAATAGACTCTAGCAACCCGTCGTCTGCTTCGTGCACGCTGTCCGGCTCAATGAGGTTGTTTGTGTGGAGGAGCTGGAGCAAAAGAAGCAAATCTCGTTTCCCGTACGACATGAAAAATGAGAAGCAGAATCGGGCTTGAAGTGAATGAAAAAACAACTCCTGATTCGGAGGATAAACACCACAAGACTAAACAAGTAGTTGAACCAATCTGCATCACCATGGTTCCGCCTCCTACTGTGTCCTTCACCATTTACCGTCGCCATTCAATGCCGGCCGACAAATCTACACTATCTCTCATAATCATCTCATTATCTAAATATTGACCTATACGTTTCGTTCTACGTGACCATCCGTTTCAACGGCCGTCTATGCCTTCACAACCACAATCACAGAGTCGCCTCTCAAAAACATCTTCAGCACAAACCTCTCCTTTTCATTCTCCCGGATTACCTTTCCCTTACTGTTCTTCACCGGTTCGTACCACAACTCCTTGACGTTTTCCAATATGAGATTACAGTGCCTGTCAAACGCCTTAACCTTCGCCACGAGCTTGTGGTTATTTCGGCACGATATCACCACCGGCGTGCTGTTGGATACGGCCTCTTTGAGAAGAGACATTGGTCCGTGATTGAATTCAAACTCTTCGAGTCTCTGAAGTTCTTGCTCATTGAGCTCAGATTTGGGAACCCCCACAAGTTCGCTACGGTTAGTATGTCTGCGGGTCAGTGACGGTGGTGTTCCGGATACGTACGCCATTTGGTTTGAGTATTGTATTTTATCTTTTTTTTTTTCAGTACGCAGATTTCCAGGATCAGAACTCAAGGCTACAGATTGTACTTCAGATGGCATTTTTTATTTTACAGTTTCTCTATACAAACACCTATGGCCTTACGTGGCCTTCTCGGCCTCTCTTACACCCCCTTTTCGAACTGGCTCAATGGAGCAGCTAGCGTACAGGCCCGTTTCACAATATTCTCAATTCTGTCCTTCAATACCTTGGAGTTGCACAGCACCGACAAGGTGGTATAGTCTATGACCGCTTCGTTCTTCCCGTAGGAAATCTCCGCCTTGCTTCCAGTGCTATGCTTCAACGCATCGCCAAACTGGGCCCTTAGGAGAGTAGTAATCCGGTTTATACGCTCGCCGACGTCCGTGTTAGTGTGACCCGGCTTGGCTGTACCCAGAGCTTCGTCCTGTGCTTTTTCCTTCTTCACACTGTCAGAAGAATGGTGGTGGTCGTGGCGACTGCTACTTATCTTCACTGAGGCGGGCGACGAGTCAATGGAATAAAGAATGGCTATAACACTATCGGCTAGTGAATCAGCCAACAAATTGTCGTTCACCCATTCAACAACGACGAAATTACTAGACCCGCTCGATTTGGACTTGTCGATCAATATACTGATCATGTCCATTATAATGCACTCCCACTCGTCTTCGTCATCATTGGCAATGTTTATGTACCCAAACATTTGCTGCAAATGCCATTCGATCAACGATACGTGGGCATTGATCACCATGTCGATCTTGGACTTGACAATCGACGTCGATAGCTGCGAGTACTCGTGCAAGTCCTGTAGTTGAACAATGTTAAGATCAAAATCTTTCGAGACAATAACCCCTGAGAGGGTCTTGTTGCTCTTGTACACTTCAAAATCTTCCTTATCATCCGCTTCATCTCCGTCCTCCTGAGCTTTTTCGTCTTCCTGGACCTCTTCTTTCTTCTCCTCACCAGCATCGTCCAACTCCTCGATCTTTTGGTCCAACTGCTCTTCGATGCTCTCTTTCAAACCGGCAGCTTGCTCCTCGGCTAATGACCCCAAAACTTTTGCTAGTTTCAAACCTTTTATACCAATCTTCAACTGATCCCCGTTTCTCGGGTTATAGACCTTCACTTCCTGCTCGGTACCCTTTCTGTGCGAGTACTTACTCAAAAGTGCCGACTTCAACCGACCCATCGGTATCGAGTCTCCGTGCACCAATATCACCTTCGGAGCATTCACTTCACCTATAAACTCGGAATTTTGTTGAAAGTCAACATGAGCAGCAAACGAGATCTCCTCAATGCTCAACCGTCTGGGGATGGTCATATCGGGATTGGTAATCGACGGAATCGTAGGAGGCTCGATCAAAAGGTCTTTGGCCATGGTACCCTCCACAGAGTAACCGGTCATTAACACAGTGTTCTTTGGGTCGGGTGCCCACTTCTCTAATAACTGCCGGGAAAATCCACTTTGTAACATACCGGGGGATGCAATCACCACTGAAGGCCCAAAATCTTGAAATCTATCTAGTGATTTAAGAGTCTTGATGTATTTGAAACTAAATGGATTCTTACGGTCATATGTCGAAGACGTGAGTGATCTGATATTATCGTTCATAATGCTAGTATACGTCTGATATACTGCCAAACATTTTCTGGCTAAAGAAGACGCAAAGTATATATCGATGTTTTGTAAATCTTCATGCTGAGACCAGTAATCCTCTAAAATCAACAACAATTCCTGTGCTGTCCCCAAAGCAAACACGGGCATCAATACCCTACCACCTTTCAGTAACGTAGAGTGGATGATCTTGGTCATCCTGTTCTCTTTTTCCACCCGTGGTTCGTGCGTTGCCGTACCAAAAGTGGACTCAGTGATCAAGATATCTGGCTTCACCGAAGGCACCTCGGCCATTGGCAAATGCCTGTTCTCTTCACGGGAGTAGTCTCCCGTGAACAACACCTTCAATCCTCCAACCTCGATCAAATATAAGCACGCTCCAAGCACATGGCCCGCGTGGTACGCCGTAAACCGTATGCCATCGAGCTCGATGGTCGAGTGGAAGTCCACCGTTTCGATCCTGTCAAACGACTTCATCAAATCGTCGTCCGTGTATAGATTAGCCGAGCTTCCGGCGCTGTTGGGGTCGTTGTTATTCGAGCTGATCGATGTCACTCTCACGAAATCGGTCAAGAGCCATCTGTAGATGGCTTTCGTGGCGTGCGTCATGAAAACACGGCCCTTGAAATTTGTGTGCTGCATCACGTATGGTAACGAGGCAGCGTGGTCCAAGTGGAAGTGACTTATCAAGAGCAAATCGACTTTGGAGAGGTCGTATTCGTCGTAAAACGGGAGCGAATTCAACCCACTGAGCCCAGGATGAACTCCTGCATCAAGCATGATCACCTTGTTCTTGTATTCTATGACATGGCAACTCCTCCCCACTTCATTGCACCCACCCAAACCTACAAATTTGAAGTTGTCCGTATCATCCACACTCATTGTTGAAGTGAAAAATTCGCAGTTGGCATCAACACATGTAGTTGGATACCGCGAAGCCGGGGGATCCCTACCGCGATACTCCCGCGGTACCGGTCGAAGTCGCGGTACCAATTGGACGTAGAGATACCAAAAGAGAGTGAACTACTACTATTATTCATGGCCTTACAATACATTACAACGTTACTTACTATACACCTATACGCAAAACATTCTCTCCCTGGTGCCTGAACCTCACCACCTGGTGCCTGGCTAAAATCTGAAGCCCCTTATCCAATCCATTGTCGCTGACTTTCCCACTCTCAACAAGCTCTCTCCTCAAGGTTACATAGGACGTAGACCATCCAATAGGCAATCTCTTTCTCACAATTTGGCCCACCATGTCAATCTCGTTGGTCAAGTGGCCGTCTGGAATCAATCCGTTGGACATACCCTGGTCTACGGCATTCATGGTGGAGGATGTGAATAACCTGATAGCCTCCTCTACGTGTGCTTCGGTTGCGACCGGGGATAATGTGAGTTTGGCCAATGACTCGGTGATACGAATGATAGCTTCCAATTGACGAACCGTGATCGGGATGGAAGACCTCTCGTTGGAGTCCGCCTCACTCATCTGCAACTTCTTTCTAATGGTAACAAAATGTGACGACAACCTGACAGAGGCCTCGGGGCTCAATCTCGGAGCACACTTAGCTTTACAGTACTGGATGTACCGCTTCATGGTTTGGATAGGGATCTCTCCCTCTTGGTTCATGTCGTTGCTGGCACTATTGCCGGTGTGCACATTCATAACGTGTTCGGCAATAGACATGTCCCTCTGCTCGTTGTGATCATCTTTAACAATGAAGATCATATCGAATCTGGACAAAATGGTGCTCTGGAAATCAATGTTCTCTCCGGGTGATTTGTGGTCGTCATATCTACCGAAAATAGGATTAGCAGCTGCCAACACGGCAGTTCTCGAATTCAAGACAGTCGTGATACCGGCCTTGGCAATAGAAATAGTTTGTTGTTCCATGGCTTCATGGATCGCTACTCTGTCTTCATCCCTCATTTTATCAAACTCATCGATACAAACGACACCCCCGTCGGCTAGCACCATCGCACCACCTTCCAAATAGAAGTCTCTCGTGGTGGGGTCTCTTTGGACAGAAGCAGTCAACCCGGCAGCGGAGGAACCCTTACCAGATGTATAAACAGAAATCGGAGATATTTTTTCGACGAATTTCAATAATTGTGACTTAGCGGTACCTGGATCACCTAATAATAAAACGTTGATATCACCTCTAAGTCTCATGCTATCTGGTAAGATTTTCTTCGAACCTCCCATCAAAAGACAGGTGATGGACTTTTTGATGTCCTCATTACCGTAAATTGAAGGAGCAATAGAGTTGGAAAACACTTCGTACAAATTGGGCATTCTGGATAACTTCAAGAATTCTTCTTCCTCCTCTTCAGAAAACACCAAACCCTGACCGTCAACACCGGTCTCTGTATCTGTTTGTATACCTAAAACCCTCAAGTATGGGTTACGTAAGGCTACCGAGCTCACACCTTTGCTTTTAGCTTTACTTTCAAAGATCGAATACACACCAATGATCGTTACTCGGGTACCTGGGACCACTTGATTGGTTAAGTACCTGTCAGCCTGTAACAAGATGTTCCTGGGCATTTCCCCTACTGGAACCATATCTGGGGACTCTTGCAACTTCAACACTTGCTGGTCGATGAAGGTGGACTTATCGTGGACAACGACGTATGGATCAGGAGGGCATTTAGCTTGGGTGGCATTATCGTCAAAATTGTGGGTGCCCTGGCATCTCTTTGGCAAGTTCAAATTGCCGAATCCAGAAGACACATTCAACTTCATCGTATGCTTACAATTCCTGCAAATTATTTGAATCTCTGTTGCTCTAGAGGACAAAACTGAAGCAGAAATGATGATACCACTCACTCTCACAATCCTGGCAATGTGCTCAGAGTCTAAATCTCGGATACTCGTTTTGTTCGCCACGGAGTATAGAATCAATTGGCATTTGGGAAAGTTTTCAGGGATGGAATCATCCGCCAAATAAGCGATTCTCTTACCAATATCAGTGATGGCATTTTCAAACAAGGGGATCATCCCACTGGGGTCATCATTCAACCTCTTGTTCAATTCCTCGTTGTACCCAATCAAGTGTTCATTGTTGACTCGTAAGAAGTAGTTTTTGATCAACAAGTTTTCTCTCAATTGTTCTCGATAGATAAACTGATTATTCAATCTGAACTCCAAAATAAACGCCTTGAAAGACTTGATGATTTCATTGAAGGAGCTATCGGACGTGTCAGAAGGCCCCAAGGCCGGGGCACTATAGTTTTCTGGTCTGTCGTAGGACATTTACTTGAGTGTAAGAAGAGCGAATTGAGAATTTTATCTACGAAAAACTTAGACGTGTCTCATTAATTATCCCTTTTGGGATAAATTGATTTTTCCAATCCTGCGCGTTAATCGCTGCAGCCTGGTGAGCTTAGAAGAGTACAAGGAATGCTTTGGTTGTTTGAAAGTCTCAAATACCGGTGTACCCCATACCGGTGTCCCCCGTTTGCGCGGAGTTATGCCATACCCAAACGAACCAAGCTACCTCCTCGTCCTAAATGGCTAATAAAAGAAGAGGAGCTCGAAGAGTCTTTTATCAAAGGTGGAAGTGGGCCAGGAGGTCAAAAGATCAACAAAACCAACAGCAAAGTCCAGTTGAAGCATCTCCCGACGGGGATTGTCGTTACCTCCCAGCATTCACGATCACAAGAGCAGAACCGGAAAAAGGCCCGAGAAATTCTTGCGGAGAAGTTGGATTTGGCGATGCACGGAGAACAGTCCCGTTTGGCAGTGGTACAAGATAGAATGACCAAAGTCAAGCAAAGTAAGCAGAAGAAGGCCAACCGAAAGTACAAACAAATCGACGAAGACCGAGCAAGAGAGAAAGAGCGCCAACGAGAGAAGGATGAGGAATTGATGAAGAGTTTGGACAAACTAGATGATATCATGTAAAGATGCGTGGACAGTTCGACCTGAGCTATGCCAGCGTTACGATGGTTAACTGACCTGATTTAGATAATGTGAATTTTGCCACTTGGTGTTGCAGTTTGTACGTAGACACCACTTATCTCATCATGTTGGCTTCCTGCACCACGGATACCGATGGTGCAGGCTCAGCTCGCCAGAGGCTAACTTTTCAGAAGACTGGTCACAGACTGTTAACTACATTAACATCCAGAGAATAACAGGCATATTTTTAGGCTAGAAAACTCCCATGTGACCCAAATAATTTGACTCCCTTGCATGGTTCGGGAACCAGTCAAAGGCTATGGGCTGCTCTACTACGCGGTATCGGCCTAATGGCTGCAAAAAAGCCCGAATAGATTTTGACGCCAATGGGTTGATATTTTATGCACATTACGTAGACCGCAGGTCTAGAACGTTATATCCAGACCCCACTTTAGTTGCAAGTTGAATCGCAGAAATGCTGGGTCCACTTTCTGCCTGTCCTGAGTCTCCACTTTACGCACCCTCACACTTTTTGCAACAATTTTTGCAACAATTTAAAAGCGGTCTACAATATGAGCTCAACAGCGCCCATTGTTCTTGCCTCTATATTCGGGTTCTTGACCGTCTTCCTTTTACTGCTTGTTATCTACGTCGTATTCTTTTGTGTATTCACAATAGGTGGTGAAAAGTATACTACTAAAAAGCTATGGGAGAAACCTCCTGATCTCGAAAACCAGTACCTATCATCGATTCCTCACGGCTCAATGGATGCCATCAAGAGCATGCGCTTCCACCCCAACGGCAGCACTAACGGTACGGGCGACATACTCGTCGCTTCCTCGTTTTACCGGAAACTTGGGTCAAATGATGTATCACTCGACGAAAAATTTGTCCCCGATATCGATATCACCCCCAGTGAAATTGTGCCTCGGGTCACCAGTAACTCGTCCACGTACATGGCGGCCGAAGTGGACTCGTCGGGCGGGAATTCCGGTCGGGATAGCCGCATCAATCGCTACGACAGCTTTTGCAAAACCTTGTTCATTAAGAATCTTGCGGAGGAGACCCAGGATACCATCAATGGAGTTCCTCTGATCCGAAAAGTGGTGGATCCTTACTCCGATAACTTTATCACCTTGGGCGAGCTTGTGGTGGTGGTCCAGCCGTATTTGGGCGTTGAAAAAAACGAATTCTCTTGTTTGGAGCCAGGGGACTTGCTTAGAGTGGTGAGGTTCTTCCCGGACAAGGGAAGAGCCGGGGTCATGAGGAGCTTCACAAGTAAGCCGTCAAGCGGCAGCGCAGACGTGTTTGGGAAAGTGTGCTCTTCTGGCAAAGTTGTCACCGACAATTCTAGCAGTATGGACTCGTTTGACAGCTATGTTGATCGCCACATTGGGTCCGCGTCAACCAAGGAAGCAGAAGAAAACACCACCGGAGATTCAAACTGCCAAAGTAATTTGAGCTATGTGTCCCGCAATGATCTGATCTACGAAGATATTCAGTGCACCGGCATTCTATTGAATACTCATTTGGCGTTTGAATCGGAAAAAAATCAGTTGAGCTTGAGATACAAGGATTTGACCAAAGTTGCAGAAACAGAAGCGGACTTGATGAAGGACTTCCCTCTCAGTATCGTGTCTCTAGAAACTACGCTTTTGACAACTGCAAAATTGTGAGGTCGTTAAAATATCTGTAAATTGACCGTCATTGGCGTGTTTGCTGAACCTAACCCTCCATACAAAAGTGTTTGCTCTGACGTTGATCAACGTCATCCCACTACGCTGGGGGTTTCTCCACCCAGATTAATAATTTTGCATCTTATCTCCGTGCCGTGGAACTCGTCCCGGTGCGGTTTCGAGTCTCGGTACCATAATATACATAATCTACATACTCTAGAATACTACTTGCGATCTCGACTCTTCCAGTCATCTAGGGCTTTTATGGCCTCTCTCCAGTTCTCCGTAACTGTCGCCAACTCTTCCTGGAGGCTTTTCACCTCCGGGTCAGCCTTATCCTCTCTTGAGTTGATCTCATCAAAGAGGTTATTGAGGTAGTGGTAGTTCCGATAGATATTATTCAAGAACGGCTTAATGATAAAGTCAAATGTCTCTATGTTATCGATGTCAAGGTCCAGGTCGACCACCTGGTTCAAGCTCTCTAAGTCGAAGTAATCGTCAGGGTTCGGGATGAACTCATCGTCGTACTTTTCGGTCTCGGGGTTTATCACGTTGTTGAACCGGATGTAGTATTTGTTCATGATCTTGATGAACTTGGAGAACTTGTGGTTTTCCCGGATCAAGTTGTTGGTGAGCTGAGTCAATGTTATCACGATTTTTTCGTATTCAGTGTTCAACACCGGCACCGGGAGCTCGGTGTCATTCAAGCCGTTCATGATCGGGTTGTTGTTGAAGATCAAATTCGAGTTGGTGTCCATGTCCCCATTGATGGGAGTTTTGATCCCGTACGTGATGGTCGAAGAAAGATTCTTCTTCTCGATCAACTGGTTCTTCAATCCGTTAATCACTTGGTTCTTTTTTTTGAGCTCCTTCTCGTGTTTCGTGTTGATGTCCTTGCACCAATGGCCCACCTTGGCCAAGTCACGGGACTGGGCCTTATTCTGGTTCACGAGCTGCGTGTATTCTTTGGCGAGAGACGCTTTCTTGTACGACAAAGTCTCGAGTTTCGATTCTTGTTTCTGGAGTTTTGATTCCAACTCTATGGTTCGCTCTTTGAGCTGCCTGATCTCCTGGTCTTTCTGGTTGATGATTTGGTTGAACGTCTTGTTCTGGACTTTGTTCCGTTCGACGCTTTGTAGCAATCCGTAGATGACATTGATGGTGTTCTTATCGTTATTGAAGATTGTTTCGGTGAGGGCCAACTCAGGTATGTCGACCGGCTGGTCAGCGGTGAGTTTCTTCCAGTCGATCGAATTGAAGAGTAGCGTGTGGTCTATATATCCTTTGGAAATGAGGGTCTCGTTCAACACCGACGAGGCGTCGATTATCGGGTCTTTACTTAGGTATTCCATAAGGTGAGAAATGAGATAGTGAGACGAGTAAACACAGGGATACCATAATCAGATGCAAGAGAATAGGCGATTTGTAAATCGCAAAACCACGCCCAAATACAGCCCCACTCTACTGGTCACACACTGGTGCTCGCTGTACGTCTCTAGTTTATATTAGCTATACATGGTCCTAATTGAGAGTCAACCCAATTGCCCAAAATGCCTAAATGATACCGGTAAGCTTAGTGGTGACCCTCTTCTGGCTCTTCAAAGACGAACCAGTTCTCTTCAACAGGCTCGGCACCGGTTGGAGCGGCAGTGACGGTTTCAACTTCAGAAGCCTCGTAGTCCTTCAACAAATCACTGCTGATTTCTTCGCTTGGTAAAGATGGCTTGGTTGGCAATTGGAAGGCCTTGACGCTGCTGTCAATGTCCTTGGTGGACAAAGGAGTAGGCTTGAATGCCTTGATGTTGGAAACATACAAATCAGACACTAAGTTAGATCTTCTGGTCGAGACAGAGAAGTTTCTTGAAATGACCTAAATAGTTAGTGAAAAAGTCCAGAGATCAGCCAGTAACACAATTGGCACGGGAGCAGGTGACAGACACCTGTTTTGCTTGCATGGTCACGGCGAATTCCATTGGGATTACATACTTGTCTAAACATGTTGGTGAAAAGTTTTTAGAATATTCCGAATTCGTTCGCACTATCGGTTGAGAAAATATTATTGGATGAGAAATTGTTCCGCTAATAGAGAGCTGATATTGCTGAGTGACAACTTTTGAGCAATTTGACTGCAAGTTCCTACCGGCCGTATGAAGTTCTACTGTGAGTACTGTAAGTCGTACTTGACGCACGACAAGTTCAGTGTAAGAAAGAGTCATCTACAAGGTAAAAACCACATCAGGCTCTACTGCGAGTACTATGAGAAGATCCCCAAAAACTCGGGCACCGATACGTACGGGGTAGATTTGGAATACGTGTACCGGAACGCCCCGGGAAGCGGGTGTGCTTCTGGTGGTGGCCCAGGTATTGGCCCCGGCGACGAGTTCGATGAGGCAGATCAGAGAGGCTTGATGCTCCCTCCTCCCAAGCCTGTGAAGGGCATGGCACACGCCCCACCAAGTGTGTTTAACCAGGAAGACGACAAGAGGCTGGTGGTAGCATACAGGAGGTTTGTCGAGCAGACGTAGGGTATGGAGAGGTCCGTCTGTCACCAACCGCAGCGCTCGTGTGTATGTGGGAGTGGGGGGTGTTTATACCACAGCACGGGCAATTCATTGTGTAGAATAGTGTAATATAGAGATACGGAACGTTTCCTGTCCCTCGCTGGTTATTAATCTAATGGAACATATATTACCTACAAATCAGCGTCATCTTCATCAGGTAAAGGCAAAGCAGCAGCCTGTTCCATTTCCTGTTGGTACTTTTGCATCAAACTAGCATCAACGCTGACTTCAGGAGGAGCCAAAGCAGGAGAGGCAACGAACTCCAACTGAGGGTTACCGACCAACTTTCTGGCCAACCAGAGGAACGGCTTTTCAAAGTTATAATTGGATTTGGCAGAGATGTCGTAGTATTGCAAGTTCTTCTTTCTGTGGAAAGTGATGGTCTTGGCCTTGACTTTTCTTTCCTTGACATCGACCTTGTTACCACACAACACAACGGGGATATTCTCACAGACTCTGACCAAGTCTCTGTGCCAGTTTGGCACGTTCTTGTAGGTGATTCTACTGGTGACGTCGAACATGATGATACCACATTGACCATTGATGTAGTAACCATCTCTCAATCCACCGAATTTTTCTTGACCGGCGGTATCCCAGACATCAAACTTTAATTCACCGTAGTTAGTGTGGAAACCTAATGGGTGGACTTCAACACCAATGGTGGCGATGTATTTTTTTTCGAATTCACCGGTCAAGTGTCTCTTAACGAAGGTGGTCTTACCGGTACCACCGTCACCGACGAGGACTAATTTGAATGTTGGAACTTCTTGGGCCATGTTTGATGAAAATTTTTGTTTTTCGAAACGATTCGATGATGTGCGCGCAGACAGCTATCTGTTGCTAGCCAAACAGTGCGGGAGGTGTCGTAGACTGCACAGACTGAGATCTCGTGATCTGGGCCGAGCACAGTTAAATCCGCTCCTGGTGACACCGTGCAACAGGGTAAACATGGCACGGCTGTCGGGTATTGGTGTTATGGGTGAGGATTTCTTGTTACCGACCAATGTGAACAAGGGGGGAACCGTTGACTACTCACTATTGATGCGTTGATTGTCAATTTTCGATTTCATCGCCCGTCACTTGTAGTTAGCTGGTGTTGCGTGCCTCACTTGCTCGCGATAATGATGGCTTTCGTCCCTCGCTCCCCTGATTGGTTTGCGCTGCTCATGTTCGCGTCACCGCGTCCGCACTAGCAACGAGTCGTGGGAGGCGAGCGACAGCCTCGCCGCGGACCCTGATGCGATTGCCCTGGTGCGGCCAGCCCAAAAGGCGAGGCCGATCTCATGTCGTAATCGCTTGGCAAGTATTGACTGAACTTAGTAGTGCATAATCATTTACTGGGTGAAACGTGCTATCGTGATAGAGTTGTAATTATATAGAGCACTACTAGACACCTACAAGACACCTACACTACATAGCACTTACATATCACCTACAGGCCTACATAGTTTGATTACTTGGACTCGTGCCACAAGGCTGATCCTGCACCTGACCGTAGTTCAGGTAACTTTAATCTGGTACTTTACTATCACTGTTGTAAATTTCACGATTTCAGGCTGAACAAATTGTATTTCAGACTACAAACATTTACACCCTACCTACTAGCAGTTACGGTGCTGAATAAAAAACATACCGGGATCTAGCCGATTCAACGGTTACTGCCCCTTAATATCGGTGGTGCAGTTACTTGAAATTTGAATTATCCAGTAAAGCCCTTGAAAATTTGAGCCCAGGCAACCATAACTGCGTGGTGTGGTAGCGGGTGGTGGGCTACTACGGCTCTACAATAAACAAAACTTTAAAAGTAACTACTCTACCAAACAAGGCGGCATGTATTCCCCCCAATGCAGATAAATATATTGGGCCCCCCACACGGAAGATGCCCTTTGCTGTCTCACGATTCACCCCGAAATGTGCGTGTAATGAAACCGATTTCTTACTGGTGGACCGCGAAAACCCTTTCAAAGAAGGCTAGTGCTTGTGCCAGGTGGCTGGGTAGTTGATGCACCCAGCATGGTCTCTCCCCCGTTCTCGTTCCGACCCCCTCGCCTCGGCATATCCCTCTGCATTCCTCTCCTCGCTACAATTATCACTGGCCGATCTCTGCCTACCTTAATTTCTCAAGCCGCTCGCCTTGCCTAATATACACTCCCAAGGCCCACCCATAGTATTGTTGTCGCATTATTTTTAGACCGAAAGTGAAAGTGAAACCCCAATTTCCAATTCTCACCAGACGGGTTAATTTTCGAGTTTAATTTTCATAAACATTTTCAACCTTGAATTTTTTTCCGTGGGAATTCTTGTTCACGTCCATTCACGTCGACACATCCGGCTTACCAAGTCCAGCAAGAAAACTACAAGTTTGTTTGTAAACGTTTATTGCCCTGTTTGTCGACACATCTACGTCCAAATACCTTCACCGAGCCCACGTCTTCTCTCGCTCAGACGCCAAACGCCAAATTCACGATTCCCCTGGTGCTTGTTGCCAACCCCGATTTTTTGCTGATCGCTTGAATAGTGCTGAACCCGACTTTCCATTATGTCATATCTCCCTCCGCCTTACTCCCGTAGGTCGTCTTACACGCAGCAGGTGTACATGGGGCCCCATCATTCGGGCCTGAATGTGAGCCTCAACTCGCTCTACTACGACAGACCCTACGAGAGACAGGTGCCCCCGACTCCGTGCGAGTATCTGATGATCCCCCTGAACTTGATGGCCAGCCCCTTGCCGTCGCCCCAGATAAACCACCAAGGCTTCTACGCCAGCCAGCATCCACCACACCAGTATCCCTCGGGCCAGTACCCGGGTGCCCCCTATGGCCCTGCGTTTTCCAGCTCCAATCCGGCCCTCACAGTGGGCAGCATGAATAGTGACCAGGCATTGGACCAGTTGAACATATCCAGAACCGTGGTGCTCAGAAACTTGAACGACTCGCTAGAGTTGACCGAGGTGTTGGACAATGTTGACTTTGGTCCCATAGAATACGTCAAGATGTTTTCCAAGCCCGCCCCGAGAAACTTGGAAAAATCCCACCCCGACATCAAATCGTTCAAGGTCTGCTTTATCTCCTTCATCAACTCAAAATTCTCGATAAGCTTTACCATGAAGTACCAAAACTTGGATAATTTGCAGGCTTTGAGGGACAAATTGAAGTCCAAACACTTGAAGATTCAGTTGAACGATAACCGGGTCGTGGCGAATGGGTTGAAGGATTTCGTCAAGTTGAAGACCCTCAATTACATCGTTGAATTCAATGCTTCACGGGCATTGTCCATATTAATCAGCTACACGTCCGAATTGAACATTGAAAATTATGTGGAAGAGTTGAAGAAATCGTTCAAAAAATTTGGAGACTTTGAACACTTTGAAACGTTCGACGTGAACCCTAATGACTTTAATCAAAACGATGATGACCAAGACGAAGATCCGCTCTTGGACCCTCTTGACGTGCCCGAAAGCTCGAAGATATTGGACATTAGAATCCACTTCACGTCTATTGACGCGGCCATAAAATGCTACGAAAGTTGCTACAGAAAGATCCATATTGATCGAAGGCTCGCCGACGACACCATCGATAAGCCCCAGGATCACGCGTTTATCGGCACTAAGTTCATCAAAGATCGGTGTGATAGGTCCCCACTAAGTTCGGGGTTTGCTGACCCTGCCTCCAAGTCCTCGACTGCCAGCAGTGATAATGAGTTGGCAGTGATGGCGAACGACCGCTTGAACCTACAAGATTATGAAAGACCCGAAGCCAAAGAAGACGACGAAGACGACGACGACGTGTACTCGGATAACTCCAACATGATTCTCAACTCTATCTCTGATGTCGAGGACGACGACCGTAGCTCGTGCGCCTACAATCTAAGTCAAGCACCTGATGGTTCCAGCCTAAACCCCAGCACCATCTCCTTCCCGCACCCTTCCGGGCCTGTTCCACTAGCTCATCCTTACCGTCATGCCCAACAGTTTTCGCCACTTCAACGCCATGCTTCGAGTGGTTCGATCCCGTATCAGAGCCCATTTGTCAGTACGCCTCAGTTTGCACCATCTCCCAACCCCTCAACCATACCCGGCTATGACTCGCATGGATACATGTACAACCCAGACACTTATAACGTGGGGAACAGGACTATATACTTGGGTAACTTGCATCCGCAGTCAACAGTGGAGGAGATTGCAAATAACGTGAGAGCTGGTGGGTTGGTCGAATCGATAAGATTCTATCCCGAAAAAAGGAATTGTTTCATCACGTTCATCGACCCAAACATTGCATTGAAATTCTACTTGAACCACCAGGTGTTGCATCAACTTATTATCCACGGTTACGATATCAACGTGGGCTGGGCAAAGACCCACCTGGGCCCATTACTGAGAGAGGTCGCGTTGGCTGTCACTGCTGGGGCTTCAAGAAATGTCTATATCGGTATCAAGTTGAACAAAGATAAGAGTGCCCCACCGCCGAACCCTGAGGACAAACCGAAGTTGCCTGATGAAGCAGAGTTGCGTCGTGACTTCAGTCATTTTGGTCCATTGGAACAAATCAACTTTTACCATAACAATGATTGTGGGTTCTTGAACTTTATCAATATAATTGACGCTATCAGATTGGTGGATCTCTTTGACGCCAAGAACATTGAAAAGCTAAATGCCATTGCTGAGGATCCAACATTCTACGATAAATACAAACCTTTCAAGATAAGTTTTGGAAAAGATAGATGCGGTAATCCGCCAAAGTTCAGCTTCAAGAAGAAACTCGGCAAAAGCAGGCAGAAGATATATTTCGAAGAGAATAAAAAGAAACAGGACGAGACCCAGATTAGCGATGAAGCGGCTATGGTTTTTGGTATAATCAAGGACGACGGAAACAACGACGAGACCAAGCAATCTGAGAATCTCAAGTCTATTGATGAAACTTCCGACACTGACGATGTCAACCCTCCACCAAACAATGCCTCCTCAGATGAAGTCGCTTCTGCTACGGGCCAATTGGGGGAAGCCCTGGACCCAGCTGATGATGAAGGAGAAGATTATGAGGAAGAGGATGATGACGACGACATCTCCATCATCATTGGTTCAGATGACACATTCCCTTCTACCAATGGCAATAGCAACGGTAGTGCTAATGGAAATAACAACAAAGATAAAGCAGAGAAGAAAAAGGTCTACAATGATTTGGTGAACACCTCGGACTCGTTCATCCCCTTGAGAAAAAACAACTCTTCAAACGGGTCAAAGCAACGGTCACAACCAAGCCTGATCCCTCACACCCCAAAAGGGTTCAAGATTAACCCACACCACCCGGCCCCAAGTGCTGGATCCCCCTACCAGACTCATAGTGGTCCTCCGACCCAAGGATCGAGACACTACTACGCTCATAGATCTAAACCGAGCCATGGCTATCACCACCCACAGTTCAGTCCCTACATGCAACAATACCCAGCACCAGCATCCCCTATGGGTATGCCACCCCTTGGGCCCCCTCCGCCGCCGATGCACCAAGTGTACGACCACAGCCCTACGCGCAACACATTCAGCGGTTCTCAGGTGATGGCTCAGTATTTGGCCAAGTCCCAATCTGACAATTTGTTCTATCAGCCACACCTTGTGTATGATTACGATGATCGGAGGAAGAGCAGAAAGTAGGATCCAATGTAAACTGGTTTTACATAGTACATAAATGTAGTGAGTAGTGCAGAAAAGAAATAAATATTCGATTAATACTTGATAAATTAATACAATAAGACATGTGGCATCCAAAGAGCCTGCAGTTGAGTGGGGTTTTTATTCCCCCAACAAGACCCCCAAAGTCCCTAATATCGCCCCAATGGTGCCTAGCACCACACCTACCCAAAGCCACGCTCTCTCTTTTTTGCTTATCTCGTCTTCAAACACAGACAATTTGAAAAGGCAGGGGAATACGACACAAAGGGCGAAGCAAATAGACGCTCCGACAAATGCCACCACCTTACCAAACGAAGTTACGAGTAAGCTGATTGTTAAGGCAACACCAACAAATATTACTCTGGCTGCAACCTTCTTTACGTGATCTGAGATGCCCATTTTATCCTTGTTGAGCCCAAAGGTATTCTCGTATGTGGTCACGATCGGCTTGGCCAACAATGGCATCTTCAGGAGAGGCAACATCCCGATCATAAGCAGAAACACTGGTTTCAAGTATCCAGGGTAATGGGGATTATCTACCAAGTTTTTGATCAACAATTCTTCGCATCGGGCCCCGTACATGAAGAAGCCAAAAAGAGCCACCGCAAGGTTTATGATGACTGTAAATGAGTAGGAGACATCACAGTTTTGGCTGAATTTCAGCGGATGTCTCATATCTTGAATTAAACTGGGTAGCACGGGGTGTCCACCCCACGGAGCCATGAATATCCCTATACTGAGCATCACATTAGTAAAAGATCCATTCTCTGGGAACAAATTGATCGGCATGGGATTGGTGATTGACCCTGGTCTTTCACTGGTTATGAAACCGCATACCACGATAAGCACCACCATCACAAATACCCCAACTATACCGGCAAAACTGACCATGGACAACGAGTTCAAAGGGACAAATGTTAGGAAAAACATTATGGAATAGATTAAAACCTTGAAAAAGCTTTCGTCATAGGAGAATAGTGATGCAAACGAAGAACTAAATAGAAGCGTCAACGAAATCAATGCCCCAAATATATCAAATATAAAGAAAATCGTGATGACTACTTCAGCTTTACGCCCTAATGCATATCCACCGATATCCCCATAGGTCACCAAATGCGGTACCTTCTGAAGCACCTGTCCCATAATCTTGGCCGTGAGCATTGTCACAAGATAACTTGCCAAAATAAGTACAGTCCCCAAGAGTAGCCCACTGAGCTTGACACCATAGGGTAATGAGAATAGGGCAATTCCGATCAACACATTGATGGAGTTGAAAATCGTCTGTGGGAGCGTGGAGTTTCCTGTTATCTCCGTATAGTTCGATATAATGCTGCTTCTTCTACTCTTAGTAGAGGGAAATCTAGCCAAAGTGTTCCCTGACAAGAGAGGAGAACTCTCACTGAAGGGATCCAAAATGCTTTCTTCTTCTAGAACCGTGCTATTATCAAGACCTAACGTGCCCACAAATGCCTCCACATTCAGCCCTGTAAACGATTGTGATCTTTTGTACGAAGAAATAAAATTATTGAGTGTATTAGCGTGGGGGTCTGGGGAATTCGATTGGGAATTTGCCGAAAGGTTCGGTTGCATTCCTGAGTTGCTAGACCTTGACCCTGGGGTTCTGAGCGAGTTCTCCGGGGGATACACAGGTGAATCTCTGGAAGTTCCGTCGGGCATTCGAGGACTCGTGATTTCTTGAAAAGTTTACCCCAATTAGCTTTTGGTGAGATGCCTCTTTTCGTGGCTCGCGTAAATTTTCACCTCAGTGCACTTTACGATAAGATAATGCCAGAAGAGAACTTTCCAAATCGAGACCATCGCATTAAAGATGGCAATTCAGGAGGAAAGTGCTAAAAGTCATTGTGACAGGCACTGTGGTAGACATTGTGGCAGGCATTGTCGTTGGGGATGCAGAGAATTGTACTCGAAATGAAATTAGAGTTGGGTTTTGCATGAACTATTCAATGCCCGAAATGGCTGCATACCATGTCTAGATAACGTGAAAGGCATTAGCCCGAAATTTTTGAGTTTTCGAGTTAAATTTCTTTACCCACGATTTGGTCTTTGATGTCTGCTCAGCTGATGGAAGCAAGGATACCAGCCACCGTTCCAAAAAATAATCTTCCCTTATCGGTAACGTCACCACCCCCAACTTGGTGGCTCAAAATCCTGGCCATTGGAACACAAATTGCTCGACGTGGTACGGTTCGATCATACCATCTAGGCAATTGAGTGCTCATCGTCAAGTTACGGACCCCTCAACTGCATGTTGTTGTCCCACAAAGGCGGAAAATGAAGAGGTCATCCAGTTTGGGAAGCTCTTGATCTGTTCGGTCGTGGCCTATATAGCGGACTCATGTCGAACGAGCAATCAGAATGCATCGAAACAGCTAATTACGAACAGGTTTTGCGAGTGGTATGCAAGTTGAAGCGAGAATTCCACCTATACATTAATTCTACGTCTGTAGTGATTCTCATCACTTTAAATTAAGATCTTGCATATGTCGCAAGGGTGCCTACTGAACCCTTCTACGGGACCCAACTGTAATCTTATCCTTATCTGTAGCAGGAAATAAGGTTGTCCCGTGATGTTTCCTCGAAGGCTAGTTTTTCTTTTGAAAAGCTTCGGCCATACCTCCCACTGCACAGAAAGGTTCTCTTCACACCAGCTGGTAACGAAGACCCTTTCCCCATATGTTGCGTCTCTCTTGTCGCTCAGCGCACCATCACATGCTGCGATATTCGTGTGTGGAGGCCACAAACTTATGTTCCATAATTTGCAGCCATTGTAATATCACGCTGTCCTTCCAATGAATCTATACCCAAAAGGGGTTTGACTTCATTAGAATTCATAGTCACTTTAGAGTTTCTTGAATGATGTCCTGAAATTTCCTAAAATCTCTGCAGCGAATCAATGGAAGGTCTAGTCCTGAAATTTCGACCTAAACCTTGCATCAACTTGCATCTCCCCTAGTGATTTAGTTTTAGTGATGCACGAAACTTTCCTTATTGGTCTGATTTGATCCAAATTTCTTTCGCTTGTGTTAAACCAGCAAATTCCCATGTCTTTTGCCCATATTTTTATGTGTAACGTACCTAGCCCTTTCTTTTCTTTTAAATTAAATCACTTGCCCATTCTAGAATACAGATTAGGTTTCCTGTGATTTATTCTGAACCCTTGTTGTCCAAACCCTGATTTTGGCATCCTTCGGTCATTATATTAATATAAAAAAACAGGTAGTGATCATCATTTTTCAAATCGAGGTGGAATTACAAAGAGGCTTTCAACAATTTACTGTACAGTCACCAGGCGATGTCACAAACCACTACCCAAGGTGTATCAATGACAAACGGTCCAAGCTACAACGCCTTCAATGACTCTGGTGCTCCCCATTTCTTAACTCAAGAACATATCCCAAACTCCACGCCATATGGTTTTCATGCCTTAAACTCCCCTTCAGTGAAAACGGAGCGTTTGTCGACAGCTTCCAGTCAGATCAACTCTCCCAAGTCCTGCAAAGATTACAGGGGGAGAAATGAACATCTCGGGACACTCATGGATAATGATACAGATACAGCGTCAATGGTGAATGAAAATGAAGGTTCTGTTATTGACCTGGCTGACAACACTTTAACGATTAATGAGCAGAACATACATGGAGTGAATGGGGCCTCTACATATCAATATCCTATGCCTTTCGGGAGTGACAACGATTTTTCATCGGGACCCGTTAATCAGGGTTTTAACTATATGCATTCAAGTCAACAACATGATGCAATCAGTGACTCAATTAGTCCACAGAATCAGTTCTTTTCGTCAGTGTCCGAAAGCTCAACAAATGAAATCGGATCTCTAGGGGCTTTTCATGAACAAGGAAACTCCAATTTTCATCCCACCCATGTGGTTGCTTACTACCAGCAGAACAACCTTGGAAACTATTCAGTAAAGTCAGACTACCGTTCCCACCGTCACCAGGCCTCAAATGCTTCCACCTTGAGTGAAGTATCCACTAAATCCAGTGCACACACTCGACGTTCGAGTAGTGCCGACACGGGTGCAGTTACATACGATGATAAATCGAAGCCCTTGATTTCAACTGCGTACTGGGACGATGAGAAGACCCTTTGTTACCAAGTGGAAGTAAACGGTGTACTTGTATCTAGAAGAAACGATACCAACTTTGTAAACGGAACAAAATTGCTAAATGCTGCTGGATTAAGCAGAGGCAAAAGAGATGGAATGTTGAAACTGGAAAGGGTAAAGTCGATCGTTAAAATAGGTTCAATGAATTTGAAAGGCGTTTGGCTCCCCCTCGACAGGGCTTGTGAAATTGCAAGAAACCAAGGCCTCATGGAAAGACTTTACCCTCTAATGAGAAGAGACTTGAAAGAGTTTTTCGAAGAAGAGGGTCTACACCTCAAAAGAGGTGATGTCATGGGTTTGAAAGATATGACTGATTATTATGAGAACTAGACCACTGAACTCGGATACAATTCACCCTTGTCCATATATTTATTTCACTTTTTTGCTTTCGATCCTGACATTCCGAGAAACGGTATTGGAATATATCCCCTTAAGTTAAAATTATTTTGTATTTTTATTATAACATTAAAGTTGTTACCTAGGTTATTTACGCAATGTACCATCGGTCGTTGGAACCAAGTTTCCTCTTTTTTTCTGTTCCAACTCGATACTTTCATAAAGACCTTTGAATGTTCCTTTACCAAAGCCGTTGTGGTGATGCCTTTGAATAATTTCGATGAAGATTGTTGGACGATCATTTAAAGGATGGGTGAAAATTTGCAAGAGGTAATTACATTTCTTAGTCCTACTATTACGACTAGAAGCATCATAGTCGACCAAGATGTGCAACTCCTTCAACATGGAGAAATCTTCATAAAGTTCAATGTCGTCATTTTTCAATCTTTTTTCCAAAATTTGGTAATACGAAGGAGTTATCTCGTTGAATTTGAAACCATTTTGTTTCATAGCTTGCACAGTTGCAATAATATTGTAAGTCTTGAACGCAATGTGCTGAACCCCTGGGCCTCCGTTGAAGTCGTTGAACTCTTCTATCTGTCCTTTCATTGTACCTTTAGAGGGCTCATTGATTGGAATCTTGATTTTACCGTTCCCTGATGCAATAACAAACGAGTTCAAAGACGAGTTTGCGGTAGCAATTTCTGTGTCGTCAACGGACCAAAACTTCCTGAAACCAAATATCTCGGAATAAAACCTTGCTTGGGGCATCATTTGGTTCCACGAATAGTTTTCAACACAGTGGTCCATGCATACAAGTTGCACAGGAAGATTGTTTATATTCTTGAATTCATCAAGGGGCTCAATAAACCCAGGCAAATACGGACCCTTGTAATCGATGTTTTGAATAACGGTATGATGGATATCGGTATCCGGTATCCCTATTGTTGCCGTCATAACTCTTCCGTGGGAGTCTTGAGCAAAGGTGGGTGCTTTCACAATAACAGCCCCCGCTTTCACTGCACGATTATAGACTTTATCAACATCTTCTACCAAAAACGCAACATCAATCGCCCCTTCTCCGTGATATTTCAAGTAATTAGAGAGAATATAAGAGTACATCAAGTCATGGACGGTTGTTTCAGAGAATTGATGAAGCATGGTGTAAATGTCCTCAAATTTCTGCACGACTTCCCTATGGAGGGAAGACGCTTGAATTCGTTTCATCAACTTGTCTCTTATCTCAGGGGAGGTTGTCTGGTTTTCCAAAGTGCCCTTGACCAAGTCTTCGAAAATCTCAAACACTGAATTATTGGCTTCAATGAGCTCATCGCAGAAATTGAAAGAAGAAGTCTCGTCCAAGGTATCACGACAAGCAGGCAAAACCGACGGATTTTCATTGGTGGCTTCAAGGGTTCCCAAGAATTCAAGTCTAATAGATCCATTTCCCACAACATGAGACGATAAAATCCTCGAACCGTTTTCTAGCCCTCTATAGGCAATTTCTTTGAACCCCATGGTCATTTGAAATAGCCTGGACATTTGCTTGGGGTTAGAAGTAACATACTTGATATGGTGAAAGCCAATAAACCCATCGGTGGGGGCCTTCATGTTCACGTGCCCATCTTTCAACAAATCCTCTCGGTATAACTGAGCAAGTGGTTCTACATTTGAGCGGGGGTAGAATGGGAGATCCAAGAGAGCCCTTTGAGCTCTCATGAGCTCTATCTCCTCCTGAGAGGGGAGAATGTCGTTAGAATTGGTTAACTGCATTTTATGGTTGCAAAAAAGTTCGCAGCCACAAATGTAGAGCGTGTATATACGGGGCTCGAGAACGAGACATGACTGTGAGCTTGAGCTTTACGGTTAACTGTACATAATTTAGAATATATAAAAAGCCATATTAGTGATATAAGGATCAATCCTTTTCGTTATAAATGGGGCCCGGTACGGTGTCGTGGAAAACCTCTCTCCCGCTGCTCTGGCCGGTGTGTGTGTGGCTAATCTCGGACCCCACAGGATCGCTACCATAATCACCGGATCTGGTACCGTCGTGGACGCCATTAGTCAGAACAATCCCCAGGTGAGGGTTATTGGCCGTTTCGGTAGTGTCGGCACTGCTCTCATGAGCGTCAGAGGTGGGGGCATCCTTTCCATCATCAACAAACACACCGTTATTTGTGCGTGCTCCTTCCTCCTCTTTTTCTTGTTCCTCATTATCACTGTCTTTGATATCGTGTTGTTTTCTGATGTTTGCAAGCTTGACTACATTTTGCTTACCAAATACCCAGACCGGGTGGAAAGGTAGAGCAAGGAGACCCGCAATAGCCACCATCAAAGCGTCAAGAACCATGAGGTACACCTCGTGTTCAATCAAGTAACCAGACCATCCCTGGGCCAACTCAACGACCCTATACACGCAACGAATGTAGATCACAATCACCGTGATCGTGAGAACTAAAGGCATGTACGGAAAGAGTTTGTTGTTTCTAATGTGCTCAAACTTGGGGTTGTAGAACTCTCCTAAGCTTTCCCGCTTGTATTCACGCACAGCCTTGGTGTGGAACAACAACTTCACGAAATTGGAAATCGACCATTTCTTATAAGGCGAGTCCAGTTGGATCTCTTTGGCGTGCTTGAAATAGATTCGGTGGAGGAATTCAAACCAGAAGCACACAAACACCGACATGGCAAACGTTTGTATGGCGATACCAGCAATAATCGTGTTGGTACCGGGAGTTGTGTCCTTTTTCTGGTTGTTGGCAATAGAAGCATAAGCACCCCCACCGGCCTGTATGATCAACGATAACACATCGGTGGTGATGAAAAAATACGAGTACCACAACGGCTTCAACACCGAGTACTGTCTCCCGTGAATCACCACCATCTGAGCGAACAAGAAGTACACCCCGGCCATGATAAAAGCCGGGGCTAACGTGAGGGCCACAAATTGCAAGATGAAGTAGTCATTGTTTCTCACGTCGTTTATGGCGAGGATTCTCCCGATCCACCCACAGAACTCTAGCCCGTATCCACAGAAATATGTCACATTGTACCAGTGGTAGCGAGACTTGATGCACATGAGGGCCGTGTACCCGAAAACGATCGAAAATACGGCGAGATATATAGAATTAGCCGGGACATTAAGATTGTACTTGTAGGGGTTCATCTCCATATCCAAGTCTGCCAAATTCAACGTGTTGTTGAACACAACTTGGGATGCTTGGGCAAGCACAGAGCTGTCAGTGGCAGTGGCAAGAACCTGTTGGGCCTGAATCACCGCTTTGGAGGCTTCAGCCCCTCGGTAGAGCTGAGAATACGAGATCGCATCGACCCAATTGGTGACGGACGGGATCTGGTTAAGAACCGATGTGATGGTGGATTCTATACCCCGGGTGGCAGTAGGGTTGATGGAGGTCCACGTGGTGAAGCTGGACGCTGACGTAGACGGCATCCATGGCGTGTATGAAAAGGAGCCTAAATCCATCGAATGTTTCAAAGATGTGCGATTGAAAAACGGTATATTTTGTATTCCCTTGCTGGTTGCAAGCCCGGATGCCGGCCAAGACTAAGATATTTTCGGGGTTCAGAGGTTGCGCCTCACGTAGGGCTGTGTTTGGAGGTGTGGTCGTAGATAAGTAGCGGGGTGGTGTACGTGGTGCTGTACGTGGTGGTGCATGTGGTGGTGCATATGTGTGGTTGCTAAACCAGTACATCAGCCGTATATTTTCGCAGCCTTATTCTGTCTATGCATACAACTCAAACGGTTTTTGCAGCTATTATGTTTGAGATTTGCACGTACACCCGGCTGAATGCCTGCCGTACAAAATTCACAACTTTTACGTGCTCTGGGTTTGCGTTTCCCCACGCCAAACCTCTTCTAAGCCATCATCTCGTTGCCTATATTGTCGGGATTTTGTGAACCCGTAGTTATCATTTCTCTACATTTAACCATATTTATCAATCTATTCAACTTTTCATATAACTCATACTTTATACGATACAAAGCTGCCCTGCCCTCTTTCGGTTCCGTCTGACAAGTCTCCGGACGCCACGTTATCCTGATCCCTATCAAGGTCCGGTTTTTCCTCTGGGGCACCGCCGTACGGCTCATGAGAACTCTCGTCGCCATTAAACGCTTCCTTCCCGATAAAAGCGGCGCCGTCATTTTGCCCTCCCGCCAGGTTCTTCACATCCTTTACCCGTAACTTGTTCTCCTTACCAAACATATAGTATGGGTGGTAGAACACGAGCACAATACCGCAAAGTGCCACCATGGGGGCGTCCAATGTCATCAAGTAGACTTCGTGAGTGATAAGATACCCGCTCCAGCCTTGAGCCAATTCCACCACTCTGTAGACACATCTAATGTAGATGAAAATGGTCGCAAGTGTGATGGCAAGAGGGAAAAAGTTGGTTCGAATAACCGTAAACCCGGTGTCATTTCTGATGTAACTGAACTTGGGGTTGTAGAAATGCTCAAGTTCCTCTCTCTTGTAAAGCTCAGCGGACCTCGTGTTCAATAGCAACTTCACAAAGCTTACTATGCCCCTCTTCTTCAAGCGGTTTTCGGATTGAACCTTTTTCCTGTCTAAGAAGTATACCCGCAAGAGGAAACTCAACCAGAGGAATAGAAATACCGACATGGAAAACACTTGGAACACAATACCAGCAAGCATGACATGAGTACCATCTGCTGGATCCTCGTTGTTGGCAGACTTGGTAGCGGCCATCGCTCCCCCTACAGCTTGTATCACCAATGATAGCACATCGAACGCGATAAAGATGTAAGTGTACCATAGAGGTTTGAGTAACGAGTACGCTCTTCCGTAAACCACCACGAGCTGGCCAAACGTGAAATATATGCCGGCCATAATAAATGCAGGTGCAATTGTCAAGCAAATAAATTGAAGGAGGAAATAGTCCGTATTGGTGTCGCTCACGAATGCAAGAACTCTCCCCAAGAACCCCAAAAGCTCCAACGTGTAGCCGCACCAGAAGGTGACGTTGAACCACATGTATCGGGAAACAATTGGCATGACACTATAGTATATGAACAATAGAGCGAAAACTGCAAGAAAGATTATGTTGGCAGGACGAGATAAGTAGAAATCAAAGAACGTCTCTTCGCTGTGAAGGTCTAGCAAATTGACGGTCTGGTTGAATATAACACTGGTGGCCTCTGCTTTAGCCTGCTCAGCAGTTGCAGTGGCTAGCACGTTTTGAGCACTGACAATATTCAATGATGCCTCAGCACCACGAAGTATTCTTGAAGCAGAAATAAAATCATTCGTCGCCAGGATTGTTTGAAGGGCATGGGATGCGGACAGGGCCTTAGATAGTAACTCTGCCGTGTGCGTGGGATCGACGCTTCTTAAGGTGGTGGAACTAGGTAGCACCGACGTTGTCCAAGGTGTAAGAGACATGAATTTTTGGATATTGCAAATTAAGGAATCTCCAACCACATATAAATAATGTATTTTTGAACTGACACTTTTATAGCCAAGCCCTATTCGCTGAAAAAAGTAGCATCTAATTTTAATTTAATACTTTTTGGTGTCACGCCGTACAGGATTGGAGGTCTGGGAACAACCGGGTGGTTTTCAAACACCGACACTATTGGGTCTTGAGCCCGAGCGCAAAATCTGTTTTTGACAGATGTCTTAGATTCTCCAAATAAGCATTGGCTTTTCACCCGTGTTGGAACTCTAGAGTACTACATGGCATCTAGAGTTGAACCCGGGTGTTCCGAAGTCGTTGTCGCCAGTTTTAAACTGAATGAAGGGCCTTTTACTGCCCGAAATTGGCAAGCTTTTGATAGACCCCTTGGTTTCATAACCAGGCTAATTTTCGATTATGTAAGCGGGTGCATGAGACCTTGCAAAACTAACAATATACTGTTAACGGCAAGCGTAATGCCACTCCTACTATCTGGATGTCGCAAATACAGAGCCCACAATTCGCCTGAGAGTATGGTTATTTCGGTATCAGAGAAGGGAAAAGTCCCTACTTAGTTTCAAAGATTAGCGAGTAAAGTATATAGGACTCACACAAAGGGCATTAAGGAGAAAGTCAGGTGGATAATTTGTTTTTTACTGTATAATTTTTTCCTTTAAGAAATTTCATTTCAAGACTGGTTGAGTGAGCTCGCTAGCAGGGTTGCAAAATTCAGAGAAAAATAGAAGTCGCACTGGCAAGTCAATGCGATCCCGGAAGTAAAGTCTTGCAAGACCATTGGTGAATTAAGAACATGAATTTGCTAAGATGGTCCCCATAATATTAATCTAGTGCCCTCTCTAGGTAAGTAGAGAATTATTGGCCGAGTGTTGGTTTTTATACGTTCATGGGGAATAGAATTTGCAAGGATTCTCTGTAGCTCGATTCTGGGGAACGGTTGTGGATTGTTTGGCACGAATTTACTACGAGAGCGCTACGACTTGATGATATTTAGAGAGGAAATCTCTCGTGAGAAGATTTGGAGTACTTCAAGAGGTATTTAGACATATTCTTGTTAGTAGAGGTGCGAACTCTTGGTTTTTCTGTAATACGCTAGAATGGCGGGAGAAATGAAAAATAAAAAGGTTGAAAAGTGAAGTGACTCGTGCACAAGCCACCGCAGCGGAGTGTAAACTTACCAAAGCTCGAATTCCTTTTTACGTTAGTAGGTGATAGAAGCTGGTTCTTTGTTTTCTTCCGTATTAACGGCCAATCTCACGTAAATTGAACACCCCTCTTCAATAAATTTCGCAACTGATAACAAATATTATTTTCCCAGTACATTTGGCAAGCTATTTACGGAATGATGGCGTTACGATAAGAATTCAGCCATAGCCTCTATTCGGATGGCGTGCCATCATTAATTTCGAATCCTAATATCAAAATTCTATCTATAGTGAATACCAAAACACCAGAATCCTGGTTGAAAGCGGGTTCTCATCTTCATGTTGGAAATTTATATATAGAGCGACAATTTGGATTCGCTATCTGAACTAATGGAAGGATGCGACATCCATTCAATAGAGGTGCTCACTCTGTTTGGAGCTGATTATATGTAGTATTCTCCAAATTGAACAAGTTTAAATAGTTGTATGCAGCACAACTATTTTCTGGCCGTTTGTAACTAAGCAGTTTTGAGCTTCTTGCCTTTCGGTCTTTAGCTGCACGCATTCATTCCTAAGACTGTATCAGTATAACTTGCGTGAATACAATACCAAGCCCGAGTCATCCATAGGCTTAAGTGAAGCTAAGCCTTGTGTAAGTTTGGTAAGAAAGTATATTCTTCCTCTGAGTGTGACATGCAATTTTATTCTATGTGGGGTTGACCTCTAAGCGTTTATTTTTTGCCGAATCCTGCAAAGGTGGCCTGGACTATCAATCTTCAGTAACAATGACCATGCTGTAGATGGGCAACAGTACCAGCTGAGGGGTGAAAGTGACCTTTTCAAGTATCTCTCTTATCATCATTTATTCGCATGCAATTATCTAGTATACAATGTTGGTTTGAATATTACTCTCCGGCTCCTGTTCATATTCGACCTCGATTCTTGGTCTCTTCCTCTTCTTGTCGTCGGTAGCACGTCTCTTCTTGCTCTTCTCTATCAGTCCCTTTTGCTCTTCGTCGTCTTCTTCGTCTTCTTCGTCATCGTCTTCGCTTTCTTCACTAGAATCGTCCAACCATTTTTCCAAATCTTCCATGTCAACTAGTTCGTCGTCACCTTCGTCTTCAACATACTCAACTTCGCCCACGTCGCTTTCTTCCTCTAACTCGTTCTCATCTCCACTAACCAAGTCGATTTCATCTTCATCATCATCGAGGTCTTGTTGCTTATTATCCATTTTACCTAAAACCTTCTTCCAAATCTTGTCGTCAACGTTTAATGGTTTGTCTCCGTATGCACCACTCTTGAGTCTTTCTAATAACTCCTTCTCGATGGCTTTTTCGATCTTTGCTGCACTCAAAGCCTTTCTTTCTCTATTCTCTTCTCTTCTCTTCACCTTATGATTCACACCAACGTAGTGTCTTTCGTCTTCTCTCATGGCCATCCTCCTTTCCGTAATGGCCACTTGTGTCAATCGAGTTAATCTTTGCTTGCACTTATGGATTAAAAACTTTTGCCAATACTGTAACCTTTCATCAATTTGTTCCAACGCTTTGTTGTAATTTTTGGAGAGTTTTATCCGTTCCCACATCTTACTGGGTAAATGTGCTCTTTCGGCTGTTTTCATGTACAAATATAATCTCCCTTCAATGTTCTTCACCGTGGCATATCTTGCATTAGCGAGAGGACAGGATTGTCTTGAACATAAACCAGTTACGTTATATTCGTTACGACAGAAGTTTTGGTTTTTGTCTGTTTTTATCTTGAAGGCACAAAACTGGTGATTTATCACCTGCCAGATAACTTCATCGGACATTTCTTGGGCTATTAAACAATTAATTTGGATCTTCAAATTTTTTTTTCAGCCATGAGATGAGAGAACCAGACATCGCGAATTATATGCAGGATATAAAGTGTTATTACTTTTGTTTGAATCACTACTGGTGGATAAGGTCCATGGGAAACAAACAATTGGAGATTGAGCCAGTTTACAAGAAATTGGGAGCTGTGGATGGCTGCAAATGCCTTGAAGAGTCAAGTAAGAGAATTGTCTTTGAACCATGGTAGACTGGCGGATGACTAAGATCTTTGCAGTCCTTCCCATTGAAGACAAAGAGGTTCCAGCGTTTTCGTAAAGGGCACCTGAAGATGTGAGGTAATTATAATCTGTTGAGCTCTGTGGTCTATGACCCGTACATTCATTCAACATCGTCATATCGAGAATTTGTGAAAATTACACCTATCTACCCATCTGGTAAACGCAATAACTGTCATCGAGTCACCTCTCCTGGTTCCTGCCAGATATTTCTTCAGTATTGTCCCCATGATAATCTCCTTCCGGTCAACTTCCTCTCAATCTAATAGGTTTTGTTGGAACTAAAGGTTTGATTTTGGCCACTTTGGGCCCAATCACGGGGATCGTGCCGTCGATCTGATTGGCCGACCTCGAGAACGAAATCAACGTGACCACCACTTGGTACGGATCTTTCCTATCAAATAAATCTACCGTTTGAAAGATCTCATCGTGTGGAACTCCTACAAGTTCACAGGTTTTCAAAAAGAACGAAATATTCTCCATTTGTACAAACGGCATCTTGCTGTTCTTGAACTTGGTGCTGGGGTTGTTGGAGATATTCAAACGACTCCCTAGCTTGCATAAAAGTATCCCATCTTTAAGTATATCGATAAGATCGAGCAGCCGAGATCCGTAGTCGTTTATATCAGACGATGGTACTTGAAGAACACTGAAAAGCCATTGCTTGATTTCTGGTTCACTACGGTTATACTTTTCGAGCCGAGACTGGCTAAGGTCTTTGTCCAAATTCCCGTCCTTCATGGCGACTTAAATTTTGTGCGATGGAAAACTACGATGAGATGCTAAGAGAACACTTAACAAAACCTGATACATTTATTCATTTACATACATTTAATTGTGTAATGTTTTTTCGTAGGAATGTAAACCGTGAACTCCACCCTCTAATTGAGCAGAAGCAGTTCTGAATTCAAACCTGACTTCACCATCATTAACATCTTTTCTCAACTCTGGAATAGACTGAATACCAATATCTTGCAAAGAGTGTTGCAAACCATTGTACATGTATGGGATGAACTTGGTGATAGAACCCTTGTCGACAACCGAACCAGAGACACCTTGGGCAACCAAGACCTTGTCGGCCTCTGAGAAGTAACGAGAGGTGGATGCGTTAGCGTTGGTGGTGGTGGATTGCATAGCAGCAATGGAACCCATTCCTCTGTAAGACTTCAATCTCTTACCATCACTGTAGAAGTAGTCACCCGGAGTTTCGGATGTTCCGGCCAACAAACCACCCATCATAACACAAGAAGCACCCAAGGCCAACGCTTTGGAAATGTGACCGATGTTTCCAATACCACCATCAGCAATAGTTGGAACACCAAACTTGTTAGCAAATTCACTAACGGCGTAAACAGCAGTACCCTGAGGTCTACCACAGGCCATGACTTCTTGCGTGATACAGATAGAGCCAGAACCCATACCAATCTTCAAACCATCAGCACCAGCCTCGATCAATACCGCAGCTTGTTCTCTGGTGACAACGTTACCGGCAATGACCTGCAAGTCACCGTAGGTTTCCTTGATGTACTTCAACATGTTGATTTGGAAAGTGGAAGAACCGTTACTGGAGTCAATGACGACAACATCGACACCGGCATCAACCAATTTGGCCAATCTTTCTTTGTCAGCTTCCATGGTACCAATAGAAGCACCACACAACAATTGCTTGGAGTGGAAGGACTTAGAGGCCAATGGGTAAGACTGATTCTTTTGCAAATCGGTCAAAGAGATCAAGGACACAAGGTTACCTTCATCGTCAATGATTGGCAATTTACCCTTCTTGGACTTTCTCAATAAAGCATTACCTTCGCCCAATTCAATACCCTTCTTGCCAACAACCAAATCCTTGGCCTTGGTCATGACTTCTTCGACCTTAGAGGCATCATCGTCGTGGAATTGAACATCTCTGGAGGTGATGATACCAAGTAATTTTCCACCAACTTTACCGCTTTCTACAATTTGTTAGTAATTGTGCACTAGAGGAAAATGGCTGTATCAGTAAAGTAAAGATATCCCCAACATCGTTAGATGTCAATCGGTAGAACGAAAGTTAATAAATATTTGATTGTTCATCATAAAGAACAGCCAATCCGATTATGGACACATACCTGTAATAGGGAAAGTGGTGAATCCCAACATTTGCTTCAACTTCTTCACGTCACCAACGGTGGTGTCAGGGGAAATCACGACTGGGTCGTTAATGAAGCCGTTCTCGAACTTCTTGACTTTCCTGGCCATTTCGGCTTGTTCGTCGGCGCTACAGTTGTGGTGCAAGATACCAATACCCCCCAACAAGGACATGTGGATTGCCATCTGGTCTTCAGTGACCGTGTCCATAGGAGCAGACAAGAATGGCGATTTCAAAGAGATCTTCTTGGTCAATTTGGTTTCCAAGTTGACAGCGGAAGCTGGGAAGTCGATCAATCTTGGTAAAATTAAGAAATCATTGTAAGTCAACCCACCAAAGTTAGCAGAGTCGATCAAAGACTTGATATCTAAACCATCTTTTGATTTGTAATCCTTCAAGTAGGAGGTGGCCTTAGTTGCGTCGAGGGTCATCTCAAAGATTTTCAAGTGTGGAATTCAAAAAATAGAAAGATGCTATTTACTTTATGATATAAAATCAGGGCAACCTTTGCCAAAAAAAAAAATCCTGCTACTGGAGGAAATGCCTTAACTTTTATACCTCATCGCACTTGACTCGTGAGAGATGAGTAATTTTGTGTAATGTCATTTGTAATAAAAATTTTCAGCGAGTAAGGGCAGCTGTCACGGGGGCATGCGACGATAAGCTGGTGCTAGCGGACGGCTGTGTAGTCAATGGTGGTGCACCGGTGCGTAGTGTTCAGATTAGATAGGAGGCTCCGGTGGAATTAAAGCATACAGCTATCTACTCTCGCCGAGACCAAAGGTTGGCACTGTTCCGGCGGAACCTCCGTTTCACAATTCCGATAAAAAAATTATCTGCCTACGAGACTACGGGGCTAACAATAGCGATGAAATTCTCATAATTCGGGGTAAGTTAGTATGCATGTCAGTGTAGCGGTTCTTGATTTAGTCATCATCAAGTCTGACCACAGAAGTGGCTTAGCAAGAATCATCATGGTACATACAAGTAGAAAGCAGAAACGTAAGAGAAGCCGGAAAAAGCGTGAAACAAAAAAAAATTTGATCGATTTTTTTTGATTTTCATAATGAGATTCATTAGTCTATACACTATTGACTCTATTGACTCTATTGACCGGCAACTTTTTCATTGACTATTGTATCGTGTCCCTGTTGTTTCACCCTGCTCACGTACTCCTCGATTTTCTTCCATCCGTCTTTTCTGGCGGCCTCTCTCACTCTTTGCTCCTCAAGGGACTGGTGATACAACATCGTGCAGTGGTCATATAGAATCAAATTGTGGTCCATAAACACCTTGAGGGTCCCAAACGCCAACAGGTGTATGCTTCTGTTCCAATTGGTGGTGGCTGAGTTGTGTGGGGGTACGACGCTGTTGTAGTCGAGGTCGTGTTGGCCCGATGAGAATGAATCGTAGTACTCTTCGTCTGTCATATCGTTGATGGCGTTTAACCCGTTTATGCCGTCGGTCATTCCATCGTGGTGGTTGCTCATATCGTTGTTGTCGGACTGGTGCTGGTTGACAATCAATCCCGGGTCAATCATGTTGCCATTGGCGTCTGTGATGGCATTCGGATTGGCTGCTAGCTTCTGTTTCATCACCCCGTTCGCCACTGTCGGTTGCGTCGCATTTGTTAGTTCGTACAAGGATGCAAAGATTATGGGCAAGATCACCTCGGCGTTCTCGGTGATCAACGTGAGGAAGTACTCATTGGACCAAAACATCAAGACTTTTTCGCTAACCTGGAAATGAGTCGAACTAATGCACTTGGACAACTGAGCAAATAGAGGTATTTGGATCTTCAAAAACTCGTTTGGTTCCATCACTTCAAAGATATCTTCAATCTCGTTGAGGAACATCACTTCCTTCTGCGAGTTCACCTTTGGCCAGTAGCGCAATAACGACATGATCACGTCCTCGGTTAAGAGGGGGTCTTTTTCCAAGAACTGAACAATACAGTATGCTAGCTGGGGGTGGTACAAAGACAAGCTACGTACCTTGTGCATGGGCATCAACACTCTGATCAAGAAAATCTTGTGCTCTTCTTTCAACGGTAAGGCGAACCCATTGATAATTGACCCCAAAATTTCTAGCAACTCGGCGATACCATTGAACCGTTCCGTTTCGTAAACAAATTGGAGGAACACGTTGTTGATGGACTTTCTGATGAAGCTTCTCAAACTCAAGAATTTCCCGTAGATCCGGTGCAAAGTCGTCTTCAAGCACTCTCTTTCACGGGGGTCTTCGCTGTCAAATAGCTCCAATAGTCTCAAGATGAATTCGTGGTCGATAAAGTGCTTGGCGATCTGGTGGGCAAAATCAGGGCTTTCGATAAACCGCAAGAAGAACTCGTATATCGCTTGCATGTGGGTCCAGCTCAATTCGTACACTGGCTCATCTTCATCAGGGTCGTACAATTCTCCCACCGGGTTGACCGAGGGGGGAACCGGCCTGAACAAGTTGGTTTTGAACATGTTGATCACGTGCTTGTACATCTCTTCGGTGTATGTGAATCGGTTCGACAGAATAAACTGTATCAATTCCTGCAAAGTAGCTCTCTTAATTTCCTTGCCTCTGATGTCAAACGTCGGGTCGCTGAAATCAAATAGTATATTACACTGGTCGATCTTTTGGATGAATAACGGAATCTGTTCTTCCGGAGACACCTCATCAAAATTGGGCAATTTGACGATCTCTTGCTGTCTGTCTGTGGGCTCGAAGCGGGAGGAGGAGTGTCTTTTTGGGGCGACTATCATGTCGATGTCGAAAGAGTCTCTGTTGGGAGACGGAATGTTTGGTTTCAACGAGTAGCTGTGATGGTGGCCATGGCCCTGTTGAGAATGGCTGGCAATTTGGACGCCGGTCCTGAACGAATCGAGGGGAGAGTCTGCTTGCTGGGCTGCTCCTGGCTGAGAGTCCTGGGCTCCGTCGTTGAACTGCCCCATATCGACATCATTGTTGATCACGATGCTAGGGGAAGTGGCACCGGGCTGTGGCGGCGACTTGACGTTAGGGGTCGACGGAGAGTTGACGGTAGGGTCGGTGCTGCCAGAGACAGATCCCGATCCGGCACTAGACCCTGGCGTGACCGTCAGGCCGGTCGACGACAGCGACGAGGCCGCTGGGCCCTGGGGTCCCGAGCCCGAGTTCCCCTGCGTCGACGCGACCAGCGGTGGCCCCGAGCTTTCGCTGGACTGGACCGACGAAGCACTGTTGGTCCGGGAGGGCGAAGGAGAATTAGACTTTTGAGACGAGTTGGAGGCCAACGAGTTATTCGACCCCTTAGACGACAACGACAAGCTTGACTTCTTCGATTCCTTGGGCTCTTTTTCTTTCTTCTCTTTTTTGCTTCCCGACTTTGAGCTTCTTGAAAGTCTATTTTTGAAGCCTTTCATCATATTGAATTATTGTTGAAGGCTGAAGATGGGCACGAGAGGGGAACGGCAGTAAAGGGTCTTTCAAATTCAACGAGCAATACTGGGTGCGGCTGCGGGGGTTGCAATTGGGCAGTGTGTTGTGGGGACGACAATAAGCAAGTCAATCTGGGGGGGAAATAGAAAGGTGTTCTCTTCGTTGTTGAACCTTTTCAACTCGAGTTTTTTTGAGTGATTAGTTTACGCGAACGAGAACGGTAGGAGGACGACAAACGGTAGTGCAATGGGATACTAGTTTCACTGCAATGTTCGAATAGAGTGTTGCCGTTAAAGGGACTGGACTTACTGATCAGAGGGGCTTCGGCGTAGAGCTGTAGTGTAGTTATTATGGTGGACTGTTTTTAAAGTAGGCAATAGGGGCAGAGCAATACAGTGGAATGAGGTTCCCAGCACCGGCATCTCTGAGGCTCGACTGGGTGGTGTGGAGAAGCCCGCAACGCTTCAAAGCAAGAGAGGGGTGGAGGATACTTTATATCGGATAAAGGGTGTGGAAGCGGTCCGTGGTGTATACGTACGTCGTATGTGTAGAAATGGTGGTCCTGATATTCTCCGAAGGATCACCGTTGTGGTCGTGTGACAACTACCCGTTGTACGTGCAAAACCCGATCAACTGATGAAGCAGTGGCTACGCTAGCGAACTCTACGTGATCTGCAGGCTTGCACCGTCTCTTAGCTATAGATCTATATCATCACCTCTTCCTCTTTTGGCTCAATCACATGGCTCTTGCTGTCGTTCAAGATGTAACTGAGATAGCAGTTCCACGCAATGCTGATCACGTTGACCGACAACAACCGGAACTGAACTGGCACCAAGTAGAAGTTCACTGTCTGGAACACGGGCCACACCATCCAGTTGGTTTTTAAAGTGTGCCACATATGGTCATTGAGCTTGCCCTTGATATCTGCTATTGGGTTCCTGGACATTTCGAATAGTGTCATAACCAGATAGTATAGTGGGATGCCAACAAAGGGGGCAAAAACAAGTTGGTCAAGGCCGACTCTAAGCACTGTGTTGACCCGGGTCTTATTCGCAGCGGAGATGTTCAAGTTAAGCTTCACCAGATTGAGTATCTTGTACCACTTATCCCCAATTGGGGCAAATATAACTCCTCCGTACACTATTGCTCGGAGATTTCTCTTATAGTCGTAAGGCTTCCCGCTGGAGAAGAAGTTTTGAGCAAGAAAGTCGCCGGTCCCAAAGAGGAATCCGGTAGTTAGCATGTTGGTGGCCAATGGCCTTCTAAGTAGGAGCTGGTTGTACTTGGTAAAGAAAGACATGAATAGCAGTGGATTTGAGATCGTTCGGGCGAAAAGCACTGCTCCGATGGGGACAGTGCACGACGTCTGCTCTTGCGTGTAAAGGTGTAAGATACAGTTGCTTTTTGCTCAAGTCAGGGCTGACACCGACTGAGGAAGGGCCTTCTTCGGGGTGGCAGCTTTGTGAAGAGGTTGCAAAATAGAGTAATCAAAATCCTGCAGGTTGGTTTCGGCGGTGCACAGCGAAGTCAGAACAGCTGAGGAATGCTCTGCTAAACAGGCCATAAACCATACTGCCATCCCTTAATGAGATAGTAAGCTAATGGTGGGAGCAACTTGCGACGGCCGGGCGATCGAGAAGATCCGACGTAACATGATTTTTCTTTCGTAAAAAAGTCTATTGAGTACATACGTATGCATTGTATCTATGTCTATAAATTGCCGACCTCTCCCTTCACCTTCTATTCCCTTGCCCGTGTTTGCTGGACAGACACTAACTGAAATTAATTGCAGACTCATCCAATTCGTGGATCTCTTCCAAAATCCTGTTCTTGTAGTGAGTCTTTGAGTTGCTGATCTTGCTCAAAAAACAATTCCACCCCACCGAACAGAGGTTTGCACATACTACCCGCAAATGAACGGGTATGAATGTGAGACTTATCACCTGGAATACCGGCCATACAGTCCAGCTGGTGGTCAACACCGTCCACCAATTCTTTTGCAACTTCTCACGTGCCAAGTCCAATGGATGCTCGTGAAGCGCCAAGGTTGCCATCCCTACATTGTAAAGAGGGATCCAAACAAGACCTGGTACGAAGAGCTGGTCTATAGCAACTCTATAGGAAATATCAAGAGCATTGACCTTCTTTGGGTTCCACATCGATCTTTTTGCGGCGGAAATAAACGGGTTCATTAGGTACGGTAATGTTTTCCCATACCACAACACCAGCAAGGGCGAAAAGATGAAAGACCCATAACACCAAGCCCTCAACGTTCTGTGGTAGTCGTACGAATCCACGGAATTATCGTCATTTTCATGGGGGAAAAGATGCTGAGCCAAGAAGTCTCCACATCCAAACAATACTCCAGTGGTAGCCATGTTGGTTCTATATGGATACTTCTTAAGAAGGCTGTTATACCGATGAAACATATTGCAGTATCGCAGGACTGAAGGAGTAAGTTGGATGCGAAAAATTTTTCCCGTATACCGTTACCGTTGTGGAAGCTATGTGCGTGGATGAGAGTGACTCAGGCGGTGATATAAGACAGAGGTATTGTACACGAAACGTGAAAGCTAGTATTACGGCTAATCGGCCAATTCAACTTGGACCCGTACGTCTCCTTCGCCAATTCTGTCCACACCACCCAGGGTTCTCTTCGACATTACTCAATTCGCAGCCATCGATCAGTCTCGCTCACGTGACATTTAGTCTCAACGTTCTCTTGTCAGACCAAGGCGAGAAGAAAACAGCAAGAAAAAAGAAAATGGCACCAATGAGGGTGTCACGTTCTCTCTCACGTGAGCAAGTTTTCGGGTGCTCGCCTCAATCAAGGGTGTTGAAAATTACCCAATGTAGACGAAAAGAAACCTTAAATAAATTGGGAGTTGCCTGCAACACAGAAACACGCTAATTAGGAAATTGCATGCTTATCGTTTCCACCACAAATAGGGGGTAGGGTCCTGATACAGAGACTCAGTGTACGTGGTTCAGACTGTCTCTATAATAGAACCCAATCCATTCTCTAGCCTGAAGTTCAATCTTGACCCCTGCCCTATCGAAACCCATTCTCGTAGCCTCCGGAGCCTCTTACCTCACACTGTATGCGTAATGCACAAGAAGGTCACCCCCCCTCCAATTATAGAAGGTCGCACTGAGTTCGCAACCGACGAACCCCCTCGTCGTTTTTTTTGAAATTTCTCTCGAACTTTTTCTTCCCTTTCACAACCTCAAGTATGCACAGAACCTATTCGTTAAGAAGCCAAAGAGCTCCAACTGCTGCTCAATTGCAGAGTCCACCACCTCCACCTTCTTCCACCAAGTCCCGTTTCTTCGGTAAAGGCAGTATCTCCCATTCTTTCAGGAAGAGTGCTGCCGGTGCTTTGGGACCAGAATTAGCCAGAAAGTTGGCCCAGTTGATCAAGATGGAAAAGAACTTGATGAGATCCATAGAAATCACTGCCAACGAAAGAAAGGAAGTCGCTAAACAATTGTCTTTGTGGGGTGAGGCCAACGATGACGATATCAGTGATATCACCGATAAGTTGGGGGTTCTTATCTATGAAATCGGAGAATTGGAGGACCAATTCATCGACAGATACGACCAGTACAGAATCACCATGAAGTCCATCAGAGACATTGAAGGCAGTGTCCAACCTTCCAGAGAAAGAAAGCAAAAGATCACCGACCAGATTGCGTACCTCAAGTATAAGGACCCTCAAAGTCCAAAGATCAACGTTTTGGAACAAGAGTTGGTCAGGGCTGAAGCCGAATCGTTGGTTGCCGAGGCTCAGTTGTCCAACATTACCAGAGAAAAGTTGAAGACTGCTTTCAACTACCAATTCGACAGTATTAGAGAACATGCTGAAAAGATTGCTTTGATTGCTGGTTACGGTAAGGCACTCTTGGAATTGTTGGATGAGAGTCCCGTCACCCCTGGTGAAACCAGACCTGCCTACGACGGCTACGAGGCCTCCAAGCAAATCATCATCGACGCCGAAAACGCTTTGGCAAGCTGGACTTTTGATTCTGCTGTTGTTAGACCAACCTTATCCTTGGCTGCGCATGAGGATGACTACGATGACGTTGACGAATTGACTGAAGAAGCCGAAAACTTGAAAGTTGCCGAAAAAGAATTCGCTGCTTAGTTTAGAGGCGTTTCCGTAAAATTAATGTAGTTCTTGTTGTAACAATATAAACGTAAACCAGGTAGTGTGTAGTTCCGACAACAGTGTAGCCGTGTAGTCTGTTAAGGTGTCGGCCGTCAAGGCGGCACAACAACGACCGATGTCATTCGCAGGCCCGGGGTCAAGTCGGGAGTCGCTGATACTAATTTCCGCTATCATCTGCATCCATTGTTCAGCCTCGAATTTCAGTTTGCCCCGAACACGAACAACCAGTACAAAGAGAACCCACCAGCCACATAGAGCTTGTACATAGAAAGAGAAAGAACCATATCCGTTTAGTCATGAAAACCATTAATACCTACATCACTACATAAACAGCCCCAACTACCCCAGGGGGAGCAAATCCGTAGACCCTACCACCCTTGTCCTGGCAGCGCGACAGTGGTTCACCATTCTACGCCCTCGCTTAGCCCTAAAAGTCTTACGCTCCATTGCTCGCCTTGCGCCGCACTCATCGCGATGTTTATTTTCAATCTGACCCAAACAGGAAGGCTCTTCCAAACCACAAATTGACGTCCTGCCATATCACTGGCCCGATCGGGCAACAGTCTCCTCAATGTAGCCCCAAGTACTAAGAGCACATCTGGTTCTGTTCCCGCACCGTCCCGTCCCCTCTCCCTCGTTTCACGAGCCTTGTTCGCCGTCTCTGTTTCCGCTCCCAGTTAATTTTTCACGGTTAGCCTCTTCCCATCGGATGTTTTGATTTTTGAATTTCGGATTCTGCGCAAGTTTACTCAAAATCTTATTTATCTTCTTTCTGGTGATCTTGTGTCAATTCTCGGGTCGTCTCATCTAGCTTCGAATCGCAACTCCGCTCACTGGCTTGGCCCATCCCCTGCTCGCTATATTCTGTTACTATTCCTGTTCCCCAAATTTTGCTCCGTTTGTTCCGTGTTGTTCTACCGTGTCTCAGATGTCGAATTTCCATTCATCGCCTCCTAAGGACAAAATTAAAGACCAGGATATAGACCCGGCACTCTACTCGGAGTCTCCTGCCACCAAAAGGACCAAGCTCTCCAACCAAATGACCCCGTCCAATTTCACCGGATGGACTCCTTTGGTGTCCAAGACTATCAACAACGAACAACTCTTCAACTTCAACTCGACCCCATCGTCAAAGTTCCTCAATAACATCCTAATGAACAGTGCCGGCCACAATTCGATTGTGCCGCAAAACGACATTGATTACTCGAACGGACTCAACTTGACTCCCTTTTTGAACCACAACATCAACCTATTAAACTCCAGCCAGTTCTCGGTGGTAAACAACGCCAGCACCCAATCCATCTCCTTCACTCCTTTCCACGATAAAACCATGCACTTGGGTGAATTTTTCATGGAATCCCCCATCAAACAAGCATCTCCCATGAAGGATCTCGACACCATCACCCCATCGAAATTCAAAATTTCGTCTGGCGTCAAACAACCACTTTTCCAAGATCCTAGAAGTGCTAAGAAAAGAAGCATACACGAGACAGATATCCTGAACCGCCTACCTCATAAGTTGTCCATTTCCGTGAAAGCCAACGACTTGACAGATGGAGATCCAGACGATGACGATGAAACGGACAAAGAAAACGTCCAACCGGACTCAAAGCTGGCCAAGTCTAGAGAGTCCATCCTGAGCCTACAGACTCCTTCGAAGGCCAGTAAGAAAAAAGCAAATCACAACCAAAAGACCCCTTCCACCGACCGGCGCAAGGAGTTCACCACTCCCGCTCAGCCGACACAAGTGTCGTCTCCATCTACGGTGATCCTATCCAGCTCGTCCAAGTCGTCTGGTGGTGCGACCGTGGTCCCAAATAGCCCTACACCCATGCCCTCGATGAGCTCCAAGTTCAAAGTCAGAAAAGATGATGAGCTCAAACAAGACAAGTTGGAACCCCCCATGGGCGTATTCTCCGAACCCAGTCAAAAGAAACAAAAGACCTCGGGCCCCTCAAAGTACTCAGGGGCCCCAAGCTTTGGAACCAACATCCCTGTAAACAACATGAGATTCAAGCCTTCTAACAAGGCGAAAATGCAAGCAGGCATGAACAAGTTCCAAATTGTCTTGTCAGACGGCAATGGTAATAAACGGGGAAGAAAATCCAGAAAAGTGAGTGAAAGGAAGGCAAAAAAAGAAGTGACTGTAGAAACTCAAAGCTTGCCAGGTAACAAGAAGAATAAGGCCCATGTGTCTATGCCGAAAGTCAAAGCGACACCGCTTAATTCGGCACCGGCCCCATCCCACCTCCATCCGCAGCAGCATCTACAGCATTCCCAACCTTCACAAAACTTAGGATCTTCCCAGACCCCATCTAATAGCACAGAAAACACCAGCTTGAATAAGGACTCGAGTCTAATGTCCGGAAGTCACAATAACTCAATGAATGCCAGCAACTTGAATGTGTCTCAGGTATCGGACCACACATCGTTTGACTTTGGAGCCTTATCATCTACGCCTAATGGTAAGTTTTTTCTCGATAAAATGTTTGAAAAACCTTCGCCCCAATCCCAACAACTCCTCAACCAGGTATTGATGGCTCTGCAAGGCCCCAGTAACTCAGGTACAATGCCACCACCCAAATCAAATCATCAATCTGTTCCCACGCAAAATAATCCCCAGGTAATGATGATGATGAGTACGCCGAACCACACAACCGTTTATAGTCCTCATGATATGTCAGGAGACCGACACAACAATGACCACGAGAACGACGGCGAGGAGGCGAATATGTCTTTGTCTGCGTTTTCCTACAATTTCGAAAGAAATAGTGTTTCTCCAAAATACAACGGCCAGCAAATAATGATACCAGTCGTCATGAACAATCAGATATCGGGCACTAATGAATAGTATGTAATTAATGTAATGATACCCAAGAGAGTGAACGTAGTTGAAACCACATGTATGACGATAATGCGTTGGTCAGTGGCTTGAATAAATGCCCAGAAGCTGAGTTGAAAAGTTCTACAGTCCAGGGTGTAAGTTGCTTGATTCAGGCTACTTCTCCCAGGGATTCTCTGATTGCATTAAAATTTGGCAGAAAAACTCCCCGGGAATGGACTTGTTGAAATGACCTTGCTTTCTGAGCAGTTTCTTTAAGGCCTGCATGGTTGTTCTTCACGGCGAAAATAGCATGAGATCTCGTAGGCAGGTCCAAACCTTCTGCTGGGCTTCTGTCTTAGAAATGAAAAGTATTCAACGTGTGCATGACCTATTCCATGTTTTCCCTCTATCAGACAAGAGCAATGCGAGTTATAGTACTTGATCAACGTATATACAGATTTTAATTTACATAGATTAGGGTGAACTGCCATATTCAAGAACTATCACACATTAGGAGGCAACAACAATGCCCCTATCGTGTTGGGTCTCTCTGTCGCTAACAAATCAAAGATTTGAGCCGAGTGAATGGAGTCTCCTGTCTCCAACTGAATTCCTAATCGTGAAAAGTGCTTCCTGTTGTCTGGGCTTAGCATTCTTGACTTCTTTCCCAACCCCACTACCAATATTTCTGGTTTGGGGTTGATCTTCTCAAACACTTTGAGCACACTATCACCAAACTCCACCAAGAACCCATTTATGATCTTGAAGCCATCGTCAGAAAGGTTGACATGGTAGGTTTCGGTTTCAAGAAGCAACATTGCCGTCACGTCGCCAGAGGAGCTTGGCGAAGACACAAATAAATTGTTGGCGAGATGGAACCCATTCGGTTTTACCGACTCAATGTAGTTAACCGGTTTAGCAGAGAACATTAGGATATCATTTTTTTTGAACATGTCCGCCGGGTTTGAAGCGGTCTTTGATTTCCCCGAGGGGGCATCCATTTTAGGGTTCATTGTTTTACTACCATCAAAGAACCTACGACGCACAGCCGTGGTGGAAAGCGTCCGGAGCAGTCTGGAGCTCATTACTGAAAAATGAGAAATTGGTTGCAACATGGATGGGTGTGGTGGAGTGAAAAATTTCGTGGGGGAGGAAGATGATCCTCGCCATTGTAACTGCCAACCCACTTGTACCACATGCTTGAGTAGGTGGTGCCTCATCGATTGGGTTCTGAATTTCTCGTTTCTTTCGTCGTATCTCTGGTCCTCTCCTTCTAGTTCTTCTCTACGCTCTCGCGGTTGAATCCTCCACCATGTCGACTCAATCCGGTATCACCGCCTCCCCCACGCTCTTGGATGCGTTCCAACTGCTGCAGCACCAGTTGTTGGTTGTCAAGATCTCTGAGGACAGCACCACGCTTGTCCAAGATTCCAATGCCCCTCACATTGCCGGTGACTTACCGCAGTTGTTCGCCGGTCTACACCAGTACATCGAGACAATCTACCCCCACCCCGTCTACATATTGGTGGCCGTGGACGAGGCCGAGTACGCGTTCATCTCCTTCATCCCGGACACGGCTCACATCCGAGACAAGATGCTCTATGCCTCCACCAAGAACACGCTCCTTCAGGAACTTGGAGGGGGGAAGATTAAGAAGGACCACTTGTTCTCGTGGAGCGTTCTTGATGAGTTGACATACGAACACTACGAAAAGTCGAAGCCCCAAATCACGAAATCCAACGATGATGTGATGACGCAAGAGGAAAAGTACTTGAAAGAAGTGAGTTCTTTGCAAGACTTGTCCTTGTCCAGCGGCAGAAAACTCACCTCCATGGACAGTGGTAGTCAGTTATTGTTCACCATTGACGGGGACCTTGAAGAATCTTTTGCGTCTTTGACGTTGAATGACTTGGTAGTATTCTCCATAGACCTTAAGGAAGAGCGGTTCAATCTCGTGAGCAAGGTCAATGTTGAATTAACCTCGTTGATTGACACTTTGGAACCAGAAAACGCTAATCCAACTCCCCAATTCGCAGTGTACAGCTACTCGCTGGGAAAGAGTGCTTTGATATACACCTGCCCTTCTGGCTCCAAGGTCAAGGATAGAATGATCTATGCTTCCAATAAGCAGGGGTTGGTTAACCATTTGAGAAGCTTGTTCAAAGAACACGGCTGGGCCTTGGACAAGCAGTTGGACGTGGGTGATGCAAAGGAACTTGAGTTGAACGAGTTCAGAGAAGAACCTAAAAAGGATGAACCTAAATCAGGCTTGAGATTCAACAAACCCAAAGGTCCTCGCCGCAGATAAGTAGACCGAAATAGAACATTGAATGTTGGTATCACTGTAGTACATTTCCTATATACTCTACCCAGTCGCTGCTTTGTACTCCTTGATTTCATCAGCCACAAACTCTTCCACCAAAGACTCTAGCTGGCCGGTGCTGGTGTCGAATAGCGGGGCCAATGTACTCCTGTCGGCCGTCACCATTGCCACCAAATGAGTGTAAACCTTACGAGACGCAGACTTGTTTATGGTGATGTAATCTTCTTCAGTCCTGATAACCTTGAGGTCAGAGGAATTGCGTTTTTTATAAAGTGGTCGGAGTCGGTCTCGTATAAATTTTTGTACCTGGGTCTTTTGGTCATAGTTTAGCTGGAACGGCTTTTCTGTTTCGTCTTCCGAAGTGGGTTGACTATAGCTCGACCCGATAGACTGGGGGCTGCCACCAGGGCTGCCGACAGGGCTCACTCCGTTTGGTGAGTATGACTGAGATTGGGGCGTGTGGCTACGGTGACCAGCAGGGAGTGCTACAGGGGGTATAAATGTCCCTGGGGCGGACGACACATTTTTGGACTGCTTGATTTGATTCATAAGACTCGAGATTCTCGAAGTGGACCCCGTCTCCAGGGATTTGGAGTTCACGGGATCTTTGGACGAAGCAGTCGTCGGTCCGGGTGGTTCGTTAGCATTTTGGGTCCTCTTTTTCCTTCGCCTTCTTGTAGTGCTCAGACTTGCTTGAGCACTTGAACTGACCAGCTCGTGGGAGTCATCTTTTTTCGCTTGGTCAAACATTTCCCACGCTTTTGCCTCTTCTGGATTCAAGGATTCAAGCTGCCGTAGTTCTCTTCTTGCTATCACACCTCCATTCAACACCGGCTTGGCATACTGAGGTTCTATCGGTCCAAATTCATGGAAAGTTTCAAAGGTGTCATTGTCGAGGGTTTCATTATTGTCGAAGGCGTTGGAGTCGGCCGTCTCGTCATTGGGGTCTTCGGTAAAGTCTTCATTAGCGTCGTCATCGATGTATTCAAGCAGAACCTCTCTGCGTGGTCTCCGGAACAATTGGGTCAAGGGTGTTGCAGTTCTTCTGGTGCGGGACCAGGACCGGGATCCGGTGGGAAGAGCTCTTCTGGTGCCAACACTCCCAAACGTACCAGCCCGGCTATTGGTTCTTCTAGCAGAGCCTGTGCCGAATCTGGTGTTGGTGTTCATGGAACTAAGCCCACCGGCTCTTTCTCTTGGAAACTCCTGTTGATGGTCACAAATAGGGCAGAACCATTCTCCTTCAGCGTCTCTCACATTGGATATCCCTACACACGCCCGATGAAAGCACGCATCACACAGTTGGCACCTGAGAAAGCCTCTCCGCAAAGAGGCCCGGTAGTCCAAACTGGAACATATAGAGCACACGCCATTTGGAGTGAATTCCTGTTGGGGAGCGATGGGGAGCTCATGCGCCGGGATAATGAATTCCTGGGGGATACTGTCAATGGCAGGGTTTGCCAAAAGCCGATCTCTCACCGGGATTGAGCGAACCACGGGAGCATCTGGGCCAGGCATTTTTGTGTGGATTCTGTTGAATGGTTCACGGCAAGTGGGACAGGAATTGGAGTTCTGGGACCACTGGAGAATGCAGCCTTCATGGTAATAGTGCTGGCAATTTTGCACAATTCCAAGCATCGATGTTTCGAGTATGTACTCCAAACAGATGCTGCACTCTTCTGCCATGTTGAGCAATGAAATGTGATGTAGTATTGGGTCAAGTACTGTAAGTCTATATAAATCCGATGCGCGATGATGATTCTTGGAACTAACTTAAAACTAGAGAAATGCCCAAGCACCAGCATGATTTGGTGCAGTGTATGAAACAACCCGGGGCCGAGAAAGGTCTTGTGTGCACCAACTGCGACGGGCAGTGTGTCATTTGCGATTCGTTCGTAAAGCCCACGGCAGAGGTCCGGGTTTGTCAGGAGTGTTCACAAGGCCTTCTCAAGTCTCGGTGCATCTTGTGTGGCAGCCCTGTTGGTAACCTGGGGACGGTGGCCTACTATTGCATGGAATGTGTGCGGTTGGAAAAACACAGAGAAGGGTGTCCCCGAATAGTGAATGTTGGCAGCTTGAAGAGTGCCCTGGTTAAGCGACAGGATAAAGGCCCACAGAAGCTCGAACGATTAGGACAGTAAGGTTATTAGAGATGTGTATAAAATATTGTGGAGAATGTCAAAAATAAGTGGAGAATTCCAGTGTCGCAAAACCGTCAGGGATGCATCGTACGTCCCTTAACTTGCTCTTCTTTCCTCTCGTGACAAAGCTTCAACACTCAAGTCCACTACACTCCGTAATCCGTCTCTCCATCTCTGCTCTAGATAGTCGTTGACGGACTTGAACTCAGTTTGCTTCTTACGTCTCTTCTCATTTATATCCTCGGCCTGTTTCCTTTTCCTGTGCAACGACGCTTCGAGGTCTTTGCTCATTTCCTCTGCCTCGGCCACTTGAAGTTCCTCAAGACGCAGAAAATCGCTGTGGTTCTGCTTCAAGATCTCGAGGTTCCGAAGCTCCAGGAGCAGGTAGTATAAGCTTACATACGCGTTGTTGGTGTTGTTGGGGTCATCACTCTTGATGATGTACCGGTCAGGGTCGATGCCAGATATTATATGAGGGTCTTTGTGGTCTTGGTCCATGAGCTCTTTTTCATACTTTTCAATTGCCTCAAGGGATAGCGACTTGATACGGTTCTTATTCAAGTTTGATGCGGTATTGACTGATGGGTGGGGCGTGTTGTTCTGCTGGAATTCATTGTACGCTGGGTCCCGTTGTAGCTCTTGTTGAATGAGGACTTCGACATCATTTCTCTCCTCCTCTGTGATCGGAGTGTCGATATCTGGGAGTTAGTACGGTACAGGATAGGTATTCATGGATTACGTACACGGCAAGTGGTCTAACACCTCGTTGTTGTTGATGACCATTAAAGTGTGAATTGGAAATCTGGAGATGGATGGGGATCGCACTGAAAATTTGGTGGGTACGAGATGCAACCCAGTGTCTTTGTTTTAGGGCTTTGCCTGTTTGGGGAGTGATATGCTGACCTAGATTTAATGGGTATTTTGTGCAGACATCATAGGGGCAACTTTTGTTCAAAAAGCCCGGTTTTGTATTTATTCTTAGTTAATTTAGTACTGGCTGCAAAATTCACGTTTCCAATATACTCTTCAATCTTGTATTGTACCAAGTTTTTTTTAAGAAAAGGACAGGAGTCAGGAGCTTGACATACGGACTTGCAAAAATTACCGGAGGCCTGTAGAGGGATCACAGGTTTCTACTATCGAGATGAGACGAAATTTAAGTGTTTAGTGAAGAGAAATTAACTTGAAAATGATTGGTAGTACCTAGGTCAAAAATGTAGGCGGGAGAAAAGGGTTCAATTTCTTATATGCAAGAATTTACAGCGGTCTGGATTCTTGACAGCTTCAGTCTTGTTACAGAACCTAGATACGGGCATTCAGCCAAACGGGTATGAGGTATTTCCTTTATTGAAGGGTAGTAGTATTGCTAGTCAAGATTCGAAGAGATTGACTAACAGCTCCAGATGAGACCACCATCCAGCATCGGTCCAACATTTGCTATTCTGGCCCATTGCTCCCGTTCTCAAATCCCAGTGGGTCGTCTAAGAGCAAATCGGCCTATGCAAAGATCTGTGTAACTGGCTGCACCGCAACTGAAGGCCAGAAATCCAAAGAACTGCCAACTGGGTTTTGTATCTGTTACACTCGCAAAATGTTCACTAGCCTTGATTCAAGACGTAACATTTACTACAGACAGTGCCAAAAGTCGATCATAATAACCTCCCTCTCCACAAAAGCTCCCTAGTCCCTTAAACGCAGCGTACCCAAGTCAATGTACTGCCCAGTTATATTTACTATTTACAATAATCAGGCTTCACCATCACCGCTGTTTCCATTTGTCTGCTCCTCCTTGATCCCCTGTCTTATCTTGTCCCAGGCATTTCCCGAGGCCGGCTTGCTTTCTTCTCGTCTCTCATACCCGTTTTGCAACCTAATCTGCTCCCAAGTGCTCATTTCAGTGCCCCGTCTGTCGTCGCCGCCAAAAACTCCGTTCTTGCTTTTGCTGACTGGAGGAGTATAGTGCACCTCATGCATGTCTTTTGTAGTAAACTGCCGTGGATCTTTCAAGATATAGCTGGGGTCTTCGCAAGTACGCCTGTAGTATAAGAAGAACAATGAGGCCTGGTGTCTGTCAATTGCCTTCCACACGGCAAGTTGCCGGTTGTGGCCTTGTGACTCGAGAGACGATATCTTGCTGTTGAACAACAGGTAACTTATGGCCTCACCGGTTAGGATTAACCCGGCTAACGACACCATAAATGATAAAAATGGCTTGTGAATCAACCTAGTTTTCTGCCAAAAAGCAGGCCCAGGAGAAGCTGGGAAGGCGGGTGTTGGTCTGATGTAACGATGGTATACGGTGGGAGCAAAGAAGAAGGCGAATCCACCCAAATAGCTGCCTACGCCAATACGAGGCACGATACTGCTGAGATCACGAGCAATTGCTACCCGGTCTTCGGCAGTGAGCTCGTGGTCCGCTTCATAGAATTGAATGCTTGCGTTGAATTGGGCAGGCGAAAGCCGTTTGAGAAGCGGGTTGTCCGAGTGAACTGGTATGTTAACGTTGTCGTTGGAATCAGAGGACATGACTTCAAAGTTGTACTGGTGCACGTAAATGAGATTTGCCCTGCGAAGAGAGGGGGAAGGGAGTGTACAAGACAGTATACAAGACCATTGTAATGGTAGACCATCACAACCCAACAGCAGTACGTCCAAAGACTAGAGATTAGTGGCTTTATTGGATGAAGAGTCGAATTGTCATTCATTGGTAATCTATATACTCTATCTAATTCAGTTTGTGTATCTACGCATTCTTCTTCTCAGCTTCTCGTTTCCATCTTTCAGCCTCCATCTTCCACCAGTGGCTTTCCAACTGGGCTTTGCTTAGCTCTCCTTCAACCTCCTTGACTCTCGCCTCAAGAATCTCTACATCCTTTCTCTGCCGTTCTCTGTATCTTCTGGCTGCGAGGGTGTTACGGGCTCTTTTCGTGTGGGTCCCTGGATCCACACCATCCATGGAGGAGGGTTTCGCCTTCCTTTTCTTCAAACGCTTCCGCACATCGTCCACGCTCGACGGGTTGACGACGCCCCCTGCCTCTTTCTTTTCAAATGCGTCACTTTCATCGACCCAGCAGAACTTTGTGTCTCCCATTCCACTTGCCCCGCTTGTAGGCGCAGAATTATCAGAAGCTTCGAGAGGATTGAAGATACACTCACTAGAACTCGATACAGCACTTGATGAACTGAAATCTAGACTCTCCGGTCTTGCGATTTGAAGATCGTTTCCTATCGGGTTTACGGGCTGCGACCCAGAACCCAAATTAGGAGAGATCCCACTATCCAAACTGGGGGAAGTGATCTCATCCCATGATGATAGGAATACATCTCTGAGATGGTACGTATCCTGCTGCAAATATGTCTCCCATGATGTGTTGTCTATGTGTTACTCGAAGCCGGCTGTTCTTGAACCGGCGATACTCTTATAGCAAGGTGTGTGCAATTCAAGTGCTTGCTATAAGCTCTACTAGTGTAATTAGATGAAAAAGAACAGGGGGTAACTTGAACTATTTATACAGTACTCATTAGTCCCAGTTAGGAAATATGAGTAATTTCGACTAACTGAGTTTGTAGCGAAGATCATCGGCGCACGCCTTGCTAAGAAAATGCCCCAATATCGCGGGGGTTTAGCGATCACCTGACTTGTATCACGTGACATGAATATAGGAGGACTCAGAATATGTAGGTTGTCATCATTATGATCAAACGATGTCACTCTTCCTAATGTTGGTTCATCACTGCCCTAGTGCACCTGAGTAGGGAGACTTCAATGTATTTATAGTGATGTGGTTTGTGCCGTGGTTTACGGTAGGTAGCTAGGGTGACGAGCGATTACTGTAGGTTACTCATTCTTCTGTTTTCGAAATTTCAATAACAATTGCTGCAAGAAAACGGATGTACAAAAGCGTGGTAGGTTCCAATTTGGGGTGGAGCTATAAGCCACGTATACAGGTCAAATGCAAAATATTTTGTAAGAAAAATCGGGAAACTGTAGCTGTAGCTCCTCCGAGAGGTGACGGAAGCGGATGCAATAATATCAACGATCCGATTACTAGAGTATTTTTATTGTAGTTTTATGCACATACAAAGGTTTCAGTCTAAAAAATGGAAAACTACTGGTTTTCCAGGAAACTGATTAATAGGGGTATAATCATGTATATACTTAGGCACCATCTCCAAAAGAATGGCTTTGAAGCACAATAATACTGGCAACAAATGGGGATTCATCTTGAAAAGGCCAATCCCCTTTCATTTACGCTTCTACTAAGGGGCCACCATATCACTAGCTTCATATACAATGCATCGGAGTTGAGTGAAATAACAGTTCAATAGTCTTACGCATATGCTGTGTATCATGTCAATGTTAAAAGTTAACCTGAAATTTAACTCTACCCAATGTCAGGGAAATCTAGGGGCTACCTTGGCATGGCTATTTCATGAGAAACTGTAGTCTCATAGAAGATAAACCCGTAAGCCATGATCATCTACTTGACACTGCCTTTAAGACGAATTGAGTTCCTTTGAGGTACGGCTCCTCGAGGGACAAGGCTTTCCAGGATAATGAAAGGCTAAAGCTTACGCTGGTAGCGGTAGTTGTCAACTCTTCAAATCTCTGCATCCCTAGATAACCACACCACCCAGTAGACGATGACAGAGTCTCAACCAACCTGCCGAGTTCGGAGCTTCAGTGTCTGGTAACACATTTTACACCTTTGAGTTTCTTGAATTGTCGGCGTTTTTTGCATGGTAAGTCAGTTATAGGTATCACCAGGTTCACATCACCCATTGTATCAGTGTAAGTTGTCCGACGCAAGTACGCCCCTATTCAACCTCAAGTCACCGGCATTGAGAAGCATGCAACAATCAAGCCTACTAATTACTCAGTTAACCAAGAATACAAAAGCAGATAATCACACCCACTCAGGGCCTACTACAACAGATGCTGGGACACGTGAACTTTGATATTCACAGAATGGAGGTATAATTGCCCAAAAACTTCCGTATCTACGACTTGAAAAGAATAATTGCACACCAGAACTACCTATCGTCTAACTACCACATCAAACATTACAAATCCCTACTCCACTTACCCATCCAATGTCGTATCTATAAATAAAGCAGAGCCCATCGCCCCCGACCCACTGTCGCACCGGACTGGGCGAGAATGGCGAGGCGCCGCGGTGAGTCGATGGTACGCGCTGTCCACGCTGACTGGTCGCGTTTATTTCGATTTGATAATTTTTCAACACCAAATCAATGAAGCTTCTTCACTTAATATCACTCTTTGCACTCCTTCAAAACTCACTTGGTGCATTAACCTTCATACTTGGGTCCCATGAAACCGTTTGTTTTGGTGTATTTTCGGAACAGCCAAGATCGGCTATCAGCTACTATTTTGCTGTCCATTCCGGTGGTGCTTTCGACGTGGACTATTCCATCAAGAGCCCAAGAGGTGAAATCATTGATTCCGGTAACAAACAAAGGCAAGCGGAGTTTGTGATCACCGGTGAAGTCCCCGGGGAATACGAGTTGTGTTTCTCCAACGGCATGTCCACGTATGCTGAAAAAGTTATCGACTTCGAAATCAAGGTTGAAAATGAAAAGGAAGATTTCAGAGCCAAGATGCCGGAACAACCAAACGGGAGACCAAAGGCTCACATCGAGAACATGTCCAAAACTGTCGCCAAGATCGAAGACCAATTGGACGAGTTACAGAGAACTATCAGGTATTATAAAACCAGAAATAGTAGAAACCAGGCAACAGTCAAGAGTACCGAATCTAGAATCTACTACTTTTCCATTTTTGAAGTGTTGTTGATGGTTGGAATGGCCGCTTTGCAAATCACTGTAGTCCAATTGTTCTTCAAGGGCAGTAGGAAACAATTAGTGTAGGTAGCTAATGTAGGATTAACTAGCGAAAGGTTACACCATCTTCAGACTGTTGGCATGAGACGAGGGTATGCATTACGCACACCAAATATGTTTCCCCGAGCCAATCGAACTACGCTCTCCATCTACCGACATTCATTTACTATAATCTAACTTACTGACCAATTGGACAACTCCTCAAAAAATCAGCTTTGCTCTTTAAAAGACGTATACTCTTGACGAAGATTTCATTTGGCGGCATGGCACCAGTACTCTCCACGTTAAATATGAAATGGTCCCTCTTTCTCCCCAACTTGACTTTACCGTTGAATTCCTCGTGTCTTAAAACCTCTCTGGAAACGGTGTCTCTTCTTGGGTCCTTAACATATGCTTTACCACCTTCGATCCCTATCACGCCTGGGGGGAAACACCTCTGGAATCTCTCAGCCTGTTCGCCGGTGATGTCTTGTTTTATATCGATCACTGGCATTAGTCTATATGATGCAGTGGAAACAGGTGAAAATTTGGCGTGGTCGCTTCCGACCCCCAAAATACAATGAGCTCTCAAGCTGATTTCCTGGCCGGGACGCAATTTGGCAATCAAGATGTCAGGATCACAGGCCACCACTGGATGGCCTTTGAAAGCCTCAACCTGTTTCCCTTGGGGCTCGAATTTCAAATCTTTAGCATAAACATGAGAGTTCTTGTATAATTGTTTAGGATCAGTGGAGCCTTTTGGTGCGTTTGAGTTCTTCGAGCAGGAGACTTCCAAAGTCATGACTATGGTGTTTTCATCAGTATAACGTGACGATTCCTCTTGATTAGTGTCTACCCAAGTCAAATAATCAGGGTCTACCTTCAATGGAATGAGACCGATTCTATGCGCTAAGACTTCGTCTTGGATAACAGAGGTGTTGTTGAATACATATATGGTTTCAGCAGCCACACTGGGCACTTCACTGATCATTATACGTCTAAAGGCATTCGCAATAGAGGTATCGATGTTGATCAAGTCAAAGGTGGCATCTCTGTCTGATTTATTGGTGACCAAAACCTCTACCTTGTCTTTGATCTGCTCAATGTCCCAGGCATTTTCGTTGTTTGAGTCGTGGCCCGGGAAGTCCGTCGATGTGGTGTTGGTGACTCGGTTGTATTCAATCCCTACAATGTTAGACATGGTTTGGGTGAAAAATAATTTTCAAAATTTTGCGATGAGAAATTCATACAGGACGATAAGGTCACTGGAGAAGAGATGTAGAGCGATGGGTTAGTAGTGTGTTAGTAGTGTGTTAGTAGTGTGTTAGTAGTGTGTTAGTAGTGTGTTAGTAGAGTGCTTGGTTCACTTGCGGATATAGAGTGCTGTGCAGGGCCGGAATGTGCCGTATTGTCGGTGTCTCTTTATCTTCATGCATTTCATATATGTTTTATACTGCTATCTTTATGAGTCCGGTAGCTTCCACCAGCACCGGTTGACATTACCCAAATTCAATGGGTAAAGGATCCCGGCACCGTTATTCTGCGGGTCATTTCAAGTGGTATCTCGTTTCCTGTAATCTCGACCGGTGTCCCTGGAGGATAGAGTGTGAACCTCCCTTCGTACCCCATTACTGTCTGAACGTTGCCTAGCAAATTCAACTCCAAGAGCATCACGTCTCCTCCGTATCCGTCTTTGCTTTGATGTGAGGCCATTGGATCTGCGGAGTCTTCAGAGCCCGCCACACTCAAGACCTCCAGGTCATCGATAAAGGCCATGAGATTGTGGTATATCACCTGTGACACTAACATCAACAAATCTAGCATGATCAATTGAAATCTCCCAAGCGGTAGCCTCTCTCCAATGAACCCCACGGTGATGCTCCCCCGTAGATAATCTTCCCCTGTAGGGCTCTTGGTATAAGCCCCGAACACAAGATGCCTCAAGGCCGAGACCAGGTTCAACGTGATGACGCTGATCAATAGTAGCTTGCTCACGCCTCTTTTAGCGTCGTCCGTGTACGTATGGAAGGACGGGTACGGGTTCGAAAGCGTATACTGTGAGAACCCTCTTAGCACAAGCATCAAAAACGACACATCTTTCAAATAGATCACGATGGTTAAGAGAAACCCAAGAAACATGAAACTGTGTTTCATCTCGGTCAAGAACGCTTTCTTCCTCTTATAGAGCACATTCTTATTGTTTCTTCGAGTCTCCTCTGGACTGGGGTACAATTGCGTTTGGTACTCTCGAACTTGCTCCTCAATGTCTTTGTCAACCGACATTATCCCCGCTGTTGTGTAGTTTTAGTTCCAGTCTATAATCTACTGGGACGAGTAAGTCTGTAGGTGTCTGTATATGCAATTTGTCTAAATTCCGTCGAGACTGGTGGTGGTCCCATTCGTATGCAAGTGCGAAGCTCCGACGGGCATCGGGCGAGGGCTTGGCTGCAAAAAGACCAGAGCCTGCGTCTACTCGTGAGCCTGTCTCTACTAGTCTATACTTGTATTATTAAATTCTATACTACACTATCTCACGGTCATGCCTGCAACGAGATCTCCCCCTAAAAGTTCCACCTGCTCGAGCACGCTCTCTTTGTTGATAACCACTTCTTCGTGGTTCACCGGCTTGACGTGTATACCAAAGTTGACCCTAAACTTCTTCTTCGATAAGACAGACGGCACGAAAAGACCAGTTATTATGTTGTGCCCGTCGTCGTCCAAGAACCCAAACCGTTGCGACGAAAATATAATTACATGACCGAATTTACGGTTTAAATCATCTTTGTAAGCATGGGTCAAGTCGTAATGGCTGGCAATGTCTTCGGGGAATGCTGTTTGATTGTTAATCAAGTTTTTGAATGTGTTTGAGGGTAAGACACCGGCGGATGTGGCGAGCTTCTGCGTCTTGATGTTGATGATGAAATCATAGTCGTTTAGTGCCGGAACAAACAACAACCGCAAGTTGGTCTCGTTGATCCCGGTGCTTCTGACCATGTCGGTACCAGCCCGTGCCAAGGCGGTCAACCGACTGGCAATAGGCAATGTCAATTCGTTGGACCACAAGATCCCCGAAGGATCGTCTTTCGAGCCAACGAAGAACTGGGTTTTGATACCAGATGGGTCGTATTGTCTGATTTTCTTGAAGTTATCCTCGATCATTTGGTAGGTCTGGATTGTGAGTTTGTCCGACAACCGGTTGTTGACGTCGGGATCCAACTCGTTGTAGCCCGTGTCCTGATCGTTTTTCACAAGGTCCAATATCAACGAGTTGTCTTTCCAATTCCAGCTGGCCAAGTACTCCAAAATCCTCAAGAACCCGTTCTCAACCGAATGGGGCACGGAGTACGGGGCGGGGTCTACGAACGACTTGATGGCAAGTAGTTCAATCAACTCTTCGCTGAAGTGGGTCAAAAGAAGATGCGAGTCTAGCCATTTCTTGAATAACCTTACCGTCGGAGAGTAGAAGGGGTAATGATGCGATAAAGTACTGATTGTTCGGGAATGCTTGACGGCTCCCACGTATTTCTGGTTGAACTTGAGGTAAATATCCTGAGCTCTCGCCTTTTGTTTGTCAGCATTACCAACGGCTCTGAGATACATGATCTCGTCTCTTTCAGTTAAAACCCGGATTCTGAATCCGAATCCCTCAGGAGACAACACATTTAATAAGGCTACATGGTGGTTGAATGGGATGGAATCGTCTCGTGTCATGAACGCTTTGTACGCTGTTCCCTTGTTCAACTGGTCCAAAATCTTGAGGAGGAACGCCGACTTGGTCTTCTCCAAAGCAGACAATTCGTCCGGCCACCTGGCCGAAGTTTCGAACTGCAACACAACTTCGTTCCAGAAATCAGGGTTGCTTACGGCGAATGGAACCGGCTGCAAGACAGACGTGTACCGCAAACTGGATGATGCAGGGAAAAGGGACTTGACATTGAGAGGCAACTCCAACTGGGAAATGGCTCTCGATAACGAGTCGAAAGAGTTCTTGAGATTAACAAAACTGGTCGTGGAAGTAACCGGTTGGTTGGATCCACCAGGTAACAATGGTGCTGGTAACAATTTGTTGAATGCTGGTAGCTCACTGGTGATGTTTGCAGAGACGTCTTTGGTCAAGTGATGATCTAATGCATATTTTATGATTGACAAGCAAACTGGGTCTGACCCGTCGATCTGCCAGACCACACAGTTTTGAATGGTTCCGTTTTTGAATCTTCGCAAGGAGGCCTTGTTGCCCCAGAAATTTCTGAATTTATTGATTTCGTCTTCGTCGTCATCATTATTAGGGCCTTTGGTCACCAATTTGTCACATTCGTCGGCGTTGAAAATAAGTCCGATGATGAAGTTGTTAGATTGGGCATTTATCTTCCGTTTGTTTATGCCAAACGTGTTTTGGAATTTTTCAATCTTAACCAGGATTTGTGTTACCCGTTCTCCGAGAGCCTTCTTCAAAATCACATACAACTTGTTCATGATGAAGTTTTCAAACGTCAAAAAGGTGATTTTTTCCAAAGAGCCGAATTGCTCGGCCAACCCTTCCGGAACAGTAAAGTTGAGAAGCATGTCGTATCTGAGTTGGTCATGGTTAGAGTTTTGCAAGAGTATGGGGTCAAACCTATCGCGAACAACGTCGTTAAGCAATTTCAATGTCTCTGTGGCGTAATGTCTTAATAGATTGTATGAGTAACTGGTCATCTTCCACAAGATGTTTAACTTCAAGTTCTTGTCAAAGATGGTGGGGATGTTGAAACCCTCGTTTGAGTTGAACTTAGCAGGGGAGTTTTCTCCGATCAAACTGGAAAATGAAAGGTAGCCGGATGAGAGGTCCATAGTGGACAAGTATTTCACGGTACCTTTGAATAACTGGTATGAAGAAAATCCGTGGAGCAAAATCTTGTTCCCGTTCAAGCCACCCCCATGCAATAAGGCGCTCATTAAGATGGCGAATTCGAAATGGCCAAACCCGCCCTTGTTGATGGAGCCCGTGAAACCCCTTTGACCCAACCAGATCTTGCCTAGCTTACACGCATCTTTGAAGCTTTCTGCAGCCTTTTTGGAAGTGTACAAATACTTCAAATAGTAGCTGTAAGCAGTCAGGGACAATACCGATGAGTTGTACAAAGGAGTGGGTGGTAATTGCTCGGACTCTGCCTGAATCCTGATACAGTTTTTATTGGGCAAGAGTTTCTTATTGTCGAAACAGGCGAACGGGAATCCCACGATCAAATTGATGGTGAACTTGGTCTTGTGGAAACACAAGTCGTCTGGATTGTCCGTTTTGATACTTTCGATCTTTAGGCAAGGACACAAGATGTCGTCGTTCAAGTAGTGGTAGGAGATCTTCACCGGCAAGTTATTCTTCTTGGTAAGGGAGATCAAATGGTCTGCCAAGTGGGCCAAATAGAAAGCTCGCTTGTAAAGAGCCCGGTAATTTAAGTAGTCCTTTGGTTGAAACAACTCTTTGGGCATATTCAACGACATATCAACCGCCATACCATTTTGGCTGGCAATACCTGTTTTCAATCCGAAAGACCCGACAAGCGACACGTCATCTGGTGGTAAATATGCAAACTTGTAGTTCACCTTGGTTGGTTTGGGATCGGGGAAAGGTATGACGACTTTCTTGCTGCTGAATCTCTCTTCCAAATCACTCAAGGTGGCGCTTTCAACCACTGGCACTTGCTGGACCAAATCGTGAAGTTTATGCAACGCTTTCTCGACTTTTTCTATGTTACCGTCTTTGAGCTTGACCTCTTTGATGAGCTCATCGATTTGGAGTTTGAATATGTTGGACTTGAAGAGCTCAGCCGTTTCCCGGGCCGCCTGGATCTCTTGAGCCGTGAGTTGTTTCCGCTGCTTCTTTGTGGGGCGTCCATTGGAGGCAGGAGCGGTGGCCACTTTTTCCTCATCGTCTTGGTCCTGTTCCTCGTCCTCGCTCTCGTTCTCGTCGGAAGAAGCATCGTTCGCGAGCTCGTCAACGGGACTCACGGTCGAGGACTCAGCACGAGAAGATCGGGGTGTTTTTTCTGGAGACACAGCCAAGCCTGCATCGACAGAAGTTCTCTTTCCCATTTTTCTGACGATATTTATGGGTTAATCGACAAAATCGGTTGCAGAAGCAGAGATTGTCAGTGCGCTTCTCGATGAGTAAAATTTGTCGGTAAGAGCACGTTAACTTTTTTTTTTTTCGTTCTCGGTTCGGGTCGTGTTTTGGACAGCTAACGGTGGGTGGGAGAAGGGCATGGAGATTTGGGGTGGAGACGAGGCTCTCTGTAGGTAAAGGGAAGGAGATTGTGGTAGTGACGGATGAATCTCGGTTTGTGAATTTAGTGATTTTTTTGATTTTTTTGCGGTTAATGGGGTAATTTTGGACAAGAGATGGTCTTAGATGAAGGTATTACCGAAACAGTAGAATTTGCATCCATTGAAAGCGGTGAATAAATGATAAACGGGACCGATAGTAAAAAATTTATATCGGGGAGAGTTGTACGGGATCAAGTCCACAGTTTATAACACTGAAAGTGCAAAGAACTGACATGCCCAGTTACCCATAATTGAAACCTCCATGCCGTTGGCGTCGTCCTATCTCGTCGTCCTATCTCGTCGTACCGCAGTTTCATCGCTCCGCGAAATCGTATACTCCATCATGACGAAGTACTACTCGGACGAAATTGGCATCCCCAAAACGGACCCTAAACGTTGGAGACTCCGGACCGACGACATTGGATCTGAGTGGTGGGAATACGTTTCCCCAAATGCTGCCAAATCCGATCCTCAATCGACGTTTGTGCAATACTTGTTGGAGCTGGAAGATTTCCCGGCCCCAAAACCCGAGGCAATCGACACTCCATTTGACGCTGCTGCCAAAGGAGCTGACTTTTTATCGCTTCTTCAGGATAAGTGTGGGCTGCTCCCGTGCCAGTACAAGGGCCCGATGTTCATGACGATCGGGTACGTGGTGGCCTGCTATTTTTCGGGCACCGAGATACCTGAACCGTTCAAAGTCGAGATGATCCGGTACCTCGTGAACGCATCTCACCCGGTAGACGGAGGATGGGGGCTCCATGCGGTGGACAAGTCCACCTGCTTTGGCACTACGATGAACTACGTGGTGTTGAGACTTCTAGGCTTGCCAGCAGACCACCCAGTGTGCGTCAAAGCCCGGAAGACCCTTCATCGCCTAGGGGGTGCCGTGGGAAACCCCCACTGGGGGAAAGTGTGGTTGGCAGTCTTGGGATTATACGATTACAATGGAGTCAACCCGGCCCCTCCCGAATTGTGGATGCTTCCTTACTCGTTCCCTGCCCACCCCGGCAAATGGTGGGTCCACGTGAGGGCCCTATATGCACCGCTTGGTTATTTGATCATGAACCGGGTTAGCATGCCCCTTACTCCGCTATTGAAGGAGCTCAGACGCGAGATTTACACCCAACCGTATGAGTCGATCGACTTTAAGAAACACATCAACAACGTGTGTGGGGTGGACTTGTACTACCCCCATTCTGCCGTATTGAATGTGGCTAATAAGGTGATGAATTTCTGGGAGAGAGTGAGGCCCAATTGGGTCAGGAAGTACGCTACTAACTATGTGTACGACTTGATCTTGAAGGAGTATGCCAACACAAAACATCTCACCATCGCCCCGGTCAGTTTTGGGCTTGACATGGTGGTGACGTATGTGCATGAAGGGGGAAACTCCGACAATTTCAAAAAACTTAACGCCAGAAAGAATGAAGTGTTGTTCCACGGGCCTCAAGGTATGACCGTCATGGGGACCAACGGGACCCAGACCTGGGACGCGGCGTTCATGGTGCAGTACTTGATGATGGCTGGCCTTACCGACACTCCCCGGCACCAGACCATGATCGTCGAGGCCTACAGGTACTTGATTCGGAACCAGTTCGACGATGAATGCGTTGAAGGCAGCTACCGAAACAAGAGAAAGGGCTCGTGGGGGTTCAGCACGAAAGACCAAGGGTACACCGTCAGTGATTGCACCGCCGAGGCGGTGAAGGCGATCATCATGGTGAAACAGCACCCAGCATTCACGCATGTCAAGCACGAGATTGCCGATGAGAAGCTTTATGATGCGATCGACGTTTTGCTATCGTTGCAGAACCGAGGCGAATTTGAGTTCGGGTCTTTCCCTAGTTATGAGCTGACTAGGGGCCCCACGATTCTCGAAAAACTCAACCCGGCCGAAGTGTTCAACAACATCATGGTGGAGTACCCATACGTCGAGTGTACCGATTCCTCGGTTCTTGGGTTGACGTACTTCACCAAGCACTTCCCCGACTACAAGCCGGTGCCCATCAAGTTTGCGATCGAAGACGCCCTCAACTACATTCGGAAGTCCCAAAACCAGGACGGGTCGTGGTACGGGTCGTGGGGGATCTGCTACACCTATGCGTCAATGTTTGCGTTGGAGGCGTTCAACAGCGTCGGCAAGACGTACGACAACGACCGGTTCGTGAAGCGAGGATGTGATTTCTTGATTTCCAAACAGCTTGCCGACGGCGGGTGGAGCGAGTCGATGAAGTCCTGCGAGACCCACTCGTATGTGAACAGCGGCCAGCGTTCGCTTTTAGTGCAGACGGCCTGGGCCGTGATTGGGTTGTTACTCGCCGAGTACCCCGACCAGGAGCCGATAAGACGAGGAATTCAGTTGATCATGGACCGGCAGTTGCCCACCGGCGAGTGGAGGTTTGAGGAGATTGAGGGGGTGTTCAACCATAGCTGTGCTATTGAGTACCCGTCGTACAAGTTTCTCTTTACCATCAAGGCATTGGGGTTGTACACAAAGCGGTATGGGAACGAGCTGATCAGAGATGAAAGAGTGGAAGGTATCAAGAATATATAGGTACTTAGATAGCAGGCCATCGCCGTATCTACATACATATATGCAGACATGTATATGTATAAACATCTATATTCACATATATATTAATGTCTACATATATCCCTATCACCACAGCATCGGCTAACGGCCGGTCGACCTCGAGTGCAGCGGCCGTACCGCCGCCCGGTAAATCCTTCTCCCGCACTAATCTTTCCTCGCAAAGCACCGCCATGTCAGACCCCAGAAGCACCATTGCCGAAGCAGAAAAACTTTTGAAGCCCCAGCTGGGTCTCATGCTGTTCTTCTCCGGGTCCTCGTCCTCGTACCGCTTGGAGGAGGCCAGTGACTTGTTTGTCCAGGCGGCAAACCAGTTCAGACTTCTCAAAGACTACGACCAGGCCGGGAAGCAGTTCGTTCGGGCTGCCAACGTCCAGAAACAGTTGAAGAGCCACAACGACGTGGCCAACCACTTGGTGGAGGCGTACAAGTGCTTCAAGAACGTGTCGCCTCCGGATGCCATCGACTCCTTGAGTCAAGCAATCCACATATTCCTCACACAAAACGGGCAGTTTAGAAGAGCAGCCAACTTCACGTTGGACTTGGGGGAGTTGTACGAGTCGATCGACGACTTCCCCAACGCCATCAAGAGCTACGAGCAGGCCGGCGACTACTTTGATACAGACCACGCGGACGCGTTGGCGAACAAGGCCTACTTGAAGTGCGCCGACTTGTCGTGCTTGTCAGGGGACTACGGCAAGGCGATTGATTTATATGACAGCATCATCAAGAAGCTGGTGGGCAACTCGTTGTCCAAGTGGAACTTGAAGGACTATTTCCTCAAGGCGATTTTGTGCACCTTGTGTTTGGGAGATGTGATTGAAGCGCAGAAGAAATTGGAGACTTACAGCCAGGAGGAGCCATCGTTTGGCAGCACAAGAGAGCACAAGTTGATCGAAAACCTTTTTGAGGCCATCGAGTTTGGCGACGTGCAAATGTTCAGCGACAAGGTGTTTGAGTTTGATCAGTTCAGCAAGCTAGACAAGTTGAAGACCCAGTTATTGTTGTACATCAAGAACAACCAGGTAGAGAAGGATGACGAAGATTTATTGTAGGTGAGTATGGCCCTGTGTATGGTAACCAAGTGGCACCCAAAGGTATCGCAGGTTTGCACTACTAAACTGTATATTAAGAATTGATTTGTTGTGTAGTTACATATTGTTCTTGTTCTTGACGAAAAGCCCCTTCAATTTGGAAAAGAGGTAGTCGTCGTCGTAATTGTTGACAATCACTTCTCCATCTTGGCCCTTGATCCCTTTTTCTTTGGAGTGGTCCAATTCCAAGGATTGCACGCTGTCCAATCTGTGGTCTCTCAAGAAGAACACATCGAGTAATAAAACAAACGATAACACGAGAGCAATTAAACACAAGATCTTCTGGGTGTGGGCCATACTTCTCACTACGGCAGCTCTTTCGGTAGTTCCCCAGACATTTTGTGAGGCAAAGGTGAAAGGGTCACTGTAAGCAGCCAACGCCAAAGAAGAATTGGCACCGATCTTCGCCAATTCCTTGTTGGCGAAGTTGAAATATGTGTTTGTCCAGACGGCTCCAGAAATGGACGATCCGAGAGCGCTTCCAATGTTATAAGATGCCAAGTAAATAGAAATCACGATAGCCATGTACTCGTGGTTGGTACAAGTAGCGATCGACACTTGGGTCGAGTAAGTAAAGAAACCAGCCCCAAAACCCATCAAACACAAACCACCAATTACTCCCCTTTTCTCAAGTTCGGCATCGCCATTTGTACCTCTCTTGACGTAAAGAATGGCAAAGGAAGCAACCCAACATATAACCCCGAAAATAATAAATCCTTTCAACCTTCTAACTCGGGTAACGAGTAAGCCCAACAATGGGCCTACAATCACCGAAACAAAGGAATATAAAGTGGTGATTCTTGTGGCTGCCTTAAGGGAGGTGTTCATGGCCACCACAAGTACCGTGTAAAGATATTCGTTAGGAATAGTCCAGAGCATGTTGATGAAAATGGCCACGATGATGGCAGACCACACTCCTCTGTCTTTGAGTAAATTGCCTGGTAAGAGGGGGAATCTAGCCCATTTGGACTCCCAGAGGGCTAACACCGGGATCAACACAAATCCGATAACTAAGGGGGCAATCGTGCTGCCCTTTTGCCAGGTGGTTTTGACACCACCAGCGATAGTGAATGGGACGAGAATAAACCCAAACACACAAATGATCAACAATATCCCAATAACATCGACTTCCCAAAAGATATCAATGATAATGTTGTTCGTAAGAGAGGTCCATTTATTGATACTTTGGCCCTCTTTTCTCAAGAGCTTCCATTGATTAGTTCTGCCCGCCAAAATCCTCATGTGTATAAAGTTACCAATGAGAGGGAGACAGCAGATTGGGAAAATGAATGCCCAAATACCATAACCGTATTGCCAGGAATGTTTGGGGTACAAACTATTGACAATGTCGGGCATAACCCAAGTGTTTAAGATAAATGGTAGAGCGGGCACAAAAGATACGGCCAATCTCCAGTTCAAGTTGGAAAAATCGGCCAAGATGATCTGCAACAAGACAACAATACCTTGGTACCCGATCTGGTAAATGACGGTACCAGCAGAGAAAGCATCGATGTTTTTGGAGGTGAATTGAACAATTGTCCCGATCACGTAAAGGACAAGGGCCAAAAACGTCAACTCTAATCTACCGAATCTATCAGACAACCGGGCATAAGTAGGCTGAGCAGCAGCAGCAGCAACAGCTTGCACGACTCCAACAGTGGATTTCAAAGAGTGTTGCTTAAAGTCGGCAACGACATAACTTTCGAGAGTACTTTTGACACTCAGTTCCAAGGCATAAGCATAAGCTACTATGAAAACATTGAAGAACAACAAAACTCTGAGACCGTAGCTCTGATACTGATCGGTCAACACTTCAGCCTTTCTAATCCCCAAGGACTTGGTCGTGGAATTAGCCAAAGTCCCCGTAATGGGTATCGCAGGAGGATTGGAGCCAGTAGGCACTACCGATGGTTCGTGAGCCGAATTCTTCGAGCCGGTATCCAGGTCCGCGTCCAAATCATTAGCATTGAAGACATGCTTCTTTTCAAGATCGTCACTCATGTTCGGTAGATACTTGTAGATTTTTCAGATAACTTGAAGATTTTATAAAACCCCTTCCAAAAACAAAAAAAACGCTTGTGCATTATCAGATACGGGCATCGGATATCCTAGTTTCTTTTTTTGATGGTTTAGATATCTCCCATTGGATGAAAACATTGCCTTGAAGCACCAAGCATTGAGCACTCAGTATGTACAGGAGAAGTCATTGTGAACCAAGAATGGGAGAAGGACGTTTTGCGACTCTATCAAGAAAGGGTTCACAAGATGAAAGTTATTGAGCACGAGATGGTGTTTGTGTTATTCCAGTAGAGCCCACCCTTCAGTCGATAATGGTTATTTGCTAACCATCCCTAGCTCCAGCACCTGATTTTTCTTCGTAAAGTAAATGGAATTTGAAAAGAATCTTATGCACATGGCACCATCGGATTTAACCTAACGGAATTTACGTTTAATGCATACGGCAATTGCGAAAATGTCAGACGTAAGTATTACCGTTTCTGGAAGAATTGACTGGGCGGTGGGTTGCAGGACGCCTTGAATTTTCAACAATACAGCCTATTACATAGCACAATGATCTAAAGTTTTCTCCGTGGACTCTTATGCCGTCCGTCCAACGGTATATGCATTCGGCTAAGCTTTTGTGTTCGTTTTCCTTCCCTCCGGATGCAGCCGTAATTGACACTCAAAATGAAACCACACGAACATGAACCTTTATCCTCGTACACGACATCCATGCCGTCGAATGATTCGCCCAATGATAGCAATATCCTGTATATGTCTTAAACTTACTTTCCAGATGCGATTACAGCAATATACTATAAATGTCTTGAATCTACTTAAATGTCTTGAATCTACTTAAATGTCTTAAATTTAATATCTAGATGCTACTGTACTCTCTATTATACTGGCTTGCCACCAATGAACTCACTCCATCTCTTCACCTCGCCGGGAACGACAACCGATTCTGGAATCTTGTTGAAGGATGGTTTGGCTTGAATGTACTGTTTCAAACACTCGGCAAAGAGCTTGGTGGTGTTTGGCTCATTGAACAATGGAATACCAAAGTCAATGGCGTTTCTTCTCATGACGTAGTCCTTGTCTAACAAGTCTTCGGCTCTGGCCTTAGCCAAGTTGAACACAGCACCAATCTGATGTTTCTGGAAGATTTCTCTTAATGCCCTCTTGTCGGTCTTGGGGAACTCAATCGTTTCAACTGGTTGGTCGGTGAATTTCTTCAAGTACTCTGCCGTGGGTTCATCGGCCGTGAAGAAATGATAGCCCAAACCGGACACCAACTGAGAAACAGCTCCCAACTTGTCGTTCGCCAAGTCACCACCCAACAATATACCTTGGCCAGGGACCGGCAACTTGAAGTTCATGGTGGATTGAATGGAGGTCCAGTAGGCTTCTTTCAAGTCCTTACCGAAACAGGCAATTTCACCGGTAGAAGACATTTCCACTCCTAAGAATGGATCAGCTCCTGCTAATCTGGTGAAGGAGAACTGTGGCACCTTGGTAGCAACTCTATCGTACGACTTGTTCATCAAGTCAACGGGGGCTGGGACGTCCTTCTTGATCAACGCCTTCACGGCAACATCGATAAAGTTGGTACCCAACACCTTCGACACGAATGGGAAAGACCGGGAAGCTCTGATGTTACACTCGATCACCTTCAATTCACATGAGGCATCATCCAACTGACCGTTGTTATCGTTCTTGATGATTTGCATGTTGAAAGGACCGGTGATCTTCCATGCATCAGCAACCTTGTCGGCGATTTCCTTCAATCTCTGCATAATAACTGGCGACAATCCTTGAGGAGGCAACACCAACGTGGCGTCACCCGAATGAACCCCAGCGTTTTCCACGTGTTCAGAGACAGCATGAACCAAAACTTGACCCTCGTTAGCGACGGCATCGATATCAATTTCTTGAGCCCCTTCAATGAATTTGGAAATAACAACTGGGTGGTCTTGAGAGACTTTAGCAGCGTTGGATAACTTGGCCTCTAATTCGTTTTGGTCATTGATCACCGACATGGCAGCACCACTCAAAACGTAAGAAGGACGAACCAACACGGGGTAACCGACTTGGTTGGCGAATTGTTCCGCCTCGGCAAGCGACGTTAATTCCTTCCACTGAGGCTGGTCAACACCAATCGAGTCCAAAATCTGGGAGAACTTGTGACGGTCTTCCGCCTTGTCGATGTCTTCAGGGTTGGTACCCAAAACGTTGCAGCCGCTTTGTTGTAAAGCCAAGGCAATATTCTGCGGTAATTGGCCACCAACACTGACGACCACGCCCGTGGCAGTTTCCAATTCGTAGATGTCCAAGACCCTTTCCAAAGACAACTCCTCGAAGTACAATCTATCGACTTCGTCAAAGTCAGTCGACACGGTCTCCGGGTTGTAGTTGATCATGATAGTTTTCTGGCCCGCTTCTCTCAACGCTCTGGCGGTGGAAACAGCACACCAGTCGAATTCAACGGAGGATCCAATACGGTAAACACCCGATCCCAACACCAAGGTTCCGTGTTCGTTGAACTCCAAATCAGAAGAGGTGGCGTTATAGGTAGTGTACAAATAGTTGGTATTAGCAGGGAATTCAGCGGCCAACGTGTCGATTTTCTTCACAAATGGCACGATATTGTAGTTCTTTCTGACGTGTCTGACTTCCAATTCATTGGCGTTGACACACAAACCAATTTGCTTATCAGAAAAGCCCAATTTTTTAGCTCTCTTCATCAAGTCACTATTGATTTTCGACAAGCCACCAGCTGCCTCTAATTCACGGTACATGTTGACAATGTTCATCAACTTGTGCAAAAACCACTTGTCGATTTTTGACAACTCATGGACCCGATCAACCGTGTAGTTCTCGTGCAACAAGGCCTGGCCGACCGCCAACCACCTTCTATCGGTAGGGTTGCTCAATGCGTGGTCCAAGTCGTCAAACTTGTCGCCTTGGAAGCCCACAAACGAAGGGTCAACTTGTCTGATAGCTTTCTGGAACGACTCCTCAAAGTTTCTACCAATAGCCATAACTTCACCGACGGATTTCATGGCGGAACCAATGTCCCGATTGACGTGCTGGAACTTGGCCAAGTCCCATCTGGGGATCTTGGTCACCATGTAGTCCAAAGAGGGTTCGAAATTAGCAGACGTGGTTTGAGTCACGGGGTTTGGAAGCTCCGGCAACGTGTGGCCCAAGGCGATCTTAGCAGCGGTGTACGCCAATGGGTATCCTGTGGCTTTAGAAGCAAAAGCAGAGGATCTAGACAATCTGGCATTGACCTCGATAACACGATAGTCAAGACCGTCGGGTTGCAAAGCGTACTGGACGTTACACTCACCCACAACCCCTAAGTGTCTGATGATTTTGATGGCAGCACTTCTCAACATGTGGTACTCTTCGTCCGAAAGCGTTTGGGAAGGGGCCACCACGATCGAATCACCGGTGTGGATCCCCAATGGATCGAAATTTTCCATGTTACAAACGGTGATACAGTTTCCAACCCGGTCACGGACCACTTCGTACTCCACTTCTTTCCATCCTTTCAAAGACTTCTCGACTAAGATCTGAGGAGCCAACGACAACGACTGCGATGCCAAGTTTCTTAATTCCTGTTCATTAGAAGCAAAACCAGAACCCAAACCACCTAATGCATAGGCGGACCGGACAATGATGGGGTAGCCCACTTCTTCAGCAGCGGCCAACGCATCATCGACGGTTTCAACGGCAATGGACTCGGCAATTGGAATGTCGATCTCTTTCAAAGCCTGAGCAAACAAGTCACGGTCTTCCGAGGTCTCCAACGTCTTGATCGGAGTCCCCAAGACCTTGATGTTGTAACGGTCAAATACCCCCATCTTGTCCAACTGGACCCCGACATTCAAACCGGTTTGGCCCCCAAACGTCAACAAGATCCCATCGGGGTTTTCTCTCTCGATGATGTAGGTGATGTATTCCGGGGTCACCGGGAGGTAGTAGATCTCGTCTGCGAGAGCGTGGGACGTCTGGTTCGTGGCGATATTGGGGTTAATCAAGATACTCTGCTTATTGGCTTCTCTCAAGGCCTTGATGGCTTGCGACCCGGAGTAGTCGAATTCTCCGGCCTGGCCAATGGATAACCCACCTGATCCAATCACCAACACTTTGGAGACATCGACAAGGCTCTGGGCTTTTTCACCGGTGAACTGTTTCAAGAGCTGAGCACCGGGGTATGCAGCGGAGCCGGATGACGATTTTGCAGCATTCGACGCAGCAGCCGATGTCGAGAATTGCAACCGTGACACGAGACAATCCGTGGTCAGCTTGGCCTGTGCAAGGGTCTTGCTGAGCTGAGCCTGAGCCGGTTTTATTTGACTCAACACTGGCTTGAATTTGGCAAACATTGAAAAACTGGGAGTTGTAAGTGAAAATTTTCTGGTTTCAGGCCGATGGCCGAAACAGGCAATGACTCAGAGCTAAGCGCGTTGTAAGATCAGTGAGTTACCCGGAGACAACAAGGCAATGAATTGGGGTACTTGGAGTTTGCATTGAGTTTGCGGAAAGTGGCGGCGTTCTTAGAGGGCAAGATAGAGGAGAGTGGTAGGGTGACATGGAAGGGGAGCGTACTTGGTCAACATGGTTTCGAGAGGTCTTGCTCATATGCTAGTAAACGGCTTCTTGAGCCCTGGCCGATTGCGATACTGAGATAGTTGACGTCAATGGACCGGACACTACCGCTGCGTTGATTTTATCGAACGGTGGTGAGATTTTTGTACCGCCGTGTATGGGCCTGGGCCCGGCGTGGTGCGAAACTGCTGGGTTGGTGCGTGGTGCTAGATGAGGTGCGTGGTGCGGGCCTCGTGGTAACTGTTCCACCACATGCAGAAGAGGCCGGTGGATGTGATGATGAATACCCCAGGTCCGGCCCTAGAAGATTCCATTGCCCGGCAGTCGGACGCTACTGTGTCGAGCAAGAACCCGGCGTATGCCGAGTATAATGGGTTTTTCATCTCGGTGATGAGCACAATTATGCTAACTTGTTTCATTATATGGAGCCTTGTGCCGAGTACGGTGTTCAATTATTTGCAGTTTGACTATTTCCCCGACAAGTACTGGTCAGTGGCGGTGCCGGCGTACTCGCTAATGTTGATGGTGTACGTGTATCTTGCGTTGGCGTTGTATAACACCGAGGTGAAGACACTCCAGATTGGCGATGTCCGAAATTTTATCGATGAGCACAGTGCCATGGAGGGAGATCCGTGGGAGTACGTGCATCGACTGACCCCTGGCGTTCGAGACTTGCCGGTGGATGTGGTGAACGAGGTGTTGTGGGGGAGTGAGGGCAAAGAGGTAACCAATGACCAATGAGCCGATGAGCCGATGAAGTCGGGGCCTTCGAAGAATAGTTTAATGAACATGGTCCAATGAAGTACAGGCCAATGGAATCTAGTTCTTAGCACACAGAGTGAAGGGTAATCAGTCAAGTTAGGAATGTATAGTAAGGTAAGGAGCAAGTGACTGCAGTCAACGAAGTGTTGCCAACCACATGGCGACCAGGTGCAGAGAACTGTGACTAAGTATACTGTATAATAAACGGTGTAAAGCAAGCATGAAAAGTTAACGGTGCAGGGTAAGCAATAAAGCTGGGTATATAAGAAGGAGAAGTTACGAGTTTGAATTATGAATTAGGATTTAGAAAGTATCAAGTCTGAAGGATGAAGATAAAGAAAGAACATAGAAGCGAGAGTTAGAAGTGTGGTATAGTGTATAGCCACTACGGTGATGGTCTGTGTGGTGTGAATTAATGGGTCGTGCTAGTGGTGCTCCATTATCCGTAAACACCAATCTATAAACTTACTCTATATGCATTATATCCCATACATGCTGTACATCAGGCCCCGGGTTTCGGAGTCTAAATGGCTCAACACCTGGGTATTCAAGTCGTCTCCGAGAAGAGACCCATAGCTTCTCAACACCTGTGAGAACATCGTCTTCAAGTCCTCAGGAGGATCAAAGTAGTTGCCGATAGTAGAGATGAAAGTGGCCAAGTTTTTCTTCCCCTGCAAGGTCGACAACCCGCCGAATCCCTGATCGGGGTTCGCCATGATAATGTTCAACATACCCTGGAATCCGGTTTCCTTTTCCCCGTTGGGGATCAAGTACATCATCTGGGCACACCAGCTAGTGATAAACTCGGGGAGTCGAGGGGCAATGACCTCGGCTCCGCCGTGGAGCCCCATTCTGCCGATGCAGATGGCCGCATTCTCCAACACCGTTTGCTGGGAGTCCATCGACTGGAGCACCGGCACCAACAAGTTCACCAAGTTCGCAAGGTACGGCTTCAACTGGTCGTACGGGAGTCTCATGCAGATTTCTCCTAAGGACCAGATGGCGTTGTTGTACACGGGGTACGAGTTGAAGTTGCCCGAGTTGATCTCGTTGCCGATGCAGATCATCAACTGGTTCAAGTACGGCACGATCGTGGCATCCATGACAAAGATCGCCAAGTCCCCGAGAAGGGCGTAGGCACTTTGCCGGACATCATCGGTGGGGTCCTCGAAGCACTTGAGAAGAAGATCCATAATGTTGATGCTATGCAGTTGTATTAATTCAGCGGAGTGGGTGCCGAACCCTTGGATGAGCCCGTCGATCAAGTCGAGCGACGTGACCATGAAGTCCTTTTCCGGGAGATCGAGTGCCGGGTCTGTCTGGCACTGCATGTCTTGCTGGATGCAGTTCGAGAGGATCTTGACGGCTCTTTCGTACACGGGCACGGCGTACGGAGCAAAGATCTCTCCAAGCGTAGCGGCGATCGACCCCATACACTCTAAGAGGGGCCACAACGCGGTGTCTTCGTCATCCAACTCCTGCCACTTGCTGAGTAGCGGCGGGAGAAGTGTGTTGACGTACGCCTGTTTCGATGCCAATCTCTCGTGGCCCATGGACTCGACAAAAGTCTGCACGCAGTCGTAAAGAATGATCAAATTCTTGCGCTGGTACGTGGTGAAGCACTTGGCGAAGTGGTCGAGCAACGGCTCCAAGTAGCAGGCAATCAAGTCCTCGCTTGTCTCTTCGATGAACGAGGACAATGCAGAACACGCAGCCTCCTGGACCACCTTCTTCTGGTCCAAGGCGCACTTGAGGATCGACGTGAACGTGGGGTCGAAGTAGCCGGCGTAGTCGCCTCCTTCGTGGGCTTCGTCAGCGACCCACGACGCAAACCTCGAGATCGTCCAGCACGTGATTTGCCGGACTCGAGGCTCGTCGTCCTGGAGTCTGTCGACGAGGAACGGCACCAATGTGGGCAACTTGTCCCTCGACAACTCGATGCAGCTCTTGCTGATGGCCCCAAACGCCAAGATCGCTGCCTCTCTCACCTCCCATTGCGGCGACACTATCCGCTCTTGGAGAATAGGCAACGTCACCCGTAGCACCTCGCCGGGCAACGAGATGGACAAGAGATCCAACGTGGCGGCCGAGCACTTTCGGATGCTCCACTGGTCGAGCTCTGTGTCGTCGTCCGAGTCGTCGTCGTCCGAGTCGTCGTCCGAGTCGTCATCTTCATCTTCATCGTCATCGCCATTGCCATTGCCAGCTCGCTGGGTTTTGGTGCTACTGCTGGCGGCCCGGTGGGACTCCTTGGACTTTGCAGCCTGCGGCTTGATGTCCTGCTGGTCGTCTTCCACGTTGGCATCGTCTTTCTCGTCCACCAACCGCATGAAAAAGATCTCCTCTTCGCTGTACACCATCTTCTCCAACAACACCGGCAACACGTCGGCCAACCGGGGCTGGAACACGCTGTTGGGTGACTCGCCTTCGGGCGACGTGGCTAATGCAAGGATGAATTCACCTGCCTCGAGCGCAACCTCTTCGTCGGAGTCTTTCATGAGATGCAAGCAGTAGGTGAGGACCCCGTCGACGTGGGGCACGAGCTTGTCGGGCCTCGACTCGAGGATCGTGGCGAATGCCCGACACACGTTCTTTTTCACGCTGTTGTCGGTGGCATTGGCCAACACAAAGAGCTTCTCGAGGTAGCTATCGAGATGCACCAACACCGACTGGCACTTCAACGGAATGAAGTAGTTCACACACTCGATCGACCCGGCCCGGATCTTATCCGAGGGCAGTGAAAGAAGCTGTACAAAGTTTGTGATGAGATAGTCGAGGGGCCTTTCGCCGTTGAACTCCACGTCGAGCTTGTAGGCACTGTCCTCGCAGATTTTGGCGAGAGCCCCTACCGCTGCCACGGCCGAGGAATAGGCTGGACCCGCTGGTGGCTGCTGTGGCTGTTGTGCTGGTGGAGCTGGGGCATGGGCCATGTCGACCAATTGGGTCAACGCGTGGGGCCAGTTCTCGAGACCGTAGACCGAGAATAGCGTGGTTATCACGTTCCCGGTGATGTTGCGGACGCCGGCATCGGGGGACTCGAGGCCCGTGATGACGCTCTCTAGAATGTACGATCTGTCGGAGACCGGCTTCGGGGCCTTGATGCAATTCTTTAGCGCAATCCCGGCCGCAGATCTGATATCAGACGGTGCGGTTTCGTCTTTGACAAGGATAAAGAGCAAGTAGTTTTCGATTTCTGGGGCCTGTTTTGCGGCCGAAAAAGACTCGTTGGCATGGTGACGCTCGTTGTTGTTGGGGGAGAACGTGCCCTTTATGATTTGTTTTAGCTGGTCAACCGCTTGCAAATCTGGTGTCCACATGTTGGGTGAAAAAGAGATGAGATGCCGGCTGAGTTGCGAAAAGTCTGGGTTATATACAGGAAATAAAGGCCTGGTAGCAGATGGTGGGTTTGGTTTAAGGCTTGAGTGTCTGGGGGGAGATTGGTGTGGTGTAGACTACGGGGAGGTGTAGGCTACAGGGAGGTGTGATTTTGTGGAGGGTTGAGCAGCTGTTTGAAGTAGTTGTTTTGTTGTATATCATTATATAGTCGCTGCGTATGGCTTATTTCTCGAACCTGGTGAACGAAATGGCCGATGAACTTGTAAGAGGTTGAATGGGGGTTGCCAGAAAACTAAAGAGAATGGTGAATCAAGGGTTCTCAATTGAGCAATAACGGATTATTGGAATTAGCCAAACATGAGTATGAATTAAGAGTAGCATCAGCAGCAGCCTTTGCATGAAGATAATCAAGTCGTTCTACAAAAGGGTAAAGGGAAAGGACTTTGTCTGGAAACTAGAGTGGATGGAGAGTGAGACTGGGTTCATTAAAGACAGAGACCTATTTAGCCAAAGCAAGAATATATGCGGTAAGGTCTTTGGTCGCTTTCAGATTGGTTCTTGGACTAGGGTTATATATGGAGTCTCCGAGGATTATATTAGAACTTGCTTCAAGTTGATAGTCCATTCGTTTTTCTGTAGAGAAAATCAGACTAGTATCTGGATGAAGGAGCTCCATTTGACAGTGAACGTTTATGGCTTAAACGACAAGTTTCAATTGAATAGCCACCGCATCTTGTCTGTAGGAATGAAGGCATGTTCTACAAGCTAAACAAGCCACTGACGGGTTTCTCACCAATCAGAAGTTCGTTGGAAAACTACCGTCAATTCAAGACAGCAGTGTCACATTTCTTATACTCCCACAGGCGATGCCGTGAAAGTAATTATCGGGCAGAAATTCGAAGCCTAATAGAGGAGTGGGTATGCCGAGCCCTAGTAGGAAGAGTCGCTGGTCGAATCAGCGAATGGTGTCCTGCGTAGGCTTCAAAAGTGCCAGCACTAGCCCAATGCCTTGGGCTGATTGCTGGTCCAGGCTGCATACGGGCCAGAATGAATAGGACAGTACAAGTGGCACGAGCTACGAACAGTGCACACTAACTACAATTCAGGACTACATAATCCTGGAATTGGAACTACGAAACCGGCCATGCTCCAGGACTGAACGATCTCCCCAGCCGTAGGTCGTAGGCCACCACGCCCCACCGCTCGGCGCTATTTACCACGAGGGCTCGCCGCAGTGTACCGCGCGGCGGAAGATGGCGCCATCGAGACAGATGGTGCCCGCGTTAGCCGCCCTGCATGGCACGATACAGCCGCACCGCTCGCACCGACTCCCGCGGTATCAGTACAGCCGGCACGATGACTAACTTACTAATGAACACCCTAACTCCATACTTGAAAAAGCTCATGGCAGAGCCAGAGAAGTTCTCCCCACAAGACCTCTCCCGCGTCCTCCACGAGGTATTCAGTGGTCGGGCAAACGAGGTCCAGATTGCGGCGTTCCTCACGGTGTTAAGGACCAAAGGACTCGACCACCAATCTGACTTCATCGCATCGGCCGTAAACACCATCATGGAATTCTCCCACCCCATCGGGTCGGGAACCGGGCCGGCTGCTGGCACCACGAACATCAACGACTTCTCCGGAACCAACGGGCATGGTGGTTTCGTCGACATTGTGGGCACCGGGGGCGATGGCCAGGACACCTTCAACGTTTCCACGGCCTCATCGATCGTGGCTGCCGGAATGGACATCCCGGTATGCAAGCACGGGGGCAAGGCCTCGACGTCTGCGTCCGGGTCTGGCGACCTCTTGCGGTGCCTCGGCGTGGACCTCATGAAGGTGAACCGGCACACGGCCGAGCAGGTGCTTCGGCAGTCTCCGTACACTTTCCTCTTTGCACCAGCGTTCCACGGGGTGATGGCGAATGTGGCCGACGTTCGGAAGCAGTTGGGGGTCCCCACGATCTTCAACATCCTCGGGCCGTTGATTAACCCGGCTCCGTTGGCCCTGAGAATTTTAGGGGTGTACTGTGAGCTGTTGGGACTTGCGTACGCCGAAACCGTGGCTAAGCTCACAGCTACGGACCCGGTCCACAAGAAGTCGATGGTGGTGTTTGGGCACGTGGGGTTGGACGAGATATCCCCCATTGGCAAGACCAGTTGCTGGGTGGTGGAGAATGGCGAGATCAGCTACAGTGAAATCTGTCCTGCAGACTTTGGGTTGCCGGAGGTAGCTCTCGAGTTGGTGAAGTCCGGGACTCCTGAGGAGAATGCCGACACGTTGATGCATATTTTGAAGCAGGACGACGAGCGGTTTGTGGTCCACGAGAAGAACGAGGACAACCACCCGATTTTGAACTATATATTGTTGAACAGCGGTGCGTTAGCGGTGGTGTATGGCAGTGCCCGGGGGTTTAGAGACGGGGTTGAGATGGCGAAGGAGAGTGTTAGAAGTGGCAAGGCGTTGGAGGCGTTGGAGGCGTTCAAAGGAGTGTTGAGTGAGTTGAAATAGACTAGACTATGTAATAGATAGTGATAATAGATAATGTAGAGCGGAGCAGGGCAGGAGTAGGCGGAGGGTGACGAAAGAGCGATGAAGAATGATGAAAGAGGAGTCTTTACAGAAATATGTGAAAGATCAACAAGAGTTTAACGTTAGAGACCTCTGGGTAACAGAAGTATCGGGAGGAGATTGAATTAGTGTGAAAGGGTGAGTAGGTTATCTAAAAGACTAGTGACTTGAAATAGGAGATTAGGAGATGGTGTACCTTCATCAAGTGACGAGTTTTGTCAAAAGAGAGCAAGTGACTAATGGCTTGGGAAGAAAAGGTGCCCCGGCGAAGTTCGATCTTGGGGTTATCGGATGAAGTAATGTAGAGATGGCGGGAAATGACCAGAAGTCACTAGTCTGTGTGATATAAGTGCTTCAACACCATAATTACAGTGTATATCTATACGTTGAAGTAGATAAATGAGGTATGCTATGATACCCAGTAGATAAAGAGTTAAAAGAATAAGAGCCAAGTGTACGTCACAGGTCAATACATCTACCAGGTAGATAAATATCACTTAGAATAAAAATACGCAATAGTAGACTTGGTAATGGTCTGATATGTGGAAAGCCTAGAGAGGGGCAAATTCGGCTATAGGTACAATAGAAGAGACTTAGGGGTGAGGCGAAACAAAGCCGTTTACTGGGGTGACAAACATCTAAATATTGGATAAGATTTACTCATGATTGGCTCTTACTTAATAATTCATCAACAAGTAGAAGAGAGTCATGTTCTAATAGAAGATTATGGATCAATTACAAGATCGATCTGCTTTTCGTCTATCAAATGCTCTTATTAAAGCTACATGGCCACCATCTTCCAAAGTACACCCTCGGTGCAAACTATGTGCGGTAAATAGAGTACCAGCTAGACCACTCCTTTGGCAAGGCACTCATCGTTGTAGATTACTATTGACACGCCAACGGGGGAAACAGAACATTATGAGAGAACTACAAGGTACGGTCCATTTTGAGTTTTATGAAAGAAACACTAATAACCCAATTCAATAGTGCCATTGGTGACAAGGTTACACACAAGTGGTCCTGAGTCTATAGCCATAGACTTTGAACATTATAGAATGGCTGCAACTGGCCCATGATAATGTCGGTAAAAATGTCGCACCTATCGCTACTACTTACCCATAGTTGTTGTGGAGGTGATTGGTGGGGGCATGCGTGTTGCATCGGCTGTCGCATTATGTCTCTTCGTACGCGCTGCTTTCTATACTTAATTTTTTCCAACCTGCCGGACGTGCATGCTTGTGCGCTGTCGATCTTGCAATTACATCTAAATCGGCTTAACTTTCTAGTGTGTAAACCCACCACAGCTTTCCTTTTTGATGACGGGGTCGTAGCACTATTGGCATACAACGCTTTTAGGCTAATGTCATTGTAATATCGAGACGTAATGGACATTGGGATGCTCAGTAGGTGGTTTGAACTCTTTATCCATGCTGCACGGATTTATCACTGTTGTGTGGATGTAATGGGTACACGGCATGAAACGACATTCGTCGTAAATAAACTTTCTGGTCGTGAGACATCAAATATTTGTGAGGTGATGGGAAAGAAAGAAGAACACAAATACAATAGTGTTCATGCCTTGAACAAACAGGACTTGTAGAGATGCAGGGTAAGCTTGGTTATGAGCGTTACTGATATGCAGAAAACTCCGGGCTAGGATTTTGAGCAATTCAGGCATGGAATTATACTAACTGAGCGAGTCGGCGATCCCAACACCCCTCTTGACCTCATAGGTGAATCCATGATTTTCCGCAGTTGTTCCGGAATAAGTCGCTGATAAATCAATCAGCTTGAGTTTGGCAACCCTTGTTCTGTGTTTTAGTACAGTAAGCATGGTATTTATAACAAATTCTATATAATTAACAAAAAAAAAAAAACTAGTAAACTGTGTAATTCGATCATTGACACCAACAAAATACGGAAAGTGGATGAGGCTCTTGCATCAGCTAATCCAAATCTCCTGCAACATTGAGGGCTGTGCACTCAGGGTCTTCTTCTTGATTTATGCGACAGTTTCAATGGGTTTGTCAGAAAGTTGCTACTGGAAACTCGTCCGAATCTACCACTCGAAGGTTCACGCATGAGCAAATCGTCCAGCAGAGAGGGGTGATGAATCGCCCACAAGGCACAAAGACAAACAAACTTGGTGATTCCAAGAACAGACATTGAGTCTTGCCACCACAAGTTGGTTCACAGCATAGTGATTACAGCTCCCGTCGCTCGGTAGTTTTCAAACTGAATCGGCATCAAAGTCTCCAGATCAGGACAGGTAATGAGCCCTGATATGCGCCTGTACGAAATGATTTAGGGTGACTGTACGCTGGCCATCAAAAATGGATCGTCCGGGCATTTCACCTCTAACCTCTTGGGGGATGACATAGCCATAGCCATAGCCATTACCACCATCCCCACCATTAGCACAACCTGGCTTCAATTCTAAGTAATCGTTACAGCATCACTGTATATATGCAATGCATCATGCACAAACACCCACTCTCATGTCCAGCATGGGCGGTGCTACAAACGCACCCGGACACCCAGTATCAGCTTTTTTTCCAATTACTACTTTTCGTTCTCTTCCCCAGATCAGAAATTTCCTCTTATCTTGTACTGCCAAGAGTCTGTAGAAAAAATTCAATGTCAAGTCCCTCGGACTTCGTGCCGTTGAGCACCAAAGAGATGGGGCGGGCTAAAATGGCTTGTCTTCGTTGCAGGTCTCATAAAATGAGGTGTACAAAGGGTACGTTGGTTTCATATAGTTCATCACTTTACGTTTTGTCTTTGCAGGCTAATAAGCATTAAAAACCGACAGGTAGGATTTTTTTTTCTTCATGTGCCCTTGTATACTAATGATGTAGATCGTCCAGTGTGTAAAAGTTGCAACCAAGCAAACAAAGAATGCGTCTATCCGGTGAGAGAGAAGAGAGTGGTTTTATCAGACTCACAGTTTCAGAAAATCAAGGCCCGGATTAACTGGTTGGAGAAAAAGTCAAGTCAATTAGGGTGGGAAAACCCCGAAACTATTTATCCTCAAAGCAATGAGGGAAGCTATTTGGTGGATGTTTCTGGGTGTGTCACTAGTACAGAGTTCAGCAATCTTTTGAACGAGCTATTGAAGGAGTGGTGTCCAGTCCCAAAATCAAACTCACACTCAAACCCGATATCATACTCAAATACACCGGGTCCTCTACTTGATCATCCTCGTTTTCAAGATAACGTAATCCCCACGATACTGATGTTGCCGGATAAACACTACACGATGTTTCTAGTGAGTAAAGTCTTTGATTTTTTGGCAAGAGAGTTGTATGTGGTGGATATTGACGTGCTTGACAGGATTGAACGCATGTATGCGTCTCCTCCTGGTGAAAAATTTGCTCCTGAATGGCTAGGGTATTTGTTGGTGATACTTGCCGTGGGGGAACAACACCTCAATGAGTCCACAGATGGGGATACTCCTGGAATGAGGTATTTCATTCCTGCTCTTAAACTCCTCCAAACAGGGTTCGAGCCCCCTAGCGTACAACTTGTACAAAAACTCATGCTCCTTGCAATATTTAAAGAAGGATTAAATCATGTGAGTGGAGCGTTTGTGTTCCACGGAATGGCCGTCAGGACAGGGATACTCTTGGGATTACACAAAGCTCAAAATAATACTTCAGCCGATTTTAATGGCCAACGGGTGTGGCGGTCCTGCTATGTCTTGGACTCAAACTGGTCCTCCACGCTCGGGTTGTCCCTCCAGTTTCTGTATGAGAAGAAGCACGGGGGTGATCTGACGGGGGGTGACGCAGGGAGCATGGGAGGCTCAAGTGATCTGAGACAAACATTTGACGATCAACTCTTAAATTGGAATGTCAAATTAGCCAGAATACTTTGTAGGAACATGAAGCAAATCTACTTTGAAAGCTCCGGTGCAGGCATCGAAGTCAACAAAGTTCTAGAGTGTATACTGTCACTTGAACAATTCCAACGGTCCCTTCCTGACACACAAAGCACTTCAATTAGCAGGCCTGTCGCCAACCTTTACCTCAGATTCTACTACGCAGTTATTGTCACTGCTAGACCATTGTTGATATCGGCTTTCAAAGAGAATGCCCTGGAAAATGTGCCGAAGGAACTGTTAAACGGGGCAACCCACAAATGCATTGAAGCTGCCAGACGTAGTATCGACTTGTTAGCGAATTTAAAAGCCAGTGGTTGGATATCCACGTTCGGGTTCTGGGATGCACAATATGTGTTTTCTAGTCTTTTGATCTTGTATCTTAGTGCCGCTCAGGGAACGAATGTTCACCAGATCGAGACGGGAAAGCATATCATTACTTATATGCAACGAGCCGGGAATTGCACAGCCGTACAATACAGCTTGAAGTTGAAAGAATTGGAAGCATTGCTAAAACCAATAATGCAAAGAACTAGGAGCCGACCCCAGAACGCAAGGCTTGACAGCTCAGGTAATGGGGCCGTGAAGGACCTATTCTGTGAACCCAACTCGCAAATCCATCAGTCAGAGATCGGTAATATCCCACCCACACCGACGGAATTCATCGATAACCTCAAGGAATACAACAGGCTCAACCAACTATTCATCAATTCTCCCACCAGTTGTGGCTTGTCAATGCCAATCTATTTGTCAACGTATCCAAACAACACTGGAAATACCCATCAAGACACTACTGGTCTCTTAAAGGACCTGATGCCGGAAGTGTGGAATTCGCTTGTACCCAATCATCCACTTTGGGGCATACCATCGAACCACTTCTATGAATAGCAGCAGTATACGCCATAATGTAACATAAAAGGTTCTCACCTGCTCGACTTTGAGCCTCAAGAAGGAAGTCACCTAATGTCTGACAACTAGATTCGGCTACTTGCATCTTTCAATGACGGGACATATTGCACACATAGTGTCTTTCCTTCCTATTCTACGCCAACTGCGTGGTACCAATGCCGTAAATAGCACGGTCTCTTCCATTATCTATACACTCACTACTCAGCCTTATCAGACATCACCTGTTTGACGGGCTCCGTTTCATACATATACAATTTGTGTTCCTGGATGTACCGTATCACCGAATTCGGCAACAAGTACTGTACAGACATTCCTCTTCTGATAAAGAGTCGTATCTTTGTCGACGATATATCGTTATAAATCAATTGTTTGATCACCAATACGTTTCGCCGGTGTTCGTACATTATATCGTGGCTCAATAAGAAACTTCTCACGTCGGAACCGGTCCGTTCCACGATCAAGCACCCGTACTTCCCCAAGATGTGATGCAAATCCTGGTCTGCCCATACATCCGGCTCCCCCATGGATTCGATCAAATCCCCACCAGCTAAAAGCATTATCTTTACCCCACGCTTATCCCCCGCAGCAGAGGTTATCCCCCCACGTTTAATGTTGATTTCTTCATTGAAGTGATCCAACACCAACGCAGTTCTCGTGTACTTGTCCTGCAAACTCTCCCATGCGTCCACCATTAGCCACAGACTGGTCCGCTCACACGCCAATTCACACATCCGTACCCGATGGTGTGCGGGCGCAAGGCCTTGTTTTTTGTAATTCAGCGATACCGGACTGTAGTAACCCCCCACCACTTCAAATCTGGTCTGTTCGTTAATCGCATCCAACGCCATTTCAAACATCCGCAAGTGGAGGTAGGTGATGGGCAGGAACGACCCACAGGCCACAATCACGAGCGGGTGCTTACCATTATCGCTCAACCTGCTGGCTAATCTGTGGGTGGGGAACTCGTAGTCCGACAACGTTTTAGCCTGTCGCTGGATCCCGTGGGGGACTTCTTCCAAGTCCGCAATTTGGTTTGGCTGCACTAACGCCGTGGGTGGTGGTACCGCGACGTTGGGCACCGCCGCGTCCGCGTCGTCGGACGACCCACTCTCCGAGTCAACGAACCCGGTATGTTTGATGGGGATTTTCGAATGCTTGGTGTTGGTCTTGTGCGAGTACGACGGGTGGGGGGCTGGAGCATCCACCGGCTCCCCCATGTCTGCTAAAACATAAGGCTCAATGGGTGCATTTTGAGGGATTTTCAGGGACGGAGCTGTGGGCTCAATGTCAGGGTTCAAAGAAGGGGGCTTGAAGTTTGGGTCGTTGGTAGGGTCCATCTTTATGTTTCCAGCTTTTCAGCAATTGTAGTTGATTATATAGAAATTTTAAAAACTTCGCACCGGTTTCGGTGGTTTCAAACGTTTTATTGGCAAATCAAACAGGGGTCCACGTCTGGTGCGAACCCCACCGCCATCGCGACCCGTTGTACCGCCACTTCCTGGTCTTGGTCCCTGTGTTATCGAGAAACTGGTTAGGCAAAATTGTGGAGATGTCCCCAACCCTTAACCCCCAGTAGCTCTTAACGCCAGATATATCTAAACCCCCGGATTCTCTTCACCACCCAGTGTAACTTAAATACAAGGGAAGTGCCATTATTACTCTCATTACCAGTCACCTAAATTCCGAATCACCGCTATGAGTGTATTTCACAGTATAATTATAAATAAATTATGTGTACCTATCTTTTTCCTACACCTACTTTCTGCCAATGCAAATTTGCTGCCCGTTACACTGACTAGATTCCACCGTCAATGTCAAGTTCAATTCCCCCTTAACCGCAACGGTCCTGGCTCCGGGGATTCTCGGAGTTAGTGCCCGTCTCGCTCCTCTCATAGCGGTGCACATGAACCACGTCTATCTCCGGATTTCAGGATGCGTTAAATTCCCTGTATCTAACACTGACAATAACGGTTGGTTCAGGTTCTTTCTTGTTTGGGACTTTAGATTCATATTGTGGTTAGCTGGTATGAAAAATACCCACTCTTGTGCCACCCAGCCCCTTCGGAGTTAAAAAAATAACGTTACAGACAGGATTCGAACCTGCGCACGCAATGCGCAACACCTTAACCACTAATTGAAGAACTTAGCAGGGTGTCGCCTTAACCACTCGGCCACTGTAACATCGTCTAAGAATACTTTGATTTTCGGAAAGTGATGAGCCATTGGTTGTGTTAATGAAGTATCTGTTTCTATTACTCACCCTGTAAGTTCTACTGTTCATAACTCCTACTGCAAGCGCAATCTGTGGACTCAAAAGCAATCTTATTGTATTACATAATCGTAAAAAATCAACATTATTGACTCTAATTAATCCTCATCATCACTCTGTGATATTAGGCCTTCTTTTCTATATGCAAGACTCTTTCCTTTGAGTTCAACGAGGAGTCTTCGGATTCCTGCATCTCTAACTCTTCCGAATCATGGATACTTAAATCACGGTGATATCTCTCCGGTCCCAAGAATACGATTACCACCATGTAAGCAAAAACTGCTCCACAGAAGATCGCCATAACCTTACCATAATCATAAACACCAGTTGCACCCTCTCTGTGGATGGGGAATTGGGTGCCAATTGTGGCTTCGATAGTGGAGGAAGCAGAAGACGCTAAATTACCCAATTGGTACACAATACCCGATAGGAAGGACCTATGAGTCGCATTTACCAATTCCAACAAGTGGATTGGTGCAACCCCCCAGGCCCCCATCACGCAAAAACTCAAGAAAAAGTTCCCTACGGTTATGGTCACCTTGTTACTGAAAAAGAACGAAGGGTATAAAAACAAACATGCGGTCAACTGACATATGATGATCGTCAATCTTCTCCCGAGTAATTCGTTCACCTGTCCGAAAAAGATACCCCCGATGATGGCTCCCATGTTCGAGATAATCAACATCACCGTCCGGGCATTATCTCCAATGTTGTACTGAACGTTAAGCATCGTGTTGAACAAGTCTTGAGTTCCGTGGGACGTAAAATTGAATCCCGACATTAAAAGAATCAAATAAATGAACAAAAGCCACTCGGTCTTCATAGTGGTTAAGATGGATTTGTCAAGATATTTGTAGATCCCCACTTTGGCCGTGGTATCGGTTTCTTTGATTATCCGTTTCTGCTCTTTTAATTTCTTGAAAGCTTCGGTTTCTGGATAGAAGAGCCTCCAAATTATCAACAAAAGAGGGGGGCCAGCCGAGAACCAGAATAATGCTCTCCATCCTTCACCCTCAACATAGGAATCCTTGAACGCTCTGGCAAACACCATGGCAAAACTATAACCCAAGTTGTAGCCAGGCAAGAAAAGCCCTGATAAAACACCCCTGGCTCTAGTGGGTTGGTCCTCCAAGGCCGTCGTGGCACACAATGGATAAAAAGCACCCATGGCAATACCGAACAACGCTCTCACTCCAAGAAACTGCTGGTAAGTTTGGACAAACCCGGTACCGATTTCGATCACCACGAATAAGACACAAACCGCAATATAGGTGTACTTTCTTCCATAGTAGTCCGATAACAACCCAAAGATTAAGGCCCCCACCGACCTAAGCATCAACACCAATGTGATCCCCCACGTGATCTCGGAGATCGTAACTCCTAAAGTTGCAGCGATCTGGGGGGCAGTAGCAGAAACACAAAAAAAATCCATCGCATCCACGGTCCAGCCCAAGAACCCGATGAAATAAAAGTTCCAGCCTAAGGAATCAACCTCCTTCAAACCTGGAAGGGGGTTCATTGCCTGCAAAAGGTTCTTCTCTTTTTTAAACGGAACATCGAATAAAGTGGGGACTCTGGTTGCAAAATATCTGGCAATCGAACTTCCGGACAAGTCAGGTTTTTCATTAAAGATTTGACGTTTTGCATTGTCGACAATCTCGTCCTCTGTGGTCATACTAGAGAGATTTGTTGACTTGGCTTTTTTTTTCAAATTTAAAGAAATCAAGGGCCTTTTCAGTGTTACCCTCCACTTTATACGACCGTAATCTGCCCCACATTTCGTGTCTTTGCTAAGGCCACATCGAATATTGCCGTTCGCAACTCAACGTTTGTAAAGAAATGGTGAAGAAATTGGGGGAAATATGCGGGGGGGTCGCCCCCACCTTCTTCCCCCCATCTCGGAGTATTATTGTCCCCGGCCGTAAAGACCAGTTGCCTTGACTAAATGGGATGCAATCACGAAGTCTAAACTGTATTTGGGGCATGAAACGGCGTTTGCATCGATCCCTTATGCTTAAGGCTTGTTCGCTTATCTTGTTCTGCTTCATTCTTTAGATCGCCAGCTTTCTCCTATCGGTAAAGCCGTATCTGCAATCATTTGTATTCTCGAAAACATGCTTTATTATACTACATTTTTAATTCATCTAAAATAATCCCGTCTAAATTTATCCAACTTTTTACCATTCGTCTTATAACTTTATTCCTTACTCGTCTAACTCTTCGTACTTTTCTAATCTGTCTTCCGCTTGGTCTTCATCGGCAATCTTGACACCTCCACTGACGGAGAACTGTCCCCCGGCACCGATCTGTAAAATGTCGTAGTGCTTGGTGGCTGTGTTGAGGATACGAGTGGGCTTGTCTACATCTTCGTCAAGCGGTCCAAGACCGGGCCCGTACGTATCGGCAAACCCCCAGGCGTAAACCATACCATCGTGGGTAACGGCAAAAGAGTGGTGGGACCCAGTGCCAACGGCCTTGCACTTGATGTCCTCCTTGGCACTGAACTTCAACTTGGTAGGCACTGGAATGGCCCTCACGTTGCCGTGCTGGTCCTTAAACGTTGAGTCGGGCAAGTTGTCAGTACTAACACCGACCTCACGCATGTCGTATCTTCCCCAGCCGAAAACCTCCCCACCCTGTGTCAAGGCAAGGGTGTGATGTTCTCCTCCAGCGATCTCTATGATATTCTTCTTGCACAATGGTTCGATTAAAGAAGGTCTTGTGACCAACGATCCATCTTCTAACTCTCCGTTGGGCTTGGTCAAGGCACACTGACCAAACTGGTTCAACCCCCACGCATACACGTTGTCGTCGTGGTCGATGGCGAAACAGTGGTAATCACCACTGGCGATGTACCGTATATTGTACAATCCAAACTGTTGCGGCTCCAATGCCCGGTACCGGTGTCTCTCCAAAATCTTACGGCCCAATTGGAACTGCTGGCCGTTCCCCCATGCATACACGATCCCCTTTGCATCTAGTGCCAAGAGGTGGTCTTTACCCCCGGCCAATTGCACAATGTTCTTCAACTCGGTGATCTTCATGGGCAGTCTCTGCAATTTGATATCGTCTCTCAAGAACCCCAAAAGCCCTTCGTTGTTCCTGAAGCACCCCCACGCATAAACATCCCCGTTTTCCAATAACACAGCACTCAAGTTGTCGGTAGCACACAACTGAACAATCTTCTCGTCTTCTGGTAACGACTCCACCGTACCGGGGGTGCTCTCCGCTTCGTTCAAGTCCCCGTCTTCGTCGTCTTCACTGTCGTCGGCATCCATGTCCTTCAACTGTTCCTTGGCCTTGCTGGTGTCTCGGCCCAACACCCCACTATCGTTTCCACCCCAGGACCACACCCGGTTCTTGTCATCCAACGCCAACGTGTGCATGCCACCCACGGCAAAGTCAACAATGTGGGCCTCAATGCGGTCCCCCACCAAGAACGGATTCAACCGGGGACGTTTGACCTCCTTGGTCTTGGCACTGGGGCCCAATCCAAGCTCACACATCGACCCGGTTCCCCATACAAAAATGTCCAAAGGAGTGCTCTTCGCAGGGGGAATTGCATTGAGTGAGGGCAACCTGGAGTACGAATGAAGGATATTTGAGGACGAGGTGGTGATCCTCTTGTGTTTCTTGGCCCCGTTCAAGTCGGGGGTGACCTGTTTTCTCTTTCTTTCTAATGCCACCATACTATCTCGATTTAACCAGCGATTCGATTTCGAACTTTTTCATTGCGAATCTCGCGATGAGTGGCTTACGTAAGTGCTGCATGGGGGGAAATCAGCATTGTTCATTATTAGTATATCATGGTATGTAGACTACATAAACTGGTGGGAAAAGCTTAAAAGACAGGGATATGTATGGGAAGAATGGTCAAGGGGCTAGTTCAATTTGTGGGCGTTGGGCATGTTGTACCCCTGTCTCTTGTGCATCCATTTGCTCTTGGTCTCTACAAAGAACCTGGCGGAGTTTTGGATCAAATACCCAAAAGATCCCACGGCTCTGATGAACGCGAGCAAGGCAACCGACCATAGGATGATCACCAAGTAGTAGTTCTTTTTTGTTTCGCCTGCTTTGAACACTTGAAGCATCGTCATGATAAATACAAGGTTCGCAAGCAACCAGGTCAACACAACTCTGGTTCTAACGTCTTTTGCATAGTCTTCTCCACTGATGGGAGCAGGCATTTGGTTGGCACCCAACACTTTCTTGTTCGATCTCCGGGCCCGGATGTTGTACAACGTCTCCAAGTAGATCTCGTCCATGTTCACGTCGAGCACCACCGCCTCGAACTCTCCTTCTTCGTTTTTCTCGATGATGTACTGGTTAGAGAGGTCTTCGGTGGGGTTGTTGTCACCTTTGGTTCCCCACGACACATCGTGGGTGTTGCAAAAGGCGAATATCTGCAAAGTACAGGTGTACGACGGGATCATGAGAAAGTACTGCACCGAACAGGTAAGCATGTGCCACGGGTCCAAGTATAGTATCGACATCAACGTGTAGAGCCCGTATGTCGACAATAACGATACCACTATACTGGTGAACACGTAGGTGTTGGATTCGCCAGTGCCGAATTGTTTGATGGTGGTGGCGACAAAGAAAATCCCCACGATCAAGGCGTACATCGCACAACACGTCAAGAGGATGATCAAGAACTTGAACGTGCCGCTCGATCCATGTGGTCTATTCCCAATGGACACGATGAACAACGAGGTGAGCACACAAATGCATAGGTAGTTGAAGATGGTGAATATCCAGAACCCACCGTTGTGGGGGACTTCGTCGATCAAGGCACCGGTTAAAAAGTAGAACGTCAAGTAGAAGTTGCTGATGGAGAAGAAGGAGAATATCAACGTGATAAACTGGTATAAAAACTCCACGTGGAACCAGAACTTACGGGCCATCGAGTGGTCTGTGTACCAGATTTGTTTCGAGTTTTTCAAGGCGTACAAAGCAGCAAAGAACGCCCCGTTGATCCATCTTCTTCTCTGGGACAAGAACTCGGCAATCGATTCGGGAACATCGGTTTCGGCGGTGGCCAGCTTTACAAACTTCAACACCCAGTTCTCCCTGCGCTTGGACACCAACTCCCAGCACAAGATTCTGTCTTCGGCCAAGTACATGTTTGCCTCGAAGAAATTGGTCTTGGTGTTGGTGTGGGCTTTGGTGGTATTCAAGAGATCCTCACCTTTGAAGTACGAGTTCAAAGGACCGGTCCCATCGGGGTTATCGGTCAACGCGATGTATCGGTAAGCGGATAATGCACCAGGCAACACGGAAATGTAGCCAAATAACGATTCCAAAGGCTTGTCCAAGATATTCGACATTTTATACTCGAAATTCTGAGACGCCACCAATGGATTCGTCAAGTTGATCCATCCTTTGCCCTTCATGGCCTTGATCTCCCCCGCGGCACCTGCAACGTTCGAGTCCCGGTCAAACGCTTTCCAGAGATTGTAGATCGCGTGGTTGTCGGGCTTTGTACCCACGTCCAATAATACCACGACATTGGGGTCGAGGAGCGGGCAGAACGCATTGAAGAGCCACCGGTGGCTGTTGATTTTTTTCTGGTTTTTCTCTTTTAAACAAAACAACACCTGCACCGGCGCCAAGGACTTTTCGTCTCCTTTAAACTTGAGGTTTTCATCGATGGAGATCTGCGTGGTGTACTCAAAGATATGGGCATTGACCTTCTTGTTGTTCACATAAGGCCTGGCCAAGTTGCCCTGGTACACCCCGGTGGCCGTAAGCAACTGGAGCACGTTCTCATTGACCTTGTTTCTCCCATCGGCGATGATGATCACCTGGATTTTCTTCCAGCTCTCTTTCCCCCAGACACTGGACTTGTTTCTGGTGCACAAGTGGGCAATGTTTTTCATGATGGAATGCATGGTTCGGGAAAAGGCGTACTCATCTTCGTTATACATCGTGACACAGATGACCAACTCGGTTTCCCGGTTGTATTTGGCCGTTCTCATGGAAAACCCGTCGGCAATGTAGTCGTCGGGCTCTGAGGTGCAGGCGGTGTACGTCATGTTGGTGAACTCACCAAAGGGTGACTCGGTACGGGTCAACACTTTCTTCAACTCCTCGGGCACTGGGTTTTCCAACACCAAGTGGCCGCTCTGGCCATCCACCAACCGGACTTTCCGCTTCGTGGTGGTCTTTTCCCGCGAGGGCACGTACCCGTTCTTGATATTGTGCATCATGTCGTTATCGATCGACGCCCCGAAGTAGTCGCTGTCGCCCCCCAGCGTCGAAAGAGCCCCGTACTCGTCGGAAGCATGGGAGTGGTACGCGGTGGAGTCGGAGTACATCGATTTTTCCTCAAAGTCCTGGGCTTTCTGGTACGATTCGTAGTCGTAGCTGTCGCGAGCGCCTACGGTCTCTTGGTCGTCGTCGTAATTGTCGTGGTTGTAGTTGTCCTGGTGTTCGTTGTAATTGTCGTCGTCGTAAGGGTTCGCCTCAGCGTAAGTTTCAGGGGAGAAAATCGGCTGGGGCGGCTCCAAGAACCGCTCGCTTCTATTGCTACTATTCACTGACTTGGTAAAGTCTCTGTTGGGCGACCCGGTCAAGTTGATCGACTCGGCATCGTTCTCAAGCTCCAATGTGTCGTCCATGGCGATCTTTGTTTCCCGTTGCCGTTTAGGCGACTCCCGCTGGGTGAATTGAGCTCTAGCAGTGGCGCCGGTAGGAGATCCACTCCTTGGGGAGCCATGCGGTACACCAGCACCAGCGTCAAACCTTAAGTCTGGGGGGTGGTTGAGAATGGCGTGGTTCAAGTTGGAGCTGACCCGCCCGCTTCTGGTGAAGATATCAGGACTTCTGTGGGCGGGACTTCTGTGGCCAGGACTTCTGTGGCCAAGACTTCTGTGGCCAGGACTTGTCTGGCCAATGCTCTGGGGGAACGCCATAAACTCATCGGCCTGGTCGTCGTCCTCCACCCCGTCGTCGAAGCGGGCACGGTAGCGTCTGGGCGACGTCCGGTCGATGAACGCAGCGTTGGGGAACGATGGTTGTGCCGTGTCGTTGAACGGGTTCTCTTCGTCAAAAGGGCCCGTCATGTTTGTAGGAAAAGTATTGCGAATGTTTGTTTATTTATCTTTTAGGTGTTGATGAGGCGATATGCAGGATGTGGTTAGTGTGCAGGATGTTAAGATCCCCAAGCAACGGGACGATCAGGAACCGGTGCTGCAAGGCACGTCCAGTGGTAGGGGTGCATCAGCGTAGCACCGCCACGGGGGCGAGGTGTTGTTGCCACTGTAGGTGCCATGGCTGGATGTGCTTTTCACCTAGGAATGTGCACAAATTATTCAGCGTGTAGTGGAACCTTGTGCACGTGATGCAACTTGCTCAATCCTTGTTGAAGCTCTTGTCCCCAGTCCCTTTTCTCTCTTCTTTCTCTTCTCTCTCCCGTGGGGACCATCTACCCTCCTACCCACCACACCCCGAGTCCAGCGAATACCCACATACCTCATAATCCCGCAACCACGATACCTCAACCTCTGGTTTCTCGTCTCATCTCGCTCTCTCTCAAATCTCACCATGTCAGAGGACTCAATCGGCAAGGACACGCTGCCAGCGATCCCCACGGCTCAAGGACCGATCTCCAGCGTCGGGTTCAACACCCTCAAGAAACTCAACACAAACACGTCGATCAGCACCACCAACTCCCTGTCGTCGAAACCCAATGCCCTCGCCCGGCTCTTTACCAGAAACAAATCCAACTCGACTCTCGATGAGCCCCAGCACTCCGATGACGAGTGGTCGCCCACCACGCAGTCGTCGTCGGTGGGTCTGCACCAGATCAGCCCTCTGTCGGTCGACAAGAAGCCGTCAAGCGTGTTCCGGCTCTCCAAGATCAGTAAACGGAAAACGAAAAACGCCAAAGACTTGACGGTGCAAACAGAGGGGCTTTCCCAGCCCCCCTCGATAGCCCGCAAGTCGTCTGTGACGTCGCCGGTGTCGACGCTCCACAACTTGTTCCACCGCAACGCCCCCACCCCAACTTCTAGTGCCATTGAATCGATCGATGAGCAGGCCCCTCGAACTACCGTGGGACTCTCGTCAAACAACTCCAACAGCACCGTTTCCGACAGCCAGTTCGCCCAGGTGTTCAAGTTCACCGACCCGAACTACACGTTGGACGACGACGCCGACGACGCCGAGGGGCTCAAGAAATTGCTCATGCCGGCTGACCAGTTCTTGCGGCTGCGGTTGCCCAACCCGGTGTCACTGGATGACGAACACGGGGGCAAGCCCAACTTCTGGGACACGGTTCTTGTGCTCGTGAGGCCGGTGGTGCTCTCATCGCAGCAGCGTAAACTATCCAATGGGCTCAAGGGTTCTGCTCTCATCATGAGCGAAGAAGACATCGCCGGTTTCGTGAGAGAGAATTACGTGACACAACTCAACGCCGCCGACGCCGACAATGAGGACACCAAGGTCCGGGAGGTGGTACAGGACCTCAACGGGTTCTTCCTGCGGTTGCTAACGCTGTTTGACCAAGACTTCCGGGTTCAGATCCGCGATAAGCTTGACACGGTAAGCAAGGGCTGGATCCGGCTTCACCAACAGTGGATCTACTTCCGCAACAAGATCCTCCACTTTATCCCCAACTGCTTTTCGCCGCTCTACGAGTGTCCCAGTATCGTGAACCACGGGATCGAAATAGAAACGTACTTGCTCAACGCGTTCAAAGACGTGATCCTCCAGCCGTTTCTCGTGCTCATGAAGCTGCAGGGGCGGGACGAGCAGTTCTTGAAGACCTACGCGGACGGGAGGTTACTTGACGACATGTTGCAGTGTTTCGGAATGGTCAACGCCATCCAAAAGTACGACGAGGAGAGCACGTTTCTAGACCTGTTTGTGTGGATCACCAGAATAGAAATATAACGTCTAATGAGCACATGAAGTATGGTATGGATATGAGTATATATAAATCTACGAGAGCATCTAAGAGGTATCAGTAGAAAACATCAGCAAATATCACCACATCGAGTACCACTGCATAGGTATCACTGCATAGGTATCACTACATAGATATCACTACATAGACTCCACTACATAGACTCCACTGCATAGAATACCACAACATAGAATACCACAACATAAAAAGCCTGTACATAAAATATCACTACATAGAGCATCACTACATAGAATATCACGACATAAAAATCATTAATAGACGAACAATCATCTAAAATAAATAAACTAATAAATTCTTTAAAATATAATAGGCCTACAGTTGTATTCTGTTCCTATCGATCCTCAACAGTGAATATCACTATATAGCATACCACTAAGTAGCCTAAACTATCACATAAGTATCCCACATTAAACGCACTAGATAACATCCCAAATCACATACTCATCCGTCTCCATTATTTGCAGCCATTCTCGCATCTCAACCGCGTAAATATTTCACCAAGATGTCGCTTCCGGCCAATCTCAAGAACAACCTCTTGCCCTCTGAGATCAGCTACTTGACCGAGAGTGAACCGATCCAGATATTGCCCCGGTACTCGATGAAATCCATCGACCTTATTGGCGTACGTGAAATTCTTTTTCCCTCTGCTCAAGTGCCTTGTACTAACGATTCTAGACAAAAATCCCCCGACTCCAGGCCCTTCAACGAACCAACGTGCCACTCTGGGTCGCGTTGATCCTCAAGTCTCAGGGCAAGTGCAACATAGTGCCACCCGACTGGCTCAACCTCATTTACCTCCAGCAGAAACACGAGGAAGAGATCAAAAACCCCATGAGCTTCAGCAGTCTCCCGTTCAACTGGGTCGAATTGTCCCGGATCTTTCTCGCCAAGGCCCCCGACGACTTGCACGACCTGGCGCACCAGCTCCGGTCGGTGTTGCAGGACTTGCGGGAGGTTCGTCAGGTGAAGACGAGAAAAGGGTTGAGAGAGGTCAACGAGTCGAATATCGGATTGACGGGCTTGAGTTTGATGGAGATCAACGAGGTCAGGCCTTTTATGCTCACGGTCATGAACAAGCTACGAAGGATCGACGGGGTCGTCGAAGAAGAGGAAGAGATCGGAGATGGAGAGGCAGAAGAAGACGATTAATTGTCTCACCTGGTGTAATTCGCTCCCAGAAATATCTCACACTCATCGCACTAAACTCTCAGCCATGTCTAAGCTGAATCTCGCCCGGCACTTGACGTCAAACATTGAGCTCCACCACCGCAAGACCAATGCCAAGCGGGACCTCGTGCTCCTGATTCTCAAGTCCACTGCCACAAAAAGAGAAACGAAAAACTACTTCAGCAAATACCGTACCCAGTTTCAAACCGATGAACCGCTCGACAAACAGAGCCAGAGAAATATCTTTGTGAATCGGTTCCTCCAATTCAAAAACCCGTTCGCCAACATCTACGGCGACGACGAACTGAGGATCCACAAAGTTCCGTTGAGAATTGCTGTGTTCAAGATCAAATTCTCCACCGTTGAGCAGCAGTACTGGGATGGGATGCAAGAGACGTTTCGCCGGTTGGTCGATTTGGGTGTCAGCCCCCTTATCGTCATGGACCACGACGACGAGTTGATCAACAACTACCGATTGAACGAATTGGCGTTGATAAGCCAGGGCAATCGTGTGCTCAACTCGTTGAAAGACGTCCGCCCAAGGCTCATTCGGTCGCTATTCTTCAAAAACGACGAGGGCAAAACGTGCCTAAATAGTCTACAACACATCCTCATACCCATGTACCAGGGCATGGTCCCCGTGGTGCAGCCGTTGGTGTACGACACAAAGACGGCCCAGCAGCAATTCCTCGACTCAGAGGAATTGTTGACCCGACTCTGCGATGATTTACTCAGCAAGTCGTCAAGATCTCTCTTGTCGATTGAAAAAATCGTGTTCGTGGACGCCGAAGGGGGCATCCCCTCGATTGAACGGAACTCTTCCAGCCACGTGTTGATCAACCTCTCGCAGGAGTACAACGACATCATCAGCGAATTGTACATTGGGTTTCTTCCCCCCGACCAGCGGGACTTGCACATCAAGAATCTCAACATGATGGACGAGATCCTCACCCACGTCACCGCCAGCACCGGCAACGATGACACCACGGCTATCATCACCACCCCGGAAATAATGGCCACCAACAAGGACAACTTGAACCCCGTGATATACAATGTCTTGACCGACCGGCCAATCATCTCGTCCCTGTTGCCCCTGGAATCCCAGAGAACTCCGCAGCTCTCGACGTCGATCCTCAAGAAGGGCATGGCCGTGACGGTGCTCGAGCCCGATGACTACCACCGCCCGTTCACCCTCGCCAACCTCATTGAAGACAAAATGCTCGATAAAGACCGGTTTTTTGCCTTGATAGAAGACTCCTTCGGCCGAGAGCTTGACCTCGACAAGTACATGGCCCGGGTCAACAACAACCTCGCCGCTATTATCGTCGTCGGCGACTACGATGGAGGTGCGCTTATCACCTACGAAACGCACCACGACCACAAAGTGGCGTACCTCGACAAATTCGCCGTCGCCAAACGGAACCAAGGACTCCCGGGCCTAGCCGATATCATCTTCAAGCTCGTGTTGCAACTGAACCCGGACGAGTTGGTGTGGCGGTCCCGCAAGAACAACCCGGTCAACAAGTGGTACTTCGAGCGGGCCATCGGACTGGTTGCAAAAACCGACAGTCCGTGGAAGATCTTCTATACCGGCGAGATTTTCAACCGGCGCATCCAGTTGAGGCGTCGTAAAGATAGCGTGAACATTGACGAGAAGTTGCGGGTATACTCGGCCATCGGCGACAGCATTGAGCCCCTGTTTAAGTAGTCTCCCCACGGCCTCACCGAATATCGCATCATCTCGGCCCAAAAAAAACTCACAAGATTCTCAACTCCTCATCCCAACAATGAGTGTCAGACGAAGAGACAAGCTGTCGTCCACATTGCTCAGCAATAGTGGCAATAGCCAGTATGAGTCGGCTGCTGACTCTATCAAGTCCGTTGCTGAAGACACGGCCTCTGCTGCCGAAAACACGGCCTCTGCTACTGCTAAACGAGCCAAACTGCTTCTCTTCTTCCACGAAATTCCTCCGTGGCAGCAAGACAATCACTACATCAGGTCGGGCTACGTGAAGCAGACCAACAGCTACATCGGCAGCTTCAAGTCCCTCTTGTACGTGCACAACGAAACCGGAAACATCTACAGTCACTTGCTTCCATCGGTTGTCGCAATGGGATTGCTAATTATGTACATACACTCGTATATTGAGCCCCAGTACCCTCTAGGAATCTGGGAGTGGGTAAACTTCCTCCAGTTCGGAGCGGCGGTCACGTTCTGTCTCGCCATGTCGTCGGTGTTCCACTGTCTCAAGTCCCACTCACCAGCAGTGCAGAAATTCGGCAACCAGCTCGATTACTTTGGGATTATCATCCTTATCACCTGCTCCCTCGTATCGATCGTCGTGTTTGCCTACCACGACGAACCCCGGTTCGCCTACGGCTTCACGACCATGTTCTTGGTGCTTGGTGGTGCATGCACCGTGATGACGTTGAACCCCAAGTTCTCGTCACCGGTGTACCGGCCAATTCGGTCCACCATGTTTATCATTTTTGGACTTTCGGGGGTCGTACCGGTTGCGACCTCTTTATACCGGGAAGGTCTTGGGGTCACAAACGGGAAAGCAGGCTTGACATGGGTCTCACTTGAAGGGGTCCTTTACATCACCGGTGCCATTTTGTATGCGGCCCGGGTTCCAGAAAGGTTCACCCACGTTGAGGACCACCTTGGCCCGGCTACGTTTGATATTTGGGGTCACTCTCATCAGATATTCCATGTGATGGTGGTTGCAGCCGCATTTTGTCATTGGAAAGGGTTGGTCCAGTGTTTCGAATTCATGAGAGAAAACGCCAATTAGGGGAAATGTTTAAAATGTTTAGATGTAAATATCAATAGATACGATCAGGAAAGTCTTGGGTAGAGCGGTGTTTGATCACTAATTTGTCGTGATATGAAAAATAAAGGTTCTCTGAAACTTCTCGCGATGAATCGGCTAATCATAGTGCCGTGCCATGGGATATGGCAAGGGGGTGTTGCGGGAGACGATGCTGGAGAATGGCTTCTAGCACCTTTCCAAAAAGATGGACATGACCATCTCTGCTTCAAAGATCACTTGTTGCTGGCATATGACATTGTTGAGTCGGACAGTTCGAGCTTGATGGTGATTTCCGGTGGTAAGACCAAACCAGAAATCGATTTGAGCGAAGCCCAACTGTATCGCCATCTCCTAACTACAGTGAAGACCCCCTCCAAAGAGACAGCTGCTCGGGTCGTTTTGGAAGAATTCGCCAGGGACTCATTTGAGAACGTCTTGTTTCTGGTTTGTCGGTTCTTCGAAGTCGTCGGTCACTACCCCAGTCAGGTGACGATATGCGGATTCGAGTTCAAGGTTGAAAGGTTTTTGAACCATCACTTGAACAAGGCATTGGCATTCCCTTTGGAAAAGGTGGAGTATATCGGGAACGAGCCAACTCCAGCCAAGGAAGCCAGACAAGAGTACTTTGAGGATCTCCACCAAAGCGAATACGCCCATGCGTTGAAGCTCTTCGAAAAAGATTGGTACGGTCGCAGAGACCCACTCTTGAAGAAAAGACATGCCAGGAACCCATTCAATACTGCTCACTCGTACAGAACTACTAACCCACAACTTGAACTTTTTTTTGCAGCCCTTGAGCTGGACAAGCTGGACCCGCAGGTACTAGACAGCTTGAAATCCACCAGGGCACCGTGGACAACTTGAGCTCCATCAGGATACCATAGACAGCTTGATTTCGGTAGGCTTAGCGTAAAACTTTTTTACCTATGTACTACTAGTAGAATATATATATATATTTCTTACAGGGTCATTTTTCATTTAGTTGGCCTTCTTGGCTCTTCTGGCTTGCACTGCCTTACTCAACTGCTTCAACATGTCAACTGTGCTTTCCCAAGAAACACATCCGTCAGTGATGGAAACACCGTATTTCAAAGAGGACTTATTTTCACCAGAAGGAGGCATTGGCTGCTTTCCTTCGTTGATATTGGACTCAATCATTACACCGATGATTGCATCTTCGCCGTTTTCAATCTGTTCAGCCACCGAAGCTAAGACCTTAGGTTGGTTCTGGTAGTTCTTTTGTGAGTTGTCATGAGAACAGTCAACCATCAACTTGATCGATGGATCAGTAGACTTAGCGATGGCTTCCTTAGCGGCCTTGACGGATTCAGCATCGTAGTTGGTCAACTTCTTACCCCCTCTCAAGATGACGAAACAGTTGTCGTTACCCTTGGTGGTGGTGATGGCAGCCATACCGTTCTTGGTAACACCCATGAAATGGTGGCCTTTAGAGGCTGCTTGAGCGGCGTCTAAAGCAACACCAATGTTACCATCAGTACCGTTTTTGAAACCAATAGGGAAAGATAAACCAGAGGCTAATTCTCTGTGCAACTGGGATTCGGTCGTTCTAGCACCAATGGCTCCGAAACACAACAAGTCACTGAAGTATTGAGGAGAGATAGTGTCCAACATTTCAGATCCAATAGGAACTTCAGCCTTGTCGGTCAAGTCGGCGTACAACTGACGGGAGACTCTCAAACCTTTGTTGATATCGAAAGACATATCTACATTAGGGTCGTTGATCAAACCTTTCCAACCAACAGTGGTTCTGGGCTTTTCCAAGTAAGCTCTCATGATGATGACCAAGTCATTCTCTAATTCGTCACTCAACTTCTTCAATCTGTGGGCGTATTCCAAAGCAGCTTCGGTGTCGTGGATAGAACATGGGCCAACGATGACAAGACATCTGTCGTCTTTACCGGCGAGAATTTGACCACTTTCGTATCTGCCTTTAATAACCACATCTAAACTTTTCTTCGAGGGTCTGATTTCGTTTGTTAATACGGCAGGAGAAATTAATGGGTCGTAGCCCAAAATACGGGTGTCGTCGTATTCTTCAGGGATTGGTGTTTTACTCATGCTAGTGGATTTGATGAAATATTTCAGCTAGGTCTTCGATTTTTCCATTTAACTTTTTTTTTTTCAACCGTTGCGTGGTGGTCGTGCACCGGTCGTCTGCATTGGGTTAGGTAATAACAGTTGCAAACAAGCTCTTAAAACCGGAATTTTTCGTAGACTTGCAATTCTTCAAGTTTGTGGCCCGCTATTCTGGTGCTACTTCAAAGACGGACCGGTTTATATGCTGATATGGGCTGTTTGCAAAAAAACTCATCAATGACTCACACTCCTGCTTTTGAGCTCGGAGTTGTGCGGTAGAGTGCCAGATTTTCCGCTTACTATGCACGATCTCTGATTGATTGTAAGAGGCATGTAGCATGTATGTAGTTTGCGTCCTCTGAGGATAGCCCAAGTTGTACTCTGAAAGCTTCCGTCTAGGAATTCATCCACGATGCTTTTATTTGGTACGTGGGTGGCTAAAAGCATATAGTACAATAATCGGTAGAGACAGTTTGTTCGGCGATAGAAGACCACACCACCTACTTTGCACCAAGACATACAATCAAAATGAAATGTTTTGGCTAGATAGCAGTGCAGCGTTAACATTCCCATGGCTAAGTTCTGATGCTAGCCAAAGTTGAATGAGTCAAGAGAAAAGGACTTTCGACCTTGGAACTGCACAAGATCAAACATAGGACTGATTCTTTCCGAGCGACGACGTTTGTCTCTTGTCAATTGTCCTATCGTAGCATCATATGACCGTTCACAAAATTGACACTTCCTTATCTGACAAAAGAGGTGAGTAAAAAAAAGCCAATGCCTCGATAACCAAATTCTCCTAATTAAATGTAACTGTGAATTTTGCAACTATCATAAATAGTTTTATCACATTTCAAAATTTATTCAAAATTTATTCAAAAAAATTCCAAAAAATTCCAAAAAACCCCAAACCCCATCGAAAAGACCACACCCCAAGGGACCCTGCTCCATAATGTCTTTTTTCATCACTGCCCTTCCATCTCCTAATCACCTCAAATCCTTATCAGTTTCTCGCGCAAGAAATCAACCATGCAAGTTATGCTCTCTGACGACAAGCTCATATTCCTCTCGTTTCTCGGGTTTGGGCTCCTCAACAACATCCTTTATGTCGTGATACTTTCTGCTGCAGTCGACTTGGTTGGAAGCCAAACCCCCAAAGCCGTGGTGCTTTTATCTGACATTTTACCAGCATTTATTTTGAAACTTTTAGCCCCCTTTTTCATCCACACTATTCCTTACCGATCCCGCATCAGCATGCTTGTTTTGCTATCCTCGATCGGGATGATCACCATCAGTGTGTCGCCAACAGCTGCCATCGGCTTGAAAATTTTTGGGATTTGTATGGCGTCTTTGAGCTCTGGACTTGGAGAACTCACATTTCTTCAGTTAACGCACTATTATAGCGAGATTCATTCAATTGGCGGGTTTTCGTCGGGCACAGGTGTTGCAGGACTTGGGGGCAGCTTCTTATTCTTGTTGATGACCAACATCTTGGGAATTGAGACCTGGTTGACGCTTTTGTTATTCTCCGTGCTACCGTTCGGATTCATTGCCTTGTACTTTTTTGTGCTACCCGTTCCCAGCTCGGATATCTCCTACCAGACCTTGGCACAGGGTGACGAGGAAGAAGCACTGGGTCAAGGGGGCGAGCTAGAGATGGTGCATGATCCTCAAAACACCATTGCTTCTCACGTTCTGAGCACAATCTCCAAGATCAAGCCCCTTTTGGTCCCGTATATGATCCCTCTTTGCACCGTGTACACTTCTGAATACGTGATCAACCAGGGAATTTCTCCTACGCTTTTGTTCCCGCTCGAAGAGCTTCCTCATTGGTTGTTTTCCTCTTTCAGAGACTTATATGTCGTGTACGGCTTTCTCTATCAGTTGGGGGTGTTCATATCCAGACTGTCTATCAACGTAGGCATTCGTATCCGGAAACTCTACACTCTCAGCGTTCTTCAGTTTGCAAACGTTCTAGTGCTTATATACCAGAGCTCCCACAACATGCCGTTCACCAATGTGTGGCCCTTGTTAGTGTTGATACTCTATGAAGGGCTTCTTGGGGGGTTAGCCTACGCCAATACGTTTGTATCTGTGAGCGAAGAGAGTGCTAAGCCGAGAAGAGAATTCAACATGGGATGTGTAGGGATGAGCGATAGTCTAGGGATCGTGGTTGCGGGGATGATAAGCTACTGGTTGGAGCCAAAATTGTGCACCATACAAGTAAACAACGGAAGAGACTGGTGCAGGAGTCAAGCGTAATACAAGACTGTGACTGGTATACTTGACCGTTTTGATGATGGTAATGGTTCGCTATGAAAACTATGGCACTTCATGCCACAGTGTGCCGGTACCGGGGTTGATAAGCTTGCGAAACAGGCATGAAAAATTATGAATCTTATCTTACGCAACAGGATTCTTTCAGCATTCAAACCTTACACCCGGCAGATAATGACCACTCCCAAGACCAAAGCAACACCGGCTAGTTTGCATAACCCGTACTTCCATAAGAAGGAAGGCGAAAAGGACATCTGGACTTTAATCAATGAAGCAGCACTGGAAGCAGCGTCCAAGAATCCGTCGAGGACTATATACAACTTGGGCCAAGGATTCTTCTCCTACAACCCCCCCGATTTTGCATTAGATGCTGTATCTCACGCCATTGCGAAACCCCAATTCAACCAGTACGCTCCTGCCAAGGGGAACGCCAACTTACTTGATAGCTTGAAGGAAAAATATACTCACGATCTCGGTTACCCCATTGAGTCGAACGAGATAGCTATCACGACCGGTGCCAATGAAGGCATGTTGTCTGTGTTTTTTGGGTTCTTGACTCCTGGTGACGAGGTGGTGGTTTTTGAACCATTCTTCGACCAATACGTCCCAAACATTGAAATGACCGGGGCTAAAGTCAAATACGTCAGTTTCGTCTACCCCAAGAAATTTGAAACAGAAAACGTCACTGGTGATGACTGGGAAGTTGATTGGGACCAATTGGATGCGGCCATCACCGACAAGACCAAAATGATTGTTATTAACACTCCTCATAACCCAATTGGTAAGGTGTTCAATGAAAAGGAGTTGCAAAGAATTGGGGAGATCGCCATCGATAAAAACTTGATTTTGTTGAGTGACGAGGTTTACGAAAACTTGTATTTCGACAAAACATTCCCAAGGCCAGCAACTTTGAAGAGTTTGCCGGAATTGAGAAAAAGAACTTTGACAGTGGGAAGTGCTGGTAAGTCATTCGCTGCAACCGGCTGGAGAGTCGGCTGGGTTGTTGGACCATCCGAATTGATTCAGTACGTGACTGCTGCCCACACCAGAATCTGTTTCTCTACCCCAGCCCCTTTTCAACAAGCTGTCAGTGAGGCATTTACCAAGGCTCACCAGAATAATTACTTCGCCGCTACGAGGGATGAATACAAAAAGAAGTATGAGATTTTCAACAAGGTGTTTGAAGATTTAGGCTTACCTTATACTGCTGCTGCGGGTGGGTATTTCTTGTTGGTCAACCTTTCGAAATTGAAAATTCCTGAAAGCTACGAATATCCTCCCTCATTCAAGGACAAGACTAAAGATTTCAAGTTGGCGTACTGGTTAATCAATGAATTGGGAGTTGTAGGCATTCCTCCCACCGAGTTTCTCAGACCAGAATCCAGAGAGGGCCATGGGTTGGAGAACACCGTCAGGTTTGCGGTCTGCAAAGACGACGACTTTTTAGAACAAGCAGTAGAAAGATTAAAATCACTTAAAGAGTATTTATAATTTAATAGTTGCAGAGAAGCAGTATTTATTAATTACATATGACAATTAATTAGAAATCTTGGTGGGCATTTACTCTTAAGCGTTTGAAACAATACTCGGTGTCCCCAAACTCATCGGGCCCCACAACGAACGTGGTTTCCACCTCATAAAAAGATTGCTCGAGTAGTTTCCAGAAGCTGGACCGAACATCTTCGTAGTTCCTTCTAATGGGGATTTGTATAAGAATGTCTGTATCAGACCCAGTGAATTGCTTGAGCACATTGAAAATGAGAGGAGGGTGGCTTGGAGAGTATATGGGATCACTGAGTATGATCGTTTTGAAGTTTTTTTCCGGATATTTATCCACAAACACCTGTGGGTCACTCCAGTCAAGTTCATCAACCGTGGCATCTATTCCGTTTAGCTGTAAATTGTGCCTTAAATTATCAAGAATGTCTTTCAAATCAGTAACGGTGACGTCCTTGAAGCCCAAAAGACCACAAACGATCCCCACAAGGCCCGTTCCAGCACCCAATTCTAAAATCGGCTCCCTCAACAACGCCTTACAGTCGATCAAGTGTTGGGATAAGGTAAGCGAAGACCCCCAAGTTTTCAAACCCAAGTTATCGCTCGTTAAGGACGGTTCTTTCAACTTGATGGGTCTGATGCCGGTAAGCTTGATGTTTCGTATAATTTCTGGCTGGGCACTTCTTCCACAGTTCTCGGAGATTCGAAGACTGGCGAGTTTGTGGATTTCGTCTGATTCTTCATCTGTCATCCATGAAAACTCGCTTGCAATCACTTGAGTGAGCCAATGGTTGTACCCGGGCAGCTTCTTTAGAGCATCTGCAAGAGAGGGAATCATCGCAAGTCTCAGTTTGTCGCTAAACCGTGGACAGTGTATGGCTAACCATTTTAGCGAGGAGTCAACATGTGAGCAGTCGATGGATTTTGCTTCAAAAACAGCAGAAGAATCCTCTGGGAACTTGGATTTTTCAGATCCAAAATTCCATACTTCTCCAGGCGAGAGAAGCTGTAGAAGGACCAAGAGCACCACGTACGGGGGCTTGCTCTTCGGTATGGGAAAATCGAGTATGTGGAGTGGTGCGTCAAGTGCACTGTATTCTATCGGAAATTCGTCAAAAGTTTTTGTTTGATTGCCACCAGGTGTGAACACTTCCCGTGATGCTACGGTGTCATCCTCCAAGTCTTCAGACGTCCCCTGCTGTCGAGGAGTAAAGAGTTCAAGTGGATCGAACATTCGCGATGAGCGAGAATAAGAGTAGTATCGGTGTTATCTATTGAGACATATATACATAAATTATGGTCTCTTTGCCATCAAAAATCAGTTACTCGTCCGTTGAATGACCAGTCATTATACTTCAAAGGGTCTTGCTTGGGCCCTCCTCTTTCACCGGTTCTTGGGTTCACATCGCCGTCGAACTCTGGAATAGTCTTGACGTAACTGGTAGAGAAGCCTCCAATGTCTGTTTTCAAATCTGGTGGAGCCTTTGAGCTGCCTTCTGACAGATCATCCACACTTCTGCCCTCACCCAGGATCTTTTTATTGTAGTCATCAATCGCAGCTTGTGAGTTTGCAATTCTTTGTAATCTCTCAAATTCTTCTTGTTGTTCCTTGGGGAGCTTAGGGGGTGCTGGCATCGGCTCCAGCATGAACTTGGATGAATACGACCTACTCATGAGTAGGAGTTTGGTGTGTGGTCTGGCACCGGTCTTAATAAGCTTTTGGAACATGGTAGGTGATTTTCCAGATAATCCGCGTCGGGAAATGCTGCAAAAAAGAAGTGTGAGTGCAATGTTACATTGAATGAAGGGCTAGGAGAGATGTAGATTTTGGGGTTTTTATAGTGTGCAACGTTGACTCTGGTACCCTATAGATGTACGGTTCAAGGGCCAATCGGTTGAGCATTTGCAAATGGCAACACGATGTAGACGTTTTTAGCTTTACTATGTGAGACTTATTGTAGATAAAAAGGGATATAATATTCTGCCTGAACGGTTTCTTGAAGACGATAAGAAGCACAAATTCAGCTTACAGTTTTGAAGCTTGAACGAACTTGATCTAATTTCCGTCCAAGTTGTGCAGTTCCCACATGAGCCCATCACCAAAACTATTCTTCTGCCTAGTTAGGGACAACCGGGAATGTTAGAGTACGTTAAGGTTAAAGAATTTCCAAATGAAGCCTTCCCTAACTCCAGCAGACATAGTGTGCTCTCTGTAACTGTGTGTCGAGAGCAGGAAAGTAAACGTTGTTCTACAAAGCCCCTCAGAAACGTTCCTTGTGGTGATCTGGTTTCCGAGTGTGTTATGTCCTAAACACCGGCTTGAGACTGAATTTGCCAACCACCACGGACTAGTACATCCTGGTGAGGGCATTATCTCCAAGCTATTTCTCTTTACCTAACTTCTTCCGAGATCACGACTCAATATTTTATTTGAAAAATGCATCCAAATAAACCTACTCGGTGATTTCTGTTGAAAATCCCCAAGATTGCCAACATAGAAAGATGTACCGTATGCTTCAACGCATCACCCAGCTTCCTCTGTCTTCAAATTTTTCGCAGCCAAATGAAAACGGTGGAATGAGCAAAACCCTGGTTCCAGTTCTCGCACTGCTGCCCCGAGATATTATTTTCCAGCACGATCTTTAGAGAAGCGGCACCACTAGCGTTGATCGCGAACTTTAGACTGCAGGCTCATCACCAATGGACTTTCCTCCCAAACCACCAGCACCTTCAGAAATAGTCAAGGACCCCACAAAACTAGAGGGCCTAGACCCACGCATCGCATTTGACAACGAAAAGAAACAAATTATTCTCTCGAACATCGAGGACGGAGATACCAAAGAGTACCAATATAGCTTTATCGTAGATAAGTGGATTCCAATCAAGAAGCATGTTTTGAACGATGAAGAAATGGAGGAAGCCTCCAACCGGGAAGAGATCAAAAGAATGAAGAAGGAGAAATTACTAAAGATCAAAAAAGAAAAAGAGCTATTGAAGCTGCAGGACTCTCCTAGCAACGCCAGCATTTTTATTTCTAATCTACCAGATGAAGTCACCGAAAAAAAGTTGGAGGAAAACTTTGGCAAATATGGGGCGATTGCTTTAGACAAGGGCAAGTCTCCCCGGATAAAGCTATACTATGACGACAACAAGTTCAAGAATGAAGCATTGATCATCTACGAAAACAGCAAGTCGGTAGAGTTGGCTATACAAATGATGGACCAAACAGTGTTAAATGGGAAAACAATCACCGTTGAAGAAGCCCGTTTCGAACCTCAGAATCGTGACGTGGATCTGCGTGCTGATGATATAAAAAGCAGATTTTATGCCAAGGTTTTGGTGATCGAGAATATGTTCAGAAAAGAAGAGCTCAGAGACGACGAGTTTCTTGTCCAAGATATAGAAGAAGATATCCGAGAAGAGTGTGAGAAACACCAGGTCAAAGATATCATCAAGGTGACTATTTTCCCCACCGATCGTGTGGTAACCGTCAAGTTTCGAGACACTGCCCTGGTCGAAAAGCTCAGGGAAAAGTTCAACGGACGATGGTATGACGGTCTAACCTTAAAGGTCTACACCTTCACCGGTACAAAGTATACGTGAATAACGATTACTGATGTGTATATTATAAGACTGCAAGTTCGACTTGGTATAAGTCTCTATAGTTTTTGATTTAGTTCGTCTATCTTATTTTTTAAGACACTAAGGGAAATACCTTGTGAAATCACCAAATCTTTCATTTGGTAAACTTCTAGTGGGTATTTTACAGGGTTTGATTTGACTTTTGTCCTGGCGACTTTTACTTCCTCCACCTGGTGCTTCAAGTCTTCAAACGTGCTGAAGAGCCCTGTTTTATCCTGAGCATTCCCTAGTTCTTGTGTCACTTCATTTACCTCTTTGAAAAACTCTAGTTCTTTTTGTGATAGTGGGATTTGCTGGTTGATCTTGATGTCTTCAATTTTGCGTACAAGCTTATTATGGAATTTCAGGAGTCTTTCTTTTGTAGCTGCTTGTTTTTTGATTAAAGCTTCAATCCTTTTCTTATTGTTATTTTCAGGCACCCCGTCGCATTCATTGAACATGTCAACCTGGTATTGTAACTCAAGCAAGTTTGTTTTGATTTGGAGGCCGAGCTTGAAGAGTGTTTTTTCAAGGGTATTGATGTTCCCAAGGGCCACCTCAAAAAAGTTGTTGACGATACTCAAATCCTTAAATCTTTCTGAGTTGGGACTGGAAGGTAAATGAAAGTCTTCAGGGCGAATGGGCCGTACTTTCCCGTGATCATAAACGATCTCAGGGATCAAACTTGATGGATGTTTACTTTCAACTATGACTTTTACGTCATCACCAACCTTGAGATTAGTGAGTCGAGATTGTATGAGGTTCTCCTCTTCTGGCTTGACCACTTGTACGAGTTCAAGTGGTTTTTTAGGGTCGTCGTAGAATTGGACCAAGTAGTCGCCCGTAAATGTTACATCATCCCTCACTAACAATGCACTACACTTACCGGTTGCTTCTGAGATGATGTAATTATTGACAGCTTCAGTGTTGAGATCATAGGGCATGGCATCGATCCAATCACCAAGCAGGGAAAACACGCTTTTGGTGCCTTCATGAATCAAAATATTTTTGGGATCAGTTGTTGAAGGATAGATTCTTTTTCGTTTCGATAAACAACAATCGGATATGATATCAATAGCAACTTCGCTAATGCTTGACTTGACAGGCTCTTTTGGCTCTTCGTCGTCAGAGTCGTCGATATAGCCGAATCCTTTCACAGGAGCCTTATATGAGTCCCGACCCGGAGCGTCAGTAATGGCCAATGTACTCTTAGCCGTCTTAGTATCATCAGACTTGCTGGGCATGGACAACGGTATTATCTGGGTGAGGTATTTGATAGTCAAGTCCGATTTATCGGTGTTAATCGCAACAATGACCGGGACCGAATCATTGTTTCCGATACCGCATATATCGCTGATACTGCCCATTTGAAGGTTAGCCAAGGGGCCTTGTAGAGTCACCTTCCCGGTATGTGCCGAAGCTGTACGACAGAACACCAGTTTATCGAAAACTGGTCTCACATCGGAAACCGGAGACGCTTCAACTTGTGATAGTAAACTTTTGAAAAACTTCACTTGCAGCTTAAGGCCATCAATAAATCCAGCAAAATCAGGGTGTTCGGATGCATAGTTCAAGTAGTCAGCTGACTCCGTGAGGGCTTGTTCTATTTCCTCTTTCCCAGCGGATATCGTATCACCGATAAACGGGTAAATGGCATAGACTTTAGAGTTGGAAGTAGATATATACAATGTCAACCCTCCAGATAACGATGCACATGACCCAAAGGTTATGGAAGTTGCAGTCTCGTTTTGAAAGTTCGAGTGCTTCTTCAAATCAACCACCGTAAACGGTCTATCAGACACCGATAGGTCGTACAATCTCACGACACTGCCCACATCAAGCACCGCCAAAGTTAGCCCTCTCTTTCCGTACAGGTTCCAGACCACCTTGACAATTTTCAGGTCGAGTTCTTGCAACTCAAACTCCTCTTTGGATCGGTACAGAACGGTCGACTGGTCTCCGTGGAACGGCACGTCCTGCACCACCACTCGTTCGTAATCGGTGGAGAACAAGAATGTCGCCTGTGGGTTCAACCCGATCTCTGCTATGTCGAACGGCTCGAAAGAGTTCGCCAAAATCTTGTATCCATTAGTAGATGAGCTGAAAGTGCATATTCTAATCGTATTTTCCACAGCCACAAAGAGGTTTTTGTTGAAGCTCATGGCAACCTTGTTCCCGTCGGTCTTCGGAGTGAAAAACCAACGGCTGAAGATCGCTTGTGACTTAATTGTATCTGTGAAATTGAATTCTGCCATCAGAGCTTGCATTTTTTATTCAGTTCGCGAGCGTTTTCCAGAGAGGACTGTTGATGACCTGCTTCTACCCAAAAAAAGCCAACAACAAACAGCTGAGAGTCAATTAAGAGAATAAGCGAAGGATTATAGACTAATCCTGCATTGCTGCTGTTTTGCTACAATCTATTTGAAAAACCTTGAGTCAACTGCGCTCGGCAGTTGATGCACCAATGTACATTACTAAAATGTTCGTACACGAAAATATACTTGAAGATGATAAATAAAAATGAAAAAATATGAATTTCTGTATGATAACAGCCAATGCTCACGAAAATGAATTAAATTATGTTTATGCCAAGGGACTCAAAAGAAGAAACCAACGAGACCAATGAAAATTGCAACAGTGTTTGCAAGTTTACCGGAAGCCTTACCTTCACTTGCTTCTAAGGAAGCAGGAGCAACAGTTGGGGTAGAGCTTGAAGTGCTTACATGGGCTACAGTTAAAGGTGTTGTGACCTCTGCTGCTAACGTCTCTTTGTTTCCAGGAGCAGGAGCACCGGGGGCAGCAGAACCAGCAGGAGCAGGAGCACCAGTAGCAGCAGGAGCACCAGTAGCTTCAGCAGCAGGAGCACCAGCAGCAGCAACAGTAGTTTTAGTAGCTTCAGTGCCTTCAGCAGGAGCTTTAGTAGCTTCAGCAGGCTTAGTGCCTTCAGCAGGCTTAGTGCCTTCAGCAGGCTTAGTGCCTTCAGCAGGCTTAGTGCCTTCAGCAGGCTTAGTAGCTTCAGCAGGCTTAGTAGCTTCAGCAGGCTTAGTAGCTTCAGCAGGCTTAGTAGCTTCAGCAGCTTCAGTACCGGCAGCAGGGGCTTCGGTACTTGGAAGAGGACAGTATGTAGTGTAAACCGTAGTTTCCTCAGTGACAGTTGTCAAACCGGTAGTAACTGGAACCTCTGAACATTGATCGTTCAAACAAGAAGTAACAGTGATGACAGTAGTGTGTATCTCGGTTTCAGTAGTTTGAGCACCTTCAGTAGCTTTAGTGGTTTCGGTACCTTCAGTAGCTTTAGTGGTTTCGGTACCTTCAGTAGCTTTAGTGGTTTCGGTACCTTCAGTAGCCTTAGTGGTTTCGGTACCTTCAGTAGCCTTAGTGGTTTCGGTACCTTCAGTAGCCTTAGTGGTTTCGGTACCTTCAGTAGCTTTAGTGGTTTCAGTACCTTCAGTAGCCTTAGTGGTTTCAGTACCTTCAGTAGCCTTAGTAGTTTCAGTACCTTCAGTGGCTTCTGTGCTTGGAAGAGGGCAGTATGTAGTGTAAACCGTAGTTTCCTCAGTGACAGTTGTCAAACCGGTAGTAACTGGAACCTCTGAACATTGATCTTTCGAACAGGAGGTAACAGTGATGACAGTAGTGTGTATCTCGGTTTCAGTAGATGTTTGACCACCAGGAGTAGAAGCACCGGAACTAGAAGAAGCACCACTAGTGGAGCTAACTGGCGCAGAAGAACTTCCTGGGGCAGTGGAACTTCCTGGGGCAGTGGAACCTCCTGGGGCAGTGGAACTTCCTGGGGCAGTGGAGCTTCCCGGGGTAGAAGAACTTCCTGAAGCAGAAGAACTTCCAGGAGCAGTAGAACTACCAGGAGCAGAAGAACTTCCTGGGGCAGTGGAGCTTCCTGGAGCAGTGGAGCTAGCTGGGGCCGACGAACTTTCTGGGGCAGAAGAACTTCCTGGAGCAGTACAAGTTGAACAATGAGAAGAGCTAGCTGGAGCAGTGGAACTAGCTGGAGCAGACGAGCTACCAGGAGCACTAGAACTAGCTGGAGCAGAAGAACTTCCAGGAGCAGTAGAACTTCCAGGAGCAGTAGAACTACCAGGAGCAGAAGAACTTCCTGGGGCAGTGGAGCTTCCTGGAGCAGTGGAGCTAGCTGGGGCCGACGAACTAGCTGGAGCAGAAGAACTTCCAGGAGCAGTAGAACTTCCAGGAGCAGTAGAACTACCAGGAGCAGAAGAACTTCCTGGGGCAGTGGAGCTAGCTGGGGCCGACGAACTTTCTGGGGCAGAAGAACTTCCTGGAGCAGTACAAGTCGAACAATGAGAAGAGCTAGCTGGAGCAGAACTTTCTGGGGCAGAAGAACTTCCTGGAGCAGTACAAGTTGAACAATGAGAAGAGCTAGCTGGAGCAGAACTTTCTGGGGCAGAAGAACTTCCTGGAGCAGTACAAGTTGAACAATGAGAAGAGCTAGCTGGAGCAGTGGAGCTAGCTGGAGCAGTGGAGCTAGCTGGAGCAGAGGAACTAGCCGGACAATCACATGGCCAACAGAAGTTCTTGAACGACTCCTTCTTAGTTGCAATGCCTTTGAAAATGTCAAATGTTCTCTTGTTAATGACTGAACTATCCTTGTCTTGTTCGTTTTGCCCGAGGAGTTCTTTAATCAAGTTTGCTGGGTCAAAAGTTTGAAGCAAATCATCAGCAAGATCGAGCTTCCATTTGATATCTTTCTTAAAAATACCAAGGATATCCTTAATGGTATCTTTAGTTTCATCCAAAATCCAATCTAAACCAATACAGAAGTCATCTGGTAAACAGCAAAGGTTCTTTTTCTTCTTAGGCTTGACGAGGATACAAGCACTCCACTCAAGACAATTTTCAACTGTTGCTTTAGCATTCTCGACAATGGAGATCTTGCCGTTACCGACACCAGTACCTTCAATATACAAGTTGTTGATCAGGCTACCTAAGCTTTCTTTGAGTTGAGCGGCTTGATCAATCTTAAAGTTCACAGCAACATTGAAAAGACCCTCTTTCACAGCCTTCACATCAGTCACCACCATGGCAGCCGAAGGGCACAAGTTTCCGAGATCCCTTTCTTCAATAACCTCAAAGGTTCTCTTCACAGTGTTCTTGTCATTGGTTTTGACATCCCAAATGGAGCAGAACTCCTTCTTCAAATTAGGAAATAAACCTGTGAAATCCTTTGTTGGGAAGAGGAACCCTTCCGTGGGAACCAAGTACAAAAACAATAAAACGAATGTAGTAATAATGTTAGCAAACATTATTGATCGAATTGATTTGGTTTTACAAACAAGAAGAGAGGCATTATTCCCAATTTATAGTTCTTCGTGTTAGAGAATATTGGCTTCAATGGCTACAGAAATCTATGAAAAAGTGCCTCTTCACACACAAGACGCCTTGAAGTTCGTACCTCAGAGCCGAAAAAAGACTGCAGTCACTTTTAAGGTTTCGTAGTTTACCAAAATTAAGGTTTAAAAAAGCTTGTGGGAACCCGAGAGAAAATGACAGAGATATTAGAACAAGAAGACAAAAAATTATACACCACAGGGTCAAGTTCTATGATAGTGGCCACTGTGTTTTACCAAGGCCTGGTTGCCTACAAGAGTGAACACGAAACCGTGGTAAAGATTCTTCAATACTTGGTTGCAAATCAATTCAGGCACACACCGAAATCCTCGGAAAACTGCATGCTAATTGACGGAATAATGAAAAATGGCGTCAGAATAGCCAATAGTGCATCCCAGATTATTATCACAGGCCATAAGGTTAGGCAAGAGAAGCTCCCTCTACACACGACAGCATGTACATAGCTAACTAAAACTGAAGTATGCACTATATTCTACTACATTGTTTGGGACGTGGTTTGCTCGATTTTGGTCCTGCATAATTACGCATTCTTGCATATCGAAAAAGCTCATAATCAAAGAGGATGGAGATTATCGAGTTATAAACAATAGTGTGGCCTGCATATATATTCAAAGGTTAAGAGCGCGTTTATACCGTTAGACTTGCAAGCGTACCGATAAATTGTTTGAAGCCAGCTGTATGTCACAGCTAGGGCTGTCGTTGAACAGACCATGATACATACTGTGAAAGGATCAACCAAAACCACTTGTTGCGATTGCCCACGTTCAGGTGTGTGTGAAGGGAGGGCAACTGGGAACTAAAAGTTTAAATGCTTCAAAGCCAAATTAAAGTATTGAGCATATTTCGGCTAATTAGCGTTTTAGTGCACCCAATTTGTCGTCAAGTTTGCATGGCACTGTTTAAGCTTCTAGCCAGGGGAAGTAACTAAAGGCACCAAACCTACTGAACTGTGGGCTGATCTTATGCAGTTATAGTCGATGGAAGCATTTACGATACATTGTTCCGTGATTCCAAAAGATTCGAATACCAAAGTTTACCTCATGCTTCCTCGAGAATCAGCGAAGAGACGAACAATGGGGTCCCTAGATTCCACAACAAGAGAAGTTACGTATTATAATCAGATGTGATGTGTCAGGATCTTGACCTATAAATAGCTCTCTGAGTGCAAATACTTATCTGCCCCTGCCTGCTTCTCTGATGCCCCTGCCTGCCTCTTCTATATTTGGGTCAAGTTTCTACTGAGATTGTGCATATTATGCTGCCATGCACAACCCCAGCATAGACGAGACAACAATATTCGAGCGGTAAGGCTACTACATTTGAACCTTAAATTAATTTTCACCTCAGCGGGCCTAGACTGTTGAATCCGCCAAAAAATTGGGTATGAGCTAAACTTACGACGGCCCTCAAGACATCGTAAAGTTTTCGCTGATCCAGCCTCGGAAAAAATTCGACCGATTGGTAGTCGTAGAAACTTTCACAAGGAGAAATATACCAAGAAACTCCCAGAAGGATCCTGAAAAGGAAATGGGTAAACACGTTGTTATTCTCTCAAAGTTAACGACTGTGAAGCTTTTGAGTAATACATGACTGCTCCTTATACTACAATGCACTATGACTGACAACAAGTGGGAGTTTTGAGCCTTCGAAAACAGGTTTAAAAGAGAAGTTTCTATCAGATCGAGTATGTTTTGCAGCCAAGGAAATGACGTCTGAGCAAAAAACAGGGGTTCTTGCTAAAGGCAAGGGCTCTGATAATAACGCAGAATTGCCGAGGAATTAGAATCAGGCTTGCAGCAATGTACTACAGGTATTAACGTCTATAACTCTAGTTTTTTTTAGAGAAGAACAAGCTTCCCACTCTACGTAAAATTTGGGGTTTACTATAGAGCGATGCCAATTCACTGATTGTGTCTTGTCGACTAAGTCTATGGTTTTCCTCATCTACCGTAACAAAATCGGCATCCGTTATTGCCTCAAAGGGCTCCTCGGTTTCATCTTTCGTGAACTTTGAGGAAGCGTTTGTGGAAAGATGCTCCGGGATGTCATCGGCATTTTTGTTCAAAGACTTTGTCGATCTCTTGTTCCGCAAAGAGTGCAAAGTGTGCTTAGATACTAAATGCTTCAACATCCATGTTCTTTCATGTTTCTTGTGGTTACATTTAGGCATTATAGAGGGAGGAGTAGGTATTGCGAAGGAATGGTCAAACCTCAACTCAAATGATATCTCGTCATCTGGTAGAAGTGGGGGTGGGGACATTTTACGAATTTTCAAAGTTTCATACAACGCACCTGAGCTGTTAGGAGAACAAGGGTCAAAAGTTGGGAAAGGTTCTTTAGGCGATGGGGAGGATTCGATCGGTAAGAAACCCGAAGGAAGCGACGTAGGACTTCCTGATACCCGTGAGGCAGTCGAGGCCTTAGATATGAGCAAACCGGGTGAATTATGTAGTTGACTTGAACGTGGTCTGTCTTTAGTGTCCGATGAAGGTTTCTTCAGTTTAATGGGAGTAGATGCCTCTAGAAGGTCTTCGTAAGAAACCTTGAAACTCAGCAAAGCGCTTGACTTGTTCCCATCCGGATAAGTCTGATTAATAGAGAGGTTTTGGGTACTGCTTGCCGGCCAATGGTGCCCAAGGATATTTTTAAACCGGTCTCTTTTCCGTGATTTGCAGCCAACATTTTTCAGTTTCAGAGGTCCCCACACATGGGGCACAGACATGGTGCCTTCGACACCCAATCCACCAGTAGTATAAGTAGCGTAAGATACGTCAGACCGGGATTCTCCCACTGACGTATTAAACGTAGACCTAATACTTTTAAAAGTTTGGTACATTAATGCGTTTGTAAATGGTTGCAAAAATGAGAAATTTGAGCCAGTCCAGGGAAGGCAGAGGACGAGCGACACAAGAAAACAGTAAAAGCCACAGGACTCGTTATGTAATAGTAATCTCTCGCATAATAATCCCAACCATTACAGGACTATACTGCAAGTTACATGGATCAGCATGGACCAGTCTGTGGCTTTGGTACATTGAATCAAGGCTCTTCCTCTCCGAAACGCAGCAGCTCTTCACTTCGCACCTGGTAAACCTGAAAAATCTCCAGACATGAGCAAGCAGTACATTTCCACCGCTAGCGTCAGTAGTGCTCATTCGCTGGACATTCTCGACGTGGCAGTGGTGTCCAAGTACACAATTACAGTGGGGAGCGACGGGTACTCCCGCTTCTGGGATAACAAGATCGAAGAAGGCGAGGATCCCAAGTCCAAGGTCCACGACGAGTTGATTGATAAATCGGGGGTACATCATTTGAATACGTACGAAAACACCTTGACTTTGAGCGGCAGCTACGTCAAGATTGTCGTGGTTGGGTACGGGACTTTTGCCGGGAAAGTGTACTTCAAATACTACGTGAACGACGACATCAACACCCTCAGAGACTTGGAAACCCCGGGGGAACTACTCAAGACTTCGTGGACCCCGGTATTCCATAAGGACCCCGAGTCGGCACAAGACTACATGGTGTGTACGCAGGTGGACGGGTCGATCGTGCTCTACCAGCTCAATATCACGGGGTCAAGCGAAGAACTTCTGGTGGAATTTGTGAAGCAGACAGGACTCAAGTCTAATGAGAGCTCGTTCCCAATTTCTATAGACGTCAGCAAGGCTGACCGTAAACTAGCTGTAGGCTACACCACGGGAGACGTCTTGTTGTACTCGTTGGACACGTTGAAAACCATCTACACGTTCCACTCGACCGACTTGAAGGTTTCTGGTGCCAAGACGTCCAGCAGTTCTGTGCCTAGAGTAGTCAAGTTTTCCCCTGGAGGGTCGCTTCTAGTTGTGGGCCGCGATAACCAGAACTCGGGCAGCATCACGTTGTACGACGTCAAGTACGGGGAAAATGTTGGGTCTCTTACCACGCCTTCCCATTCTAGCAAGACCACCGTGGGAGGGTTCGCCCACGAAGGATGGGTCATGGGGCTCAGCTTTGACGACGAAGGGGAGCATCTCGCCAGCTGCGGGTTCGACAAGTGTGTGAGGGTGTGGAACCTAGACAACAAGGAACGAGTCGCTACATTGAACCTCAGTCCTGGAGATTTTGACGAAAATGACGAACAAGAACAGGACACCAGTGTTGCTAGCGCAGTTGCATTTATAAAAAAGGGAATTCGAGAGGGTGCTGGAGGTGGTTCCAACAACGGATTGTGTGTAGTGAGTTTTGATAGAGGTGTCCGATGGTATAGAGAAGCCGGGGGCATATAGAAAAAGGATGACATATGTATAATTCTCAGACCACCGGGTCCAGTAAAGGCTGATGTATGTGTCTCAGTGTCAGGTACATGCTGGTTTTTGTAATATGACTCTCTGTATCAACATTTAGAATTCAAGTTATCTTTGGGTGCAAATTTCTCAAAATTTTTCACGCGGATTTCCAAATGATAGAGGCCCTCATATCTGGGTTAAACTCAGAAGGGCCCCACAAAGAGGCGCTCAGGGCACTAGACTCCGAGGTCAGCGAGACTGGTCTCGAAAAAACCCAACTCCTATCGCTTTTGGAACTCATTTTTGATGTCCACAGTTCGCTCACGGTTAACGAAAAGAGGTTCATAATAAAATCAGTCTTAATTCCTAATAACCTGTACGAGATCCCGCTGAGCATCATATACCGCATTCTCAGTGCTATAGGGTACCCAAGAGTTTTTTACCAAAACGGCAAAAGAGCTAAACAGACAAAGTTGTCGCTTATCGTTCAGAATCTGCTCCTCGAATGGCTTATATCGTCAATTCATTTATTCGGGCCCGAATCATTTGGTGTCCTTCATAGACTCCTACCGGTGTTGTTCAACCTCTTGTCATTTGAGTTTTGCCGGCCACTAATTGCTAATCTCCTCTTTCTTTGCTTTCTAAACTCGCCCAACAAATCACTCGTAAAGAAATGGCAGATTCAGTTGACCGTCGATTTGTCCCTTAAGTTCCCGTTGGACCAATCGCTCAAAGTGTTGATTGCTTTGTATAGAGACATACTCCCCGACTTGGATTACAGGTCATACACTCACCAATACGAACTATTGAACAGTATCGTGGTAGACCCCAAGGCATTAACGGGTCCCAGCCGCAAATACATTGGCAAATGGGAGAACTTGAACAGGAAAAGCGAGCTAAACACGGTGTCTACCGTTCGAAAGCGAGTGCTTGAAGAATGCACCATGCAATATTCCCAGTTCAAACGACGGGCCTCTGGGCAAAGACGGTTGGAAAACCGACTAACTGACACAACCATAGCATTCCCTCAAAGAAACTCGGTTTTCACGATCAATCAGCTCGAGGATTTAGCAAACAGAATCACCGATTTGAGCTACTTGAGCGTGAGGAATGCCTTGTTCACAGGACACGGATACTATGCTCGTCGCATACCGTTAAACTACGTGATATTCAAGTTCTTACTTGATGACGAAAATTACATGAATCAGTTGGACTTTTTGGTTCAGCAAAGTCGGGAGGACTGGTCACTAGAAAAAGGGATCGCTGAATTGGTCAAACGTTGTCCCAAAGTCATGCAACTACGATCACTACAGAGACTTGTCAAGGACGGCCTGAAAAGCCTTCAGTTGAAGCTTTTACGTTTTATGCATCCGGGGCATGGTATCGACGAGATGGTGGAGATGGCAGGTTTGTTGTCCTCTGATCCAACTGCTATAAGTGAGTGTTCGGTACTATTGGGCTACTGGTACAGAAAACATGGTGTGTCCTCTATGGATGCGATGAACAAACTAATCCGTCGTATATATCAGTCGATTGATGTCCAAAAGTTCGACTTGGCGACAAGGTTTGCAATTCTTAAAGTACTCAGGTTCATCACTTCGGTAAGTGAACAGGATATACAAAAGTTTGACCCAGACGTGATTCTTATTCCGGCCCATATTTGCCATAGTCTTTTGTTTACTCTCAATCCGACGATCTTTTCTGAAGTTTGTGGTTACTTGGCTTACTGCAAGAAGTACACTGGAACCGAGAGGTTCAAACAAATTCAAACGGCAATGATTGTTGATACGGTGAATTTGATATGGAGGGACAGAAGCTTTCATAAAGATGAGAGCCCTGAAGGGCGTAATCAAGGGTTCTTTTTAACCGAAGAGTTTATCAGCAAGTTGCCAACAACACACGTATTTTGTTATTCCAGTCTAGTACAGATGGAGAGCATAGGGAACTTGTTCCACAACCCAACCTGGTCGTATATCGTTTCTCAGATTGTGTGGGACATAGAGGATGCTTTTGAAGTGGGCAGTCGACATCCGGGCCCGGTAACGGAAGAGTCTGTATTTCTCATGAACAGCGAAGGTGATTGGGTGGGGATGGGATACGACGATATCAAGGTGGAAGTATTGACCAGGCTAGAACAGAAGGGGTATAAGGGGTTGAAGACTCTTCTAATTGGTACGATTAGAGGTTTAGCTGAAAAAGAACGGGAGAAGCACCTCAGAGGAGTTTTGGGGAACGGAAAAGAGCATGCAGAGAATGTTTAGAGATAATAGTAGCTAGGTCAGTGTAATATATAAGCGTAATGGAAAACAAAAGAAAACTAGTTGATTTTCCTCAGGTAGTTCTCAGGAGAGTATAGCGTATATGCAGTCACCACTTTGCAGCCATTTGCTCATACTCTATAAAACATGTTGAGGCACTACCGCCTCATGCAGACCACATTTGTTCCATACGTAAGGAAGTTAAGACCCTTGAAGTCAATATTATAGCAGAGCATCCGAAGCCAATGGATATGAGCATTACCACCCAGCATCCTCTCTTCTAGTGACTGGAGTACATGTACATTTATTCCCAGGCTTTCCAATCCAACCACATAACTTAAACGCTTCAGAACCAGAAGCCACTATTTTGCAGCCGAGTGTAACACGACGTCGCCGCGGTGCTAGCACGACACCGCTGGCCTGCCAACATCTATCTCGATAACCTGAGGTAAAGGCGACGACGCGGCGAGCCTTCGGTCCTGCATCTCAGTAAGATCAACTCATTTCGATCCCAACATTCAACAATATTTGTTATCTGCAGGCCCAAACGTTGTTGGCGAGATATTGGTTTAGAGTACAAAGCCGATGGCAGAGATACGGTGCACAGACACATGCTGCAAACACACTCTGTCCACAAAACCTAGCATTCATTCAACATACGAGAACGTGAACGAAAGCCATTATCGAAAGGCACCCTTGCAACTCCCTGAGTCTCGTCTGAGGCAGGAGACCAAACCGTATATTTGTTGCAAAACGGTATCTGCGACATACGACTTTTGATCCCAAAAAGTACCGGTTGCAACAAATGGGCAAAAAAAAAAACCACCAAAAAACTAAACCCATCCCTCCCCTTCCGCCTCCGAAGCCGTCCCCAGAAAAAAGCACCCCCGGCTCTGCAGGGCCAGAACAGTGAGGGAAGCAGGGCCACAAGAAATGTCGCCGAAAGCGTCCCTCGGCCGCCTCACACCAAACTCAGTCCGAGATACTGCCTGCTGGGATGCACAACGCCTTCCTGTATACACACCCACCAACATTTTTTTGCCAACAAAATCGAACCTAATGAGTATATAAGTCTAGAGCTCCCACTGGGTTTAGGCACCGTATCCCCAAACAAGGTGTTATAATATATGTCTTCCACCAGACCATTCTCGTTGAACCACGGGAGCCTTGAATTTACCGTTTTAGTGCCCAGCGCATTATACCCAAATTTTGTGCAGTTGAACCAACTGTTCTCTAAGCATCACCTTCCAGCACCAACCGAAGGTTTCAACGATTTAGAGGAACCAAGCAGCCCCATTGAGCTTTTCTCCAAGTTCTTGGAATTCCTCAATGACAGTTATTCCAAGGGTAACCGTCACTTGACGTTGACGGACGACGAATGTAAGACAGTTTTAAAATTCTGTTTCCACGAATTCGATGCCAATGTGGTGGACCATGACATCCATTCGTTTGTGATTGAGCTCCTCAAAGATGACTCCATATATCCAACCACCTTAGAGAAGGTAAAAGACATTGTCCGGAACTACTACCAGTCTAAGTCGTTGGTTGGCGAAGACGAACTGGCAGTGGCTGCAAACGTGAAATCCAACTTATTAAACCATAAACACACGCAAATCTACGCCATATTCGGAGGACAAGGTAACAGTGATGACTATTTCGAGGAATTGAGAGAATTATACAGCATTTACAACCCGCTTTTGAAGTCTTTTATCCAGGAAGTCAATGCCAGCTTGCAAACTCTCTTAAAGTCCGTTGATAACGTCGACAAAGTTTACACCCAAGGGTTGGACGTGATACAGTGGTTGGAGAACAAGGACAAAACCCCAAACCAGGATTACTTGTTGAGTGTTCCAGTCTCCTGTCCATTAATCTGTCTTATTCAGTTATGCCATTACCAAGTCACTTGTAAAGTGTTGAACATCAATCCAGGAAAATTGTTGAACCACCTAAAGGGCTCCACTGGTCACTCGCAAGGTTTGGTCACGGCTGTGGCCATCAACTCTTCTCAAAGCTGGGACCAATTCTTACAGAACTCGGTCAAAGCCGTTAAGCTTTTGTTCTTCATTGGTTTGAGGTGTTTGAATTGCTACCCAAGCACCACTTTACCTCCTTCAATGTTACAAGACTCGTTGGAAAATGGTGAAGGAAGACCATCCCCCATGTTATCTGTCAGAGACTTGTCCAAGACCAAAGTCGAAGAATTCATTGATCAAACGAATAACCATTTACCTGTTGATAAGCACATTTCTATCTCATTGGTTAACGGTCCTAATCAATTGGTGGTATCAGGTCCTCCTGAATCCTTATATGGTTTGAACTTGACTTTGAGGAACCAAAAGGCTCAATCGGGTTTGGATCAATCAAGAGTTCCACATTCCCAGAGAAAATTGAAGTTTTCCAACAGATTCTTACCAATCTATGCTCCTTTCCACTCCCACTTATTGAAGGACGCTAGCGAGGCCATTTTGAAAGATTTGAAATCTGATGACTTGGAGTTTTCGGTAAAGAATTTGGCGGCTCCTGTGTTCGATACTTACACTGGAGACAACTTCCAAAATTACTCATCAAGCATTTCTGAGAGACTTGTTCAATTAATCACCCAATTGCCAGTCAATTGGGAAATTGCTACCGATTTCAAGTCTACTCACATCATCGATTTCGGTCCAGGTGGTGTCAGTGGTTTGGGTGTTTTGACTCACAAGAACAAGGACGGTACTGGAGCCAGAATCATTCTCGCTGGTGCTTTGGATCACCACCCTAATAAGGAGAATGACGAGTTTGGTTTCAAGCAAGAGTTGTTCAATTACGATGCCAAGAGTCCAGTCAAGTTCCAAATTAACTGGAATGATGAATTCAAACCAACTTTGGTCAAAGATAAATCCGGTAAAGTTTATGTATCCACCAAGTTCTCAAGATTATTGTCTAGAGCTCCACTCATGGTGCCAGGTATGACTCCAACCACCATTAATCCACAGTTTGTCATCGATACTTTGAACTCTGGATACCACATCGAATTAGGTGGTGGTGGTTACTTTAGCCCTAACATGTTCCAAGATGCTTTGGATGAAATAAAGAGCAAGATTGTACCAGGATATGGTATTACTATCAATTTGATTTATGTCAATCCTAGACTCTTACAGTGGTCCATTCCTTTGATAAAAGAGTTGAGACAAAAGGGCTACCCAATACAAGGTATCACCATCGGTGCTGGTGTGCCATCTTTGGAAGTGGCTAATGAATATATCTCCGATTTGAAATTGACCCATCTTGGTCTTAAGCCCGGTTCTATTGAAGCCATTAGCCAGGTGATAACCATCGCTAAACACAACCCTCACTTCCCAATTGTTTTACAATGGACCGGTGGTAGAGGTGGTGGTCACCATTCTTTTGAAGATTTCCATCAACCAATATTGCAGATGTACTCGAGAATCAGAAAGTACTCGAACATTATATTGGTGGCTGGTTCTGGTTTCGGTTCTGATGAAGACACCTACCCATACTTAACCGGTGCCTGGTCCAAGGCTTACAAGTTCCCATCTATGCCGTTTGATGGTGTTCTTTTCGGTTCAAGGGTCATGGTTGCAAAAGAAGCTTTCACTTCTTTGGCCGCCAAAAAGACTATTGCTTCAACAACTGGTGTCAAAGACGCTGAATGGGAGAGCACTTACAACAAGCCAACAGGAGGTATTTTGACCGTTACTTCCGAAATGGGAGAACCAATTCATAAGATTGCTACCAGAGGTGTTCAATTATGGAAAGAATTCGACAACACTATCTTCAACTTGCCAAAACCTAAGATGATCGAAGCATTGAATGCTAAGAAGGACTACATTATTTCCAGATTGAACAAGGATTTCCAAAAAGTTTGGTTTGGTAAGAATGCTCAAGGTGTCTGTGATTTGGAAGACATGACGTACCAGGAAGTGTCTAACAGATTGATCGAGCTTATGTATGTTTCCAAGTCAAACAGATGGATCGATGTTACTTTGAGAAACTTTCACGGTGACTACCTCAAGAGAGTGGAAGAGAGATTCATCAAATCTTCTAGCGAGTCGTTACTCCAAAATTATGATCAGTTAACTTTGAACCCTCAGGCTTTCTCCGACAAGTTCTTTGAAGTCTACAAGGATGGTAAAGAACAGCTTATCAGCGAAGAAGATTGTGATCATTTCCTTATTTTGTGTACCAGACCCATTCAAAAACCTTGTCCATTCGTCCCAGTGTTGGACGAAAACTTCCCCTTCTACTTCAAGAAGGATAGTTTGTGGCAAAGTGAAGATTTGGAAGCTGTTGTTGATGAAGATGTCCAAAGAACGTGTATCTTGCATGGTCCCGTTGCTGCTCAATTCACTAACAAGGTTAATGAGCCAATCAAAGACATTTTGGATAACATCCACGAGGGTCACATCCAAAAGTTAATGAAGGACTATTACAACAACGATGAAAGTTTGGTGCCAACTGTCGAATACTTCGGCAAAGACATCACTTCTGTTGGTGCTGCTATTGCCACCCCATCTTCAGTAAAAGTCGAGTACAACGAGGCTGATGACAAAAAGATACTTACCATCGGTAAGGATGGTCCTTTACCAAGCTTATCTAACTGGATAAGCTTATTAGCTGGTAGTAAGTTGAACTGGCTTCACGCTTTCCTTAAGAGTAACAGAATTGTTCAAGGTTCTAACTACATTGACAATACTGCACATAAGGTATTGTCCCCTGTGCATAACATGACCGTTGAAATTGCTAACGTTTCCACTAACGATGCCCAAACCTTGACCAGCTATGAATTAATCAACGGTGACTACAGGCCAGTTGTCAAAATTTTATTCAACAAGGTCAAAAAGGTCATTGAGTACAGATTATTGGAGCATAGAACGGCCGACGGGGTGACTCTTGAACTTCCATTCTTGTTCCACTACAAGCCTTCTGACGGGTTTGCTCCAATCATCGAAATCACCGCTGATAGAAACACCAGAATCAAGGAATTCTACTGGAAATTATGGTATGGTTCTAAGACTCCAGTAAACTTGGATATTGATGTATCTAAAACTATCACTGGTGAAGAAGTTGTCATCAATGCTCAAGACGTCAGTGAGTTCACTCATGCCATCGGTAATAAGTTGGAAGCCTTCGTCTCTAGAAACGGCAAGGAAAGTTATGCTCCTATGGACTTTGCCATTGTTATTGGGTGGAAGGCCATCATCAACGCCATCTTCCCCAAGACTGTTGACGGTGACTTGTTGAAGTTAGTTCATTTATCCAATGGTTACAGAATGATTCCAGGTGCCAAGTTGTTGAAGAACGGAGACAAGGTGACCTCTTCCGCTGAAATCAAGTCTGTTTTAAACCAGGCTAGTGGTAAGATTGTAGAAGTTACTGGTACCATCAAGAGAGATGGTAACCCAGTGATGGAAGTCAACTCTCAATTCTTATACCGTGGTGAATACAGTGACTTTGAAAACACTTTCAGTAAAGTCACTGAAACCCCTTATGAAATCAAGATCAAAAATTTCAAAGAATTGGCCATTTTGAAATCCAAGGAGTGGTTCGAATTAGAGAGGGACATTGACTTGTTAGACAAGACTTTAACTTTCAGATTAGAGTCGGTCTATAAGTTCAAGTCAACTGACATTTACTCTTCCATCAAGACTGTTGGAAAGGTCTACTTTGAATTACCTACCAAAGAGATTATCGAAGTTGCTAATGTTGATTACGAAGCTGGAAGATCCTATGGTAATCCAGTCATTGACTACTTGTCGAGAAATGGTAACACCATCGAACAAGCAGTTGTCTTTGAGAACCCAATCCCATTGTCTTCTAACGAAGAATTAACTTCCAAGGCACCTACAACCAACGAGCCATACGCTAAGGTTTCTGGTGATTACAACCCTATCCATGTTTCCAGAGTTTTTGCCAATTACGCCAACTTACCAGGTACGATCACTCACGGTATGTACTCTTCTGGTTCTGTGAGATCTTTAGTTGAGGAATGGGCTGCCAACTCCGTTGCTGAAAGAGTGAGAGCTTTCAAGTGTTCCTTTGTTGGTATGGTTCTTCCAAATGATGTATTACAAACTACTTTGGAACATACTGGTATGATTAACGGAAGAAAGATCATCAAAATCCAAACTAAGAACATTGAAACTGAAGCCGTTGTCTTGGAAGGTGAAGCTGAAATTGAACAGCCAATTACCACATATGTTTTCACTGGTCAAGGTTCTCAAGAACAAGGTATGGGTATGGACTTATATGATAAGTCTGATGTTGCCAAAGATGTTTGGGACAGAGCCGATAAACACTTCATCAACAACTACGGTTTCTCCATTTTGGAAATCGTTAGAAACAACCCTAATGAGTTGACCATCCACTTCAGCGGTAAAAAGGGTAGAAAGATCAGAGAAAACTACATCGCTATGATGTTCGAAACGATTGCTGAAAACGGGGAAATCAAGTCTGAAAAAATTTTCAAGGACATTGATACTACCACCACAAAGTACACTTTTGTTTCCCCAACTGGTTTGCTTTCTGCTACTCAATTCACCCAACCGGCTTTGACTTTGATGGAAAAAGCCAGTTATGAAGATATCAAGGCTAAAGGATTGGTTCCATCTGATGCTATGTTCGCTGGTCACTCCTTAGGGGAATACTCTGCTTTGTCCTCTTTGGCTAATGTCATGCCTGTTGAATCCTTGGTTGACGTTGTGTTCTACAGAGGTATGACCATGCAAGTCGCAGTTCCTAGAGATGAACAAGGTAGGTCCAACTACGGTATGTGCGCCGTCAACCCAACGAGAGTCGGACCAACTTTCAATGACGCCGCTTTAAGATTCGTCGTTGATGAAGTCGCCTCGACTACTGGTTGGTTATTGGAAATTGTCAACTACAATGTTGAAAACACCCAATATGTTACTGCTGGTGATTTGAGAGCTTTGGACACCTTGACAAATGTCTTGAATGTGATCAAGATTAACAAGATTGACATTGTGAAGTTGCAAGAACAAATGTCTCTTGAAAAGGTCAAAGAACACTTGAAAGAAATCACTACAGAGGTTAGTGCCAAGTCTTTGGCTAAACCACAACCAATTGATTTGGAAAGAGGATTTGCTGTTATTCCTTTGAAGGGTATTTCTGTTCCTTTCCATTCCTCATATTTGATGTCTGGTGTCAAGCCTTTCCAAAGATTCTTGAATAAGAAGATACCAAAATCCTCAGTCAAGCCAAAGGACTTAATCGGTAAATATGTTCCTAACTTGACTGCTAAACCATTTGAAATTTCCAAGGAATATTTCGAAGAAGTTTATAAATTGACGAAGTCGGAGAAGTTGAAGTCAATTATTGAAAACTGGGAAACTTATGAGTCCTCCTAAGTTTATTTATTGTTTGATTTATAGAAGGTAATAAATGTAATTTGTATGAATGATGCAATGTAAGCAACGGTCAAAATCCTGAAAGTGTAATATCATTAGCTGGCTAGCATATTTACGAAGTTATAATCCAGTAGTCAAGGGACTGGAGATGTTTACCGGGGTGAACTTCTTAGGTAAAGATACTCTAGTAAATCTTGACTTCAATCTGTGGGTGACAAAGTCCATATCCAAGTGTCTAGTCAAGTTGATCCTTGGAATGCATCCGATGTAGTGATCGTCATCGAGTTGAACATCAAGAGGGTCTTGAGTGTGACAACCAGGCGACAATGACAATCTAATCGAGTGCTTTTTACCTCCAGGGCTATTCGGATCACCAGCTTCAAATAATTCAAATGTAATTTGTGAGAGATAGTCAAGTTCAGGTAATGCGTTTCTAGCGATTTGCATGGGTACCTGTGATTCGTACAAAACGTTCAACAATGTGTAGATGTGGGACTCTTTAGTGAAATACATCGAGACAGCAGGCATGTTATTTTTTCTGATATTTTGGATGTCATTTAAGACTTGTTTTGCCAAGGGCAACGAGGTCAATAAACCAATATCCAACTTTTCTTCGTCCTTGATACCATACTCTTGAGGACATATGAAATCAAACAAAACCTTGGATAACCTGTATAACTCTCTCAATCTTGCAAACGTTGGATGGTCGAATGGATTTTCACTGGTATTCTTCAGTTTTCTGGTATTGGAAATGTTGTTATTCGAAGAATCTTCCATGGTTTCAGTGGCATCCTTCAAGACCCATCCTAGCGAACCAGCGGAAGCAGGTGTGTTTGTGTTGGTGATATTCATCAAGTTATTAGTAGAGTTACTCTTGCTCTGGTTTGACGGACTAGACGCGCTGCTTTCATTGGGAATTTTGAAATTGTTCATGGCCAAGATGTTGATGGGGTACTCGCTAACCAAACCACTAGAATGAATAGTATCACCACAGGTTTCACTCAAGAATTCAATCAACTTGTCATCCTTGGGGTCAAAAGAAAATACGTTTTGCAAGAACGACCTATTGTGCAACGCATCATATTTCATGGTATCGTAAAGCTCACTGATCTTTGAAGGATGCGTCTTTTCAACAGTAGTAAATTCTTGAAACAACTTATCCCACCTTTCTTTAAATAGCATGGAATCCTCACCACAACACCATGACTCTTGGAACTTCTCAACGTCTTTGGTTCTGAAGTTGTAGTCCATGAGTTTTTTGTGAAAGTTCATCAATTGACAGACTCTTTTTATCACAACAAATGGTTCAGGCATTTTGGGAGGCCACGTAAATTGAGGGGGAGCCTCAGCACCTTGTCTTAACAATGGCTTCAACTTTTTCTTCACCTTATCCATCAAATCCTTAGCAGCATTAGAATCGTCGAGTAAATCCTTCCTGATCGTCAAGAAGTCATCAGGCAATTCGTCATGATCCTTGTCATAACCCAACAACGCCATTGATGCCAAATGTGCTGACGCAATTACTCTTCTTTCAGAGGAAGTGAAAACCTTCACGTCTTGCAAAGCTTCACGGTTCAACAATTTGATGTTCTGGCGCAATTGCTCCCCGACATCTGTAGCTTGATACTTTGCAGAATGCGTTGGCTCCCCACCCCATTTCAAGATCAACTGAACTTTCTCAACCAACTCAGGGTCATCTTTAGACAGAGACGGTTTGATTTGAATCTTGGTACCTGGGAAGGTCATCTTCTTCTCGAGGGCCGACCTCAATTGTGCAAGCTTTTTCAAATCTTCCAACTTTTTTTCCTCAGCAACCTTCACAGTCTCCAATACCACTTGGAGATCAGGGACTTCTCTGATGATTACTTCTTCTTTATGGCCCTTAAGAAGAGATATAAAAAGGGGTGACCTGAACGAGTACTTGAACTTTTGTTTAGGAGTTCTATCAGCATGTCTGATGACGGATACCATACCTTTGAACACCCATTTCTGCTCTTTCTCTTCAAATTGGGATTTATTGAGTAATTTCTTAGAAGGAGGAATCTTGGTCTTTAGGATATCTCTGGATTTTTTAGCTTCAATAAACAAATTTCTCAAAATAGAAGCACAGGAATCATAGTACTCGTTGCTGTCTTTCACAAAAGAAAAGCCATTTACATCAATCACATACGATTTGTTGTGAACTCTCAAGAGGTCAAAGCCACAGATTGTCTGTCTGAACATCTTACAAATGTTCCGAGCCATCACTTTTTCGTCCTCAGTCAATTCGGTAACAAACCGAATTTCTTTCCCATGTGTGTTACGCCTTACAATCCCATCCACAACGGGAGACTTACGAGTCTCGGCATGACAAAAGCCGGTACCGACAGTGTAAGCTTTGACATCTTCGAAATTATCGGTGTCCATGAACTGTTCGTAGATGTACGATCCTTCAGTTCTGGGGGTGTTCAACGCCGGGTCAAACTCAGAAGACTTGTTACCAATTTTACGGAACAATCTTCGTCCACCACCACCAGTTGACTTGGGGTAGTAGATGTAAACGTTATGATCTTCACCGTCTACCGGTTTCTCGACGAATGGCTTCTTTATGATTTTATCACCGACCCGGAGAGTGTCATCATCCACCATTTCCCATTCGGGCTCTGGCTGGTTAGTCAATTCCTCGATTTGCTCATTCGTGAATCCCGATTCAATCAAATGGCCTACGAGAGATTCGTCGATCTGTGGGCCCCCATCTCGACTGATCTCCAATCTGAAGGGAGTGGGCACCTTAACAAAATCTAAAATACACAACACCATTCTTCTATCCCAAAGAGCCTTTTGAAATTCCAAATCGTTGATTAAATACGGCTTACGATAGTTCACGTATCTAATGGCCTTGTCCAACGGGAATCCAGTGGAAAAAAAACTGATGAGGAAGTCACAGGTTGGCCAGTTTTCTATTGCTTCATCGAGAATCACCTTGTCACCGAAGATAACTGTTTCAAACTCCCCGTTCTCAATAAGTCGGTTCAATATCTTTCTGCATGGTTTAGACATGACTTTGGCATCCATGGCACATACCCCAATTTTCCCCACGTACGGGAGCTTGGGGCCAATAACCTCCTTGTGAATGGAAACTTTCCGGGAAGCGTTTGACGAGTTAGAAATGGTCTTGTTCAAAATGGGAAAATCGGTGCCCCCAGTAACGGAGTTCGACCTAGACCTCAAAGGGTTCAGGTTGGTGGAGTTGGAACGAGAAGTAGGCGTCCCGAGAGCATTGTTGGTAGCACCATTCCCACTAGCACCACTAACTGTGAGCAGTAGGTGATCTTCGGTGATAGCCATTGAAGGATCCTCAGTAGTATCGCTCTGGGGTGGCGACACGTCAGACCTTGACACGGACGCGGACTCCGACCGGAGACCAAGGCCGTCTTGTGAACTGGTCTTGGGGGCGAACCCTTCCAACATAGGTGCGATAGAGGCCATCGCATTCTGGGTTTCAGATATCGTGAGATCACATTCTTGGTAAGTCTGTTCAAAGTCCGGTTTTTTGAAATTTGGTTTTTGCTTGGGCGATAGATTCAACGGTGACATGGGCTGGTTGAGTTTGTCATGCACTTCAGTCTCATGCTCCAAAATCGGTATGGGTTTGGACTCAGACATGGTTATCTAAAATTACAATCAGCGATTTGACATTTAAATTGGGTGCGAAAAAGTAATAATCACCACGGGCTACCGGCTTCACAAACACTGAAATTTTGAACCATTAAACTACCTATAAACCCCCCACCTCCACCCACGCCAGTCCCGGAAATACCTTATGAGCTCATAGTCGGTTTCCATATCCACTCCTGTGAGTGACGAAAGCCCAAAATCGATAATATATGGCTTCAGACCGTCCCACAAAACGTTTCTTGGGGCGAGATCCCCATGGGTGATATTCATTCTATGTAAGATGTCCACTTGTCTCATGACAAGGTAGAATGTCCAGGGATCTTTGGGAAGCGGATATTTTCTGATGGCTCTCGATATTGTAAATCTCCCTTTCCAGGCACTCTCTCCTTTGATATTTAGCTTGTAATCCAAATGTCTCAAATAGCAGCAATTGAACTCGGGCTCGTTGCACACCATTTCCACACAGTTCATTTCGGTGGTTTCAATTTCCCGGAACCAGTTGGTACTGTCGTGTCTTTTATAGTACCGTTCAGCGTGTTCCGGATCAAATATCTTGATAACTAAAAGTTCGTCAGGTTTTATGTCCAACTGCTCTTGATCACACAATAAGGGGAACATGTGCACAGCTCTCATCCAAACGACGGGGTTCACACCGGTAGTGATTTCGGACTCAATACAACTCAGCAGAACATAGTAATCAGGGAGAAACCGTAGCCCCCAACTAAGATGTTCTGCTTTAGCTGGCTTCACTCCATCCAAATCCTGTCGGTGGCAACTTCTGGTCCTCATCGGTAACCGCTTGTAAGCTCTTGGATTTGTTCTTCGGTGTCCTGCCTCCGGCAAGGCGAAGAACGGAGTGCTCAAACGAAAGTACTCTCTCATGTTTCTATAACCAGTAGACCTCAAAAACAACTCACAGTCATGTCTAGCCCAGTTGTGGAGTGCAAGAATAAGTACCTCATTCAAAGAAGGATTGTGGGAATGGACCGTCACATACTTCCACTTGATGGGGAAGCCTTCGCCTAGAGTATCAAGCTTATTAGCGGCTTTGGCTCTCATAAACCGTTTCCAATCCGGTTCAATGAAGAGAAAGTTTTCTGCATCAAACACCACGTACCCCTTATGGGACTTGAGCAAGATGAAGTTCAAGTAACTTCTTTCAAACCTTAGCATATAATTAACGTCCTCTATTGTGGGTGGTCTACCGTTTAATTTGGGGAATACGCCCAACGGTTTGAAGTTGAAGGAAAACCTTGACTTGCTGCCCATGTATATCCTCCAGTGCCGTACTCTGAGACATTGCTTGAAGGCGATGTTGTAAACTCTAACTAGTGGCCGTAAGATGTGATCTATGAAGTGGTCGCCAAAGTCCGTTGGGTTCATCTCAAATTCACTGGGGTACACCGTTAGACTGGCGTAGAAAATACGTTTGATTTCTGCAACAATTTTGTTGTCGGTTGCAATATTGGAGTGCAACCATTCCAAGTGACGTTCACCCCACTCCATTTCTAATGCACTTTCTTTAGTTATTTTCAACTTCCTGTTCTTAGCCAGTACTTCATCGAGTATTGAACCACAATGGACAAAATTGGGATGGAGGACTTTAACATAACATAGAACCGGAAGTCGGAGCACAAGACATGCAAAAGCCGGCTTTTCATCTACTCTAGAATGAGCCACGATTTCTTTGTAAAGCGTTTTGATTGCTTCTGCATTGTTCTGGGCTTCACTGCTAAAGAGATCAAAATAGTACCCTATATGAAATGCTTGACGGGTAATGCCGTGGTCATATTGCGGGAATAAACGGGCTGAACCACCCAATAAAGTTGTAGCAATGGTGAAATAATTTGGAAACTTGGGGAATTGAACATTCTTCCAGTTGGAAACTGCATATCTCAACGATTGGATTTGATGCTCCAACTTGGGCGGGCCATTGTATGTGTCTGGTAGGGGGAGAGGAGGCAGAACGAATACTTCATCAACTGGAGGGTTATATACGGGCTTCGATTGCAGTACTCTTTGACCCTCTGTTTCTTTTGCCGAGGCTTCAATCGGTACCACCAGCTCTACAACCAAATTCTTTTTGACGAAGAGCTTTGTAAATTTCCTGAATAACAATTTTAATTTCTTCTGCTCTTCGGCACTAGTCTCTTTCTCCATATCTGTACCCGTTTCTGTGTTTATTTCTGATTTATAGACCAAGTCACCCTCGATTGTCTTCGTATTTTTCTCTCCTGTGGTGTCAGTTTCATAAACTTCCTCGGGTAAGTTGGGGGTGGAATCAAAGAACTGGGCTTCAGATGTAGACTCACTATCACTTTTTTCGCTTCTACTAATATGTGAACTCCCCCCATGAGCTTCTCTCTTCAAGAGTGTCAGTCGCAAAGCATCATTTTGCAGGTGAATAGCCTCAACAACCTCTTTTGAACTATTCTGAGTCATAGTAGCGTCAAAGAATGTCTCTGTTTCCATACTGAAGAGCTTAATGACAGCAGAGTGGAAATATCTGTACCTTCAAGCCTTATATAGCCCTTTTTTGCAACCACCTCGCAGCCAAAATAACATACAGTAAAATTAAAAATTAGGGCCTACATCAGCATAGCGAAATAAATGAAAAGAAAAAAAGATTAGAATATACCGTAGTCTACATAACAAATCGTAAGTCATTGAGTTTATGTTGAAACTGGTCCAGAAACATACACCGCATGGTTAGCAGCATTTGCGATACCGAACTATAGTTTACTTTGTTTTTCCAACGCTCCGTTAGTACTATCATTTATAGAAGAAATGAGTACTGCAGCCCAGAGTGGCTGCATCGTTGGGAGTCAGCCTACAAGCTATATAAAGACAGGAAAGTCAATAAATAGAACATAAATTCAAAATGAATCAAGTAGCTTATTTCACTCTATAGCTGTTAGTGAATCAAACAATACTGAAATTGATTCACCAAAATGATCCCTTCTAATACATTCAGCAAAAATCGGAGAGACATCAATAACACTAAGTTTTTCATTATCTTCGATTTCCTTTTTGGTGATGGGGTAGGTATTGGTCACAACAATCTTGTCGATACAATCACAAGAGATCAAAGTCTCCAAACAGTCGTCTTGGAAAATACCGTGGGTTCCCAAAATGTACACCGATTTGGCACCACAGTTCATCCTCAAATGCTCGGCAGCAGCAATGAAAGATCCCGGTTTATCGATCATGTCATCCAAAATAATGGCTGGTTTCTCATGAACATCACCGACCAAAGTAATCAACTTCTCCTGAGACGTCAAAGTCAATTCATCTTCATCATCAGAGTTGTCAGCGTCGTAAGAACCTCCCAAGGCATCTGAGTCCAAAATCAGTTCCTTGGCCAAATGGGTCGTTGGAGCCTCAGGAGCCTTCCCATTAGAGACAGGATAGTCGTCATCAACAACATGACCTTTAACAATTCTGGCAGTCTGTATTTCACTTACTATATTGTCCTCCTCGTCATCCACCATTGTTTTTTTGGAAGTTTTTAGGTTTTTCTTCTTGTTCTTGCTATTGTACGCGTCATGGGTTCTTCTTCTGTCAGTGTGGATCATGGCGAAATTGATCTTCAAAGCATCGGCCAATGCAGTGACTCTCTTTGTACCACCTGGGTTCTTCGAGACTACTACAGCATTCTGCCAATCGGTAACGTTATGACGAATCCATCTAGCCAAGGTTGGGGCCCCGAACAAGTTATCGACCGGTTTGGTGAAGAACCCTTGCATTTGAGAGGCATGCAAGTCCATCGAGACCACGTGATCAGCTCCTGCCATTATTAGCAAATTGGCCAACATTCTAGCGGTGATAGCTCCTCTGTGTTTTTTCATTTTGCTCTGCTTAGAATATGGGAACTGGGGTATAACAGCAGTAATTTTAGAGGCAGAGCCTCCACGACAAGCGGATATCAAGATAAGCAACTCCATGATTTTGTCGTTGATCTCCGGACTCCCACTTTGAATGATGTACACGTCTTCGTCCCTGACAGATACACCAATTTGTACAGAGGTTTCCCCATTGGAAAACTTCTTTAGCGTGCAGGGAGCTGGCTCAACGCCTAGTCTTTCGCAGACCAATTTTCCCAATTCGGGGTGGGAGCTCCCTACGAAGACCTTGCACTTTCTCATCTTAGAGGCTGGATCAGGAGATGGACTAATATCGAGAATTGTCCCTAGTTTGTCACTAGCAGGATTAATAGAAGAAGTCAACTTGATTAAATATTTTTTCTGTTCTTTTGGCGATGAGAGCGCACATGGAACGACACGACTTGTTCCACCGGAACAGATTTAGAGATAAGACACCACCGAGAACCACTTTAAGATTACGATGTCGACAGATACGGAACAGAGGAACCCTATTATAGGAAACGAGGGCCAAGCAGATAAGCGACTAGCCAGTACTTTTGAAAAACTAGGTCGTTTCAGAAAAATGATCTTGCTGTCGAGCCTTTTCAGCCTAACCACTTCATCGATAGATGAGACAACCATATCGCATATCAGGTGCTTGGCTCTTGGCCTGCCCACTAACAGCATACCAGCTCTCTACCAGCTAGCTTATTTGCTTGAGTTGATGGAAAAGTTTTCGCTGCAGGCAACTGCTTATGACCCCATATTTTCTCCAGAAGATGTTGATGTACTAGAGCATTTTGGCATCACCGTCGTGGAACCACACCCAAACACTCCCGTTGAATCGACATTATACTTCCTCCCTCATGCTGATTTGCTGATGACAGATAAGCTACTTCTGGTACAAAAACCCCGTTATCTATTAGGGAATAATATTGCGTCACATACGAACAGTCTTTGCAAGTCGGAATTGCATAAAAGGTACTACACACTTTCACACTTAGTGAACTTGGTGGAACCAGAAGAGCAGATAGTTTTTGAGACTGGTATCAAGGAGGGGATGGGCGAGGAGAATGAGTTCAAAGTAGTTGCTAAAAAGAAAAAGAGAAACAGGAAAAAGTTCACACCTCCTCGTATAGAATACGATTACGGCAGCATGTACTTTGATAATATCAAAGTGCAAAACATTGGCGAGTTGGGGGCATTCCAAAATGCGTTCAACGACCTTGCGTTCCATCGAATCGCAGTAGGTGCCCCAATCTTCGAGACAGTTGGCCCGAAGAAACCGCTCGCTGAAACACCCACGCAGGCACCACCCATGGCAAGCTGTACGCCTTCAGTGGTTTCCTAAATGTATTCATTTCTCTACACGCGTATTATATACAGTGCCTAATGTACACCCATTCTCTGTTGGTACATCATTGGAGTCTTTGTTTCTTCAACACGGAATCATCCAAAAACTCTTGTTGACCTTGAGCTAATGTATCGCCTGCCCCTTCATTTCCCATTGGTAAGCTACCAGGAGTCATTTGTCCCGGTGGCGAGAGTTGCGGAGGAGGTGGAAGTTGAGACGGGGTCTCGCCAGTCAATAGATGTTTCGCTAGTATCGAATACAAGTCGTCCTTGGTGAACGGTTTAGCGAGGATATCTGACATACCATTCTGTAGATAATTCACTAGATCATTGTCCTGAATGTTACCGGTCATCGCAATGATGGGAGTTCTTGTATCAAACGATCTTATCACACTGGTAGCAGTTGCACCATCCAATGTAGGCATGACAATGTCCATCAACACTAGGTCGTATTTGGTGTTTTCCACCGTAGAAATGGCATTAAGTCCGTCAGTGACTACGGTGACCTGACACCCGTATTTGACCAAAAATTTCCTACATAACTGGATGCACACATTATCGTCTTCAACGAGCAAAACATGGAACTTTGGGTTGGGGATATTCGTCAGCATAACTGTTTGGTTGGTTTGAGGATTTGAGGAAGGAGCTAAGCTCTGGTTTGGGGGAGTACTCGACGTGGCGGACCCGCCAGCCGGCAGTTGCGACTCCTTGCCCAATCCATTGTACGTGTTTGTTTGCACCGCCAGATGTCCTGGCGTGTTGTGCTGCGATAGAAGTGAAGTTTCGGGAGAGGTCAACTGGTTTGGCTGGCTACGACTTCGACTGTGAACAGGTGGCCTCGTGGGCGCTCCAGCTTGCGCATTACTCATCGGGAGATTGGTTCCAGTGCCCGATCCAGTACTTTGTGGATTACTCGCCAGTAAGGTAGCAGCTTGTAAGTTAGAGCCCTGCAAGTCGCCCTGCATATCTGCCGACCGAGAGGGTTCCTGTGGTTGTTCAGAGTAGGGCATATTCCCTATCAAGCTAGGATCAGGGAAGTCAAGAGGAGGAAGCTTGATTCCCGCCTGACTCAAAGACGAGAGTAGCATGTTGATCGAGGTGTAGTTCCTCTCCTCAAACAGCTTCACAGTAGCTAAGTAATCCATCAAGTATTTGTACTTTGAAGAGAGAGCATTGAGCTGTTGAGTCAAATTGACGTTTTCATTTTTAAAATAGTCCATTTGTTCCTGAAGTTTCACCATTTTGGTCGTCAACTGGTCCGGGGATCCCGTTACTGCCCCACTGGCCTGGAAGTTCTTCTTGATCCCCGTTCCTTTACGTTTAATGTTGTCTAAAGCGTCTCTATCGTTAATTCTGAATTCTGGGTGCTTGAATTCCCATGCATCGTCACCATACTGGTAATTTTTTCTTGCCTCGCTCAGCACCTTCACCTTGTGGAAATCGTACTTGTTAAGCTGACGCACAAAACTGGCAAAGTTACTGTGCTTGAAATGTCGAGGTAAAATCTCTTTTGTGAACTCATTGGTATCAATCACTACAAACGAGTCCCCCAGTGCGGTCCACCTGACAACGTCCTTATAACTGTCTTCCTGAAGCATCTGAAAGAGCTTTTTGACAAAATCGTTGGACCCACTTTGGTTTGACAGGGTGTTCGTTTGAAGATGGTCTTCGTCTTTTTCTTTAGACATTTTTCTATTTTGTTTCTTTATAGGCTAGATGGGTTAATGCGGGGAGGCGAGCGCACAGCGCAAAACAAAATGAAAACTAAATTCTAGTTCGAAGGAAGTGAAGTGACTTGATGCGCAATATAAGCTGGGTTTAAAGGGGTCAATGTTATTTCAACTTAACTTAGATGAGGTTGAACTTTTCTGTTTCGCACTGCTCAAGATAAATTTAGATTTTGAGTTTTGGTTTCTCACTTGAGCGTCGCCGCATTATTCACGTCGTAAACCGCGTACGGGGCTGCCTCCCCCTGCGCCGCCTGACATACCGCCGTTGTCCCGCTAGCGTTGTTTCACTTACTGTACAATTTTGGTGTCGGTTGAGGGCAGGAAAGGTGGGAGCAAAGAAGTAAACGCTTTGCGTAGGGAGATATCCATATTACAGTTCTACGTAATCGTTTTACGAGCAGCCTTTTAATTAGAGTTCTTGACTTTCTCTTTCTCTAATTACGCTCACATTTGTAATTAATAACTCCGGCAAAATAACGGGCACCCCTCCAACCGACGCCTGACAAAAGTCGCAGCAAGGTCCCTATTTTCAGGCAATTATCCTCTTCTCGGCATTCATTCAGCTTTTGTTATTACGAACCGTTGACAGATTCCTGTCTGTTGCTCTTCTCTCTCACTCCCGCAGCGACTAAAAACTCTCAATCCTAGACCCTTTCATTGGGAAAAAAAAACAATCACCATAAACTGGAGATGATTACCGACCGCTGCACACATACACCACCGCAAGACGGTACTGGTAAGTGCCCGGGGCCAGAAGCTGTACGTTCAACTCCAACGGTCCACTCCATCTCGCCGTTTTATGGCGTTTATCTTCTCAACTCGATACCTAAACCTCGTCTGTTCTACATCGGCTCCACGCCTAATCCGATACGCAGATTGCGCCAGCACAATGGGGATATAATATCCGGTGCCTATCGCACGAAACGACCGGGTGTAAGACCGTGGAAAATGATTGTACTTGTGTCGGGATTCCCGTCCCAGATCGCAGCCCTCCAGTTCGAGCATGCTTACCAGCACCCGCACCAGTCTCGCCATGTACCGGCGTCGTTTCGTCTCACGAAGCTGAAGCATTCAGGACACGGGCTACCCCTCAGAATGGCAAACTTAAGACTACTACTAGGCTCAAACTACTTTTGCCGGCTTAATTTGACGGTGAATATCTTTGATGAGGCCGCGTATAGAGAATGGGAGAAGAACAAGTATGGCATAGAATACCATAATTCGGTGTTCTGGGAAAAAGGGTTTGAGGAATTTGCAGCCAAATTTGAAAAAGGCGACTATTATGGGGTAGCCGATGCTTGTCATGAATTGACGTCATTGTTGCTCTCGAAAAGATGTTGTGATGCCTGTGGAGCTGGCATTGACATGATGCCTGACAAAGAAGGCGAACCGGTGCCGTTAGTGACAACCACAACCTGCCGATGTGGTAGGCTCGTGCACTTACGTTGTTTGACTAAAGAACTCCTCCCGCAGTATGTGCGGTGTGACATATGCCATGAAGAGCTAGAATGGATGCGCTTGGCACGAATAGCAACTCAGACCCGGCTAGGCTTTTCTATCGATTCTCTATAAGCTGAATCGAAGATATTTTCGTGTACTCGTATACAGTTCTTAAAAGAGTGAATTCTACAATCTTAGTTATTTTATTTTAGATTCCTTTAACTCATATTAATGCATTCGCCTTCCATCTCAAAGCTCATCATGAATGTAGCCAGATTCAGGTTCAATCAGGATGCTCCAGTCTTCGTTGATAGCGAATCCCGGATTCTTTATCAACAAGTTACCCGACTCGTGCTCGAAACGAAGTGGGGTTCCTTTGCTAGTAACAGATTTAGCTTTTGTGTTGAGAACGGCGATTCTCTCGATTCGGTTAGCAATGTCAAAAAAGTTGCTAACGGTGCTGCTCAATTTACCATTTGCATAGTTGAAGTCTGTCAAAACGTAATCACCTTTGGTATAATTGAATGATTCGTAGTCATCTACATACAAGCTCCCCCTAGCATGGCCTTGTTTGTTGGGGGCAATTATCAAAGTATAAGGGTCATTTTGCATGAGTTTACTTGACCTCCTGTACCGCATTTTTCTTGATAGGACTGATCCTCCTTTCAAAACCATAGGAATATCGCTCAAGGAAACAGTAAATGAAACCTTCTCTCGGTAGTGTTTGGCACTGAGTTCGCCATTGACAAAGTCGTAGTATATCTCGTCATCGGGGAAATAAATGCTTACGGATTTCTGATCCTCCTCTGTGACAGGTTTGACTAATATACCCGAATGACCTAGGAAAAATTGGTCTTCTACTTCAAAGTTGGTCAACTTATCACTATTCTCATAAAACATGGGTCTTAGGATTGGTTCACCAGACACACTGGACTCTCTGAATGCGTTGTAAAATTCTGGCAACAATGTGTATCTCAAAGTGATAGCATCTCTGATAATAGAAGTGTACGGTTCGCCAGGTACCCAGGGTTCCCTTCTTCGAGAATCTATATGTGCATGTGCTCTGAAAAAAGGATACCAAGTTCCAGTTTGATACCATCTCGTTAACAACTCTTTTGAAGGATTACCAAAGAACCCACCGACATCTGCGCCGGCAAACGGCATACCAGCGATCCCGTTATTGAGAACCATTGGGATAGAGACCTTGAGGTATTCCCATTTGGACATATTATCACCGGTCCACATTGCCGCAGTCTTTTGCAGGCCCGCAAAGTAAGCCCTTGTCAAAATGAACGGCCTTTGTCTCTGGGTGTCTTGTTGACGCTTATATAAGGAGTTATATGTCAAATCATGGAACTTCTTCCCGTTCAAATTGTGAAGTGATCTTTCCTCGTAGTCACCAAATTGAAGATTATCTTTCGGGCTTGTGGTTTCAGGTCCATCAAACACAGAGATCTCATTCATGTCATTCCAGAGGTGGATATTGCTACTGTCAAAGAAAACTGGATTTTCTGGACTGAATTTGTGAAGCTCATCCCAATAGGTTTGAGCATTGGGGTTGAACGAGTCAACCCACACAGATTCTCCCGGCCAACAATGGCCATAGAAAGTCTCATTGTCAGATCTCATGATTGTCGTTCTATCCTTGATCAATTTATCGGATACAGCATAACTCTTCTTGATGTGAGGGTCGATAATAATGACCAAGTTCCTGCCGGTAGAATCCAACTCGTCAAGCATTTCTTTCGGTGCAGGAAATTCCGAACTCCAAGTAAAATATTTCTTCTTATCGGTGTATTCGATATCTAGCCAAATGGTATCGTAGGGGATATAATGCTGGTCAAATAGCGCATTCACATCTAGCAAGTCTTTCTGACTGTTGTAATTCCACCGACATTGATGGTACCCCAAGGAAAATAGCTGCGGCAAGGAGGTGTACCCCGTCACCTCGGCGTACTGTTTGTTCACCTCAGATGGGGACTTACCGAAGAATAACATAAAGTCAAGAACTCCGTTTTCACTGATCCAGTGAGTCTTGATGTGCTCATCCGATTTCGATACATCAATGTAGGTATCAGCACTATTTATCCAGAAGAGCCCGACGGCAGAATTGGGCTTCGTAGTCATCAAGAAGGGGATTGATCCATACATTGGGAGATTAGAGCCCACCTCATACTCGAAGATGTCCACGTTATATAGTCTGTAAGTTTCCTGGTGCAAATTCAAACCGCTCGAATGCTCGGGGATACCATAGGCGTTCTTGTAGCCGTTGAAAGCAAAATCTAACGCCACGGACTCGGGACCAAACGGCATGGTATCCAGAGTCGAATCCTTAAAATCATCATTGAACATATTGTAGTCTGTTTCTTCTTCGAGAAGGTGCTGCGAGTTGTCCTCCTTTGGTCTGTAGTGCTCAATGTTCAAAAAGAGATCTCGATTGATCGAAACTTCATGGTGATCGTTGAAGAAAACGTCAAGACCAAAGCTATTCGATATCACAATCTTGAGTGGACCAGCAGTTACTATTGTTTCTTTTTTCGTTGTCTTCAACTCGACGTCCGAGGCCCGTAAAAGTGGCACCTCATCCACGACATGGTCTGCAGCTTTGAACCGGTGGATATTGAGTGAGCTACCAAAAGATCGGTCTTCATCTAGCGTGAACCGGAAACCTCCATTCTGTAAAAACGAAATATTAAAGGGGAGGTTGATGGTGTGGTTCGGAATCTTCTTTGACACCAACCCCGAGATCACAGCCCAGTCGTGGTCAATGCCCGAGATCTTCACAGTGTAGTCGTTCCTTTTCGTGACGAGCTTGCTCTTCGAGTACTCAATGTTTCTCTTGCAGAATCCGTTCTGGTCACAGGTCTTGAAGAGGTACTCCTTTGCCAGGAGCACAGTCGTGAGCCAGATGAACAAGGAAATCAACCAATTCATAGAGGGTGTTGAAGGGCCTGGCCTGGTGGTTAGCAAAAAAAAAAGGGTGTTCAATCCGATCCCAGTTGTCGTCTGCTCTCCAAAGTTAGAAGTCAAACCAGGGAAATAACTCAATTGGTATCAAAGTTCTCTGCACTCCGATAATTTTTAATTTGCCAGGTCAATTCCAATAGAAATTTAAATTATATTTAGACCGTCGTGCAGCAGCTAATACGCTTTCGTGATTTTTTCTCTCACAAAAACAAAATAAACCTAGACCATTAACCAGAGAGCCAGTCCGCGCGAAAATTTTGAAAACAGGAACTATGGAACAAGACAGTAGACTGAGCGTCAAACATGAACGCAATGATAGTTGCGTCGACCGACCAGACGGCCACACGGTGGCGAAGAAACGAAAAGTGTACGACGAACTCTCGGAAGCTGATGGGCCTTTAACCCAGGAGGACGTCAAGTATTTCCGCAAGCAAGCGGTATGGAGACAGATGAAGTATTACAAGGCCAAAGCGAGACTCGGGGAGCAGACTCTACTTGAGGCCAGTGCCAAAGTCGACCAGCTCTTGAAGCAAACTGCCGACTCGAAGTCGTGGCAAATGAAGGTGTTAAAGCTGCTTGATGTCGTGTCTGAAGACGAGCTTGTAACCCAGGTTAATCTGATACTAGCGGGACATCTCAAAGACGAGGACGTCAGGAGAAAACTCGACAGCTTGAATGAGTTTATAGAGCGGGTATCGCAACTCGAAGGCGAAAATGAGGTATTGAAAGCCCACAAGGTTGAATTGGAGGTCAAGGTTGATGAACTACTCCGCAAACTTCTCACGCAGAAGGAAAGACTAGAGAGCGACACCGTGAAACGCGTTTACAACATCAAGGAAGAGCCAGCGGACGACAGCGGCCTGGTGGGGTCGGCGGACTCCCACGTGAACGGAGACGCCAATACCTCTTCTGCTACCGTTCCGAATGGCAGAGCCAGTACTACTGGGACCGAGAGCGAGGATACGAAGGAGTTGACGCGTATCACCCATGAATTGGAGGAGCAGATCAAGTCGTTGATCAAAGAGAAAGAGGCGCTTGCGGAACAGGTCAAGGCACCGGTAGAAGTCGTCAAAATCGAGAGCCCTGCTATCGCCAAGGGCTTTTTCTCTGAAGAACTCGACAAAAAGGACTCTGTGATAAAGGAGTTAAATGAACGGATTCAAAATTATACTGACCTCATCAACGGGGATCTCCAGAAGGAGCTCAGCTCCCTCAAAGAAGTGCTCATAAAGACCGAAAATGACCTAGCGAGAATCAGAAACATCAGAGACGAGCAGAATTACACCATCAGCCTTCTAGAGAAACAAAAACCCAATGAGCAGCTTTTGAAACTTACCGACGAGCTCACCCAGCAAATAGAGTTCCAAAAAGGCGACGCAGACACGGCAGAGATCATCAAAGAACTTGAAGACAGTTATAAGAAACTTGTCAGTGAGATCCACGCTAAGCTTCTCCCCCAAGTGGATCAAGAGAACCTTATAAAGAAATACCACATTGAGAAAACCAAAGCGGAACAAAAATACTTCCAAACCATGAAGCTAAATGACACATTGAAAAATGAGAACAAGCTTCTAAAACTCACCATCGCCAAATCTAACGAGTTGTTGGAAAAACACGGCGATGTTAATAACAAGCACAAGGAGCAAATGGACAAGGTCCTGCAGGTGAACGATGAGTTGAAGAGGCAAGTCCAGAACATCAAATTGGACAACAAAAAGTTGTCTGAGGACAACAATTTCAAGCTGGTGGAAATCAACAAGGTGATCAAAAAGGCCAACGAGGTGTCTCACGAGTTGAAAGCCGCCAAACAAGAGAATGTGCAGCTTGCTAATAAAATAAATGAAAAAGAGGTGGAATTAACCAGGTTGAACAAATATCGCCATCAGAGCCAATCCGGAGGCGGCGTAGACAATGAAGAGTTGAACGGTTTCCGGAGTATGGTCAAGTGCTCAGTGTGTTCCAAAAACTGGAAGGATACGGTCATAACTGTTTGTGGGCACGTTTTTTGTAATCAGTGTACAAAGGAAAGGTTAAATGCCAGATTACGTAGATGCCCCAGTTGCAACAAAGGATTCAGCAGCAACGATCTTTTAGGGATTCATTTGTAGTGTATTATATGTATTATAGAATAGACATAATAGTTAGACGGCGTTCATTGGCTGCGAATCTGTAGGTGTGGAGACCCTCACTGCTGTTCTATTATCGAAAGGATGCCAAACTTTCCTGAAGACGTTAGTCATTAAGCACACCACCTCAAGATCTGCAGGTGGGTCTCCCCACTACATACGACTACTGGAGTGGGCCACTACTGGGGCCCAGCATTGGGGACAGCATTTGGACAGGTGCGGCTGAACTACAGTACGTGCATCCGGCCAGCAGAAGATGAGCTACAATTATATTACTGGTCTAGGTAGTAACCATAACGAAAAATATCGCAGAAGTGATTGGAAACAATACAGGACCATGGCCATTTTATCATTCAACAATGATCTCTTATACTGACATGATGCGTGTGCTCTGTTTCCATCGTAGTGTCTATTAGCAAAGGGCCAACCGGTCTTGAACAATATCCTTCCACGGCCGGGTTAGGAGGTAGGAACACGACCTTCCATGCAGGACAGGGGGTGTTGTCTCAAAGGAGCGTGACTTACCCGGATATTACCCGCCTTAGACCTGGTTTGTGATGAAAAAGATGACACCTAAGCAGAAAAAATAAAGTACCGCGTGGAGCAACGCGCGCGCGCGTTCTTCGTGACGACACCACCGAGAACCCAACACGGCGTCACCGCCCGGCACCGCGGTACTGCACCAATGACGCTACCGCGATTGGTAGTGCTGGGGGATAGGGGTAGCCAGCCATCGTATCATCCAATCCACGAAAAGGGGCGAATGGAACTAAGGTTGGGAAGAACAGTTGGGCTAACAGGGATACCTTGAGCGTACCGAAGGCTTCAGGCGACCTGGACAATGTTTATGTTTCGATACCTCACACTTGGTGGATGCAAAGTTAGGGGGAACGTTCAACTAGAAATATACGAGGTGGTGAGAGAAAGTCTCAAGTTTAAGAGAAGAAAAACACGATTCATGATCCGTGAGTCCAAGTGGAAACTGTGTCATGGTGGATACATAGACAGAATGCTTTCCTAAGAGTAGGTGCCAAGTCCACCAGATCTCACTACAAATTTGCCCGGTTCACCCGTCGATGAAAATTTTTCATTGATGGATTGGTCCATTAATCACCTCCCATGCTAGAGTGGCGTGGGTCCGTTTGCCCTTTGCTAGTAACGGGATCCTTCGCTTACTGTCTGTGAACGACTGACTGGATTCAGAGAAAAGATAAAGCATTGAAATATTGCCTACACGGTTGTACTTTCTGTTCAATGCCACTGTTGCTGCTTGTTCGTCCAGCTGAAGCGCTTCTTGCATGCTGCAATAACTCTCTCTACACTCGGGGAAACGTATCTGTCTTACTACTCTACGAAACAACTCATTCTACACTACGTTCTCTGAATTAAATAAGTGACTCTATTCCACTCCACAATCTCAATTTTCATTTTTTGCTTTCGCCATCGAGCCAGCGGAGAAAAATTATTTAAATAATCGAATTTCCCACTTTTTCATTTTCGGATTTTTCAAAGTAAAGTCGTGCGCGGGAAGATGGATAAGAATCAATTGTATGACAGAGTACAACCTCCTTTGAGTCCACCCAATCCTTCGTCCAGTCCTTCGCCCAACCCACCTAGCGATAGCGCCGGTGCAGATGGTGGCACTGGTGGAGACGTTACCACAAAGAACGGCGCGGTTGAAAATGGCAACGCTGTAAATGGCAAAGTGGAAACCGATAACAGCGAGAATACCGATAGCAACGGTTCTGCAGCGGTCAAACAGGAATCTAATGGAGACAACGCTTCCGGCGATGCTTCCGACACGAATGCCACTGCTGATACTGCCGCTGGCGGTGCTGCTAATACCATGAGCACCGCCGATAAAACACCAGCACCAGCACCTCCTCCGCAACCGGATATGAACAACCTTCCAGAGAATCCGATGCCCAAACACCAGGTCAAGTTTGCCTTGAATACCATCAAAAACGTCAAGCGGTTGAAAGATGCCGGCCCATTTTTAAAACCCGTCGATACCGTTAAATTGAATATTCCATTCTATTACAACTTCATCAAAGTCCCCATGGATTTATCCACCATCGAAAAGAAGATCAATGCAAACGCCTATGAATCTCCTGAGGGTGTCGCAGCGGATTTCAATCTCATGATCGATAACTGTATCAAGTTCAACGGAGAGCACTCTCCAATCGCCAGAATGGGTAAGATCATCCAGGCAAACTTTGAGAAGCATATGTTACATTTCCCCCCTAAGGAGATTAGCGAGTCGGAACTAACTAGTAAGAGGAGAATCGAGTCTCAGAAGTCAACCGTTCCATCTGATGGCTCGAGCATTGCTAGTAACAGACCCAAACGTACCATCCATCCACCAAAGCCAAAGGAACTACCATATGATAACAGGCCCCGTAAAAAGAAGTACGCTGCTGATTTGAGATTCTGTAACCAAGTGTTGAAGGAAATCATGAGTAAGAAACATTACGGTTACAATTTCCCATTTTTGGAGCCGGTGGATCCCATTGCATTAAACATCCCCAACTACCACGAAGTTATCAAGACGCCAATGGATCTTGGGACTATCCAAACGAAATTAGCTAATAATCAATACGAAAACGGTGATGAATTCGAAAAGGATGTCAACTTAATCTTTGAAAATTGTTACACGTTTAACCCTGAGGGTACCGATGTCAACATGATGGGTCATAAATTACAAGAGATCTTCAACAAGAAATGGGTCAACAGACCGGTCCCAAAAGATACTCCTCAAAACTCTGAAAATGAATATAGCGATGATGATCTCCTGGATGATGGAAGCGAAGTAGAAGAGAGCGCCTTATCCAACGTGCCTGCTATAAAATTCCTTGAAGACCAAATCATAAGAATGACTCAAGAGCTAGACAAACTAAAGCAAGACCACATCTTACAAATAAAACAACAGCGTGAACAGAAAAGAAAAGCAAAGCACGCATCCGCCAACGGTAAGAGGAAAAGAAACGGTTCTTCCGGGAAGCTAAAAAAGATAAAGCTTGTACCACAAGTCCAAGTCACTTATGAGATGAAAAAACAGGTGAGTGAACAAGTGCCAAATCTACCAGATAAAAAATTACAAGAGTTCATCAAGATCATCAAAGACGACGTGGACTTGAACGACGAAGAGGAGGTTGAGTTGGACATGGACCAGCTCGAGGATAAAACTATTTTGAAGTTGTACAACTTTTTATTTGACAAAAAGCCAAAGACCAAGAAAGCTGAACCAACCACAAATTACGACAAGTTAAAGAATTTAAAGAAGCAGTTGAGTTTATTCGACGAAGGTTCTAGGGCAGAAAGTAGTGATGACGACGATGTTAGTAGTGAAAGTTCAGAAGAGGAATAGTAAATAGTGTAATAGTAATGTATAATAGGAGAGAAGAGGGGCAAATGGTATAACTCGCGCGACTTGAGACATCTCATCGCATCAATTCAAGTATACGCTTATCTGACACTGACATTCGTTTCCAAATTTTTAGTCAAGGTAAAGCAACTGCATAGTAAACAACTTCGTGATGACTGATATACGACCAGATGCGTTCAAGCCCATCAACATCATCAGAGCAAATATAGCCAACAAGACTCCTACCAAAATAGCCGGCCCAATGGTGCGATACTCTAAGCTTCCGTTCAGGGCTACCCTCCGACACTTTGATGCCGATATCGTCTACTCCCCTATGATCCTTGCCCGTGAATTTGTAAGGAATGACATTGCCAGGCTTTCGGACTTTACCACTAACAGCGAAGACAAGTGCTTGATAGTGCAAGTGGGCGTGAATAACGAGACAGACCTTCTTCGTTTCGTCGATATGATCCACCCCTATGTCGATGGCATCGGCTTGAACTGTGGTTGTCCCATTAAGGAACAAGTTGCCGAAGGTATTGGTGCGGCGTTGATGAGTGAACCGGACTTGGTGGCCAGAATGATCAAAGCAGTGAAGGACAAATACGGCGATACAGTATGTGTCGATGCCAAAATACGGATACATAAGGACTGGGAAGAGACGGTCTCATTCATAAAGAAAGTGGAAGCTAGCGGGGTTGATTTCATAACCATTCATGGTAGAACCAAGACGACCAGGTCTTCAGTTCCGGTGAACCTCGAAGCGATAAAGTACTTGAGACTGAAAACACGATTGCCAGTGATAGCCAATGGAGATTGTTTCAACGCAGTAGATGTAGAGAGCATATGCGAGTATACCAAGTGCGATGGGGTGATGTCAGCAAGAGGGATTCTCGAAAACCCCGGCTTATTTGCCGGGTACGAGAAGACTCCGTGGAAAGCAGTCGAATTGTTCATGCACTACGCAGTAAGTTATGGATTGCCATTCAGAATCACCCAGCATCATATTTCAGAGATGCTTCACAAGGGATTGCCTAATGCTGTGTTGAAAGAGATGAATTCTCTCACAAACATGGTGGACTTATTAGATTGGTTTGACGAAAAATTCATATTGAAAAGAAAGGGGGAAGATGGCTTCGCGACAGCCATAGACATTGCATGGAGAAAAAGTGTGTAGCCACTGTACATATTGGTCACTTATGTTACCTACTATGTTCACTATAATACAACTATTATCTATGGTACACTAGGAAAGGAAATCTTTGTTTTGCAAAGAGATGCTCTTTGTCATGTTGTTCACCTTGTAAATACCCACCAACTGCTTGGCCAACTCGAACATGTTGTTTCTCAACGAAATAACAATAAACTGGCCATTCTTGGTCCGCTCCTTTATGTAGTTAGCCACAATACTTACGTTTCTAAAATCCAACGCAGCATCAATTTCATCCATAACATACAACGGAGTAGGTTTGTACTTGTGTAACGCAAACACCAATGCCAACGAACTCAAAGTCTTCTCTCCACCACTCAAGTTACTGATGTTTCTCCATGATTTCTTGGGTGGCATTACACTGAAAAGAATACCTTCAGCAAACGGGTCCAAGCTGTCAACCAACTCCAACTCGGCATTACCCCCCATGGTAATCATTTGGTACATCTCTTTCAATGACAAGGAAATCGTGTTGAACCCTTCCATGAACTCCTCTAACCGCTTCCGCTTTAGCTCCTCGCAGTAATTCTTGATTTCATCTCTCGAGCTTAGAGATTCGTCGAGTTCCCGTTGTCTTATCTTGAACTCCTGGGTCTTTTCCCCGTATTCTTTCAAGATGTCTATATCAATTTTAACGCTCTTCATATACGTATCAACCTCCTGGATTTGTTTGTTGATTTCGTCAATGTCGACTTCCCCGAGTTCAGACGAGCTGAGTTTGTGTATCTCATTTCCATCATACTCCGATCTTTCTTCTTCATCTAGCCAGTATATGTAATCGCTTGTGTCTCTGACAAGCAAAGAACTTAAATTCTCCTCGTCCACTTTGATAGCATGCTCAACTTTTTTGATGACACTAGTCACCTTTTCAAGTTTATTATTGAGCTCAATCTCAAAAGATTTGAACTCTTGAATTTCCTTTGTCTTTGCTTCTAGATGATCGTTCAAAGATTCGGCTTTCTCTTCCAAAGCGTCCTTCTCGCTTTCCATATCACTGATCTCCTTGTTCAAACTGTCCAATTCTTCCTGTTTATTGGTATCTTGGCTTCTGATTGCCTCAAGATCTTCTTCGGTCTTGACAATTTCTTTTTCACTCTCGGTTAGGACTTTAGTGGTACGTTTGATCTCATTTTCAAGCTTCCTGATCGCTATCTTTTCATTCGAGGTCTTGTCGTGAGTGATCTCTATCTTTTGTTTGATGGAGTCAACCTTGGCACTCTGTAAGCGCAATTCAACACCTCCCGCTTCCATGATTTTTTCTTCCAATTCGGCGATTTTGTGCTCAAGATCTTTCATCTCAAGTTTGAGCTCTTCTTTGCTGGAAATTATTTGATCCCTTTCCCTCTGCTTAGCTTGAATTTCTTCCTCGACTTTATCTGCATTTTGATCACTTTCGCCTTGAGCAATTAAACGTTTACAAAGAGCTGCCACTTCCTTCTTCTCAGACGCCAATGCCTCTATTTCAAGCTTCAATCTCAGAATGTTAAATTCCGTTTCTGGTTTAAGCTCCTTCAAATCCCTCAATTGGCCCTCTTTGATCTGAAATTCCCGGTACTCAGCATCGTATTGGGCCTCCATAGTCTTCAAGTCTTGTTGTAATTGTTGCACATCTTCATCGCTCAACTCCATCAGATCTTGATTCTTAGATGATGCAAGCACCATTCCCCCCTTAGCAAAACTATTACCACCTCCAGACATTGTACCAGAGGTATCCACTATTTTCCCATCTAGAGTAACCACCCTGTACCGGACCTTGCCATATGCCACTTGTTTGGCCTCTTCTAAATTAGAAGCTACAAGAGTGTTCTGGATCTTGGAGTAGAAAGCCGGCAAAAACTTTTCTTGTTTGGGTTTAATTAAGTCAAATAATCTCTTCACGGTTGCAGGGTTCCCAGGAGTACTGATGGGTCCCATGTTGAATTTACGAAGTTTTTCGAGACATATGAAATTACCGTACCCCAAGTTGTTCTTCCGCAAATACTGGATACAAATTTGAGCAGTTTCTACGGTTTCAACAACCATAGAATCAAGCGCACCACAAGCAGTCGAAATGGCGATATCATACTTATCATCAATAACACCCAAATCACCGAGTCTGCCATAAAACCCGTTGATTCTTCCACTTTTCGCTAGTCTGCTCAACGAACTTAAAACTCTACTCTTGTTTTGGTTATGTGTGTAGGCGGAGAGGGTATCTTGTGCCTTAGTTCTCATGTTTATCAAGTCGTTTTTCTTGGTTTGCAATCGTTGTCTTTCTTGGCCAACCCGTTCTTCACCTATAGTGATTTGCTCGTTAATCTGATCGAGTTTTTGTTGGTTTTCCATGTACTCGGCTTCCTTCAGTTTCCCTTCGGACTTTATACTAACTAGCCTTTCTTTGGCTGATTCCAATTTTTTTTCGTTTTCCAATTTCTGGTCGTTCAACATTTCGATAGACGAGTTGATCAAACTGATTTGGTTCTCCTTTTCCTTTAATTTATCATTCCACGGTTCCAACTTGGTTTGTAAGCTTTCGATTCCCTTTGAATAGGAAGAGGTCTTGGACGTCATGGTTTGCCTTATTTCATCGAGTTTAGCCTTTTCCTCAGTCAACTCATTGGTCAATTGGTCAAGTTCATCTTTGTAATCGGCAGACATCTTGTTTTGTGACTCCAAGCGGTGCTTAGCTGACGTTAATGATTGCTCCAGTTGTTCTTTGGTCTTTTGTGCCTTCTTGAGTTTGTTGCTCAAATTTTTAATCTTTTCATCAACTGACACTATGGCTTTGTTGATGGCCTTGGCCCTATCTGAACGTTTCCCTATTTCCTTGACAAGGTGATCCATATCAGATTTGATTTTCTTCTGGTGCACCAAATCTTCCTCGAGCTGTTTATTCAAATCCTCATTTTTGAGCTTTTCATTCTCGTACTCTTCTTTCAATTTGTTGAAGGCCTCTTGCTTGGACTCTAGCACAGTAGAGTTCTCGTCGACGCTGATTTGAAATTGAATTGACTTTAAATTAATTAGTTTCTTCTCCATTTTCAAGAATTGCAATGCTTCGGTTTTCTTCTCTTCCAACAGATTCTTGTCCTTTTCCACCAACTCATACCTATTGGACTTCTCGATGCATACATCGTTCAACTCATCAACTTTGCCAAGGTTCGTTTCAATCAATTCTTTGTAATGAGAAGTACCAATTATATCCTCGAGGTACTCCAACAACCCATCGTCGCCTTCCTTTTCAGCCTTTGCTTTCATCTGGGCAATCGATTCCACCTCACCTTGCAAAATCAAGAACCTTTTGTGATGCAAATCGATTCCCTTTTCTTTCAAGAGATCTGTCACTTCTGTGTATGAACTGGTCTTGCCGTTGATATAGTACTGAGAGGAGTTGTTCTTGTATGCTTTTCTGGACACCACGAGTTCAGACTCCGGCTGCACTGTTGCGCTATTGTCATCGTTGGGGTCGTCTATCACATGGTGGAAATGTATGTCAACTTGACAGAAATCTAGGCGGTTCCCGTTAGAGTTATGAATCAACTCGCTCAATTTCCCCTGTCTCATCTTGGAGGCTCGGAACCCGAACACAAACAACATGGAATCAATCACATTGGACTTCCCACTCCCGTTGGGCCCCACTACCGCGGAAAACGATGCATTGAACGGCCCTATCACCTGGCGGCCCGCATAAGACTTGAAGTTTGTTAGCACAAGTCGTTCTATCACGAGCCGAGGCTCGAGCGTCTTTGTCGTGGTCGTTATGCTCTCTCGTTTCTTCGAAGGAGCAATGTTCATACTGCTCTGCTGCTGAGAGTAGCTGAGTGCCGATTGAGAATTCGGCACGTCTGGGACAAGGTGTTCCAGCTTAAGGAACGCTTCGGCCGTTTCATCACTGGTGTTCAGGCTGGCCTCATGCACACCGTCTTGGTCCTGGCCGTTCAGCTCGTCTAGACCGGGATCATCCCCAGCGTCCTCACTACCGATTTCCTGTGCATCGGTATGTTCTGGTTCTTCTATGTGATCCTGATGTTGTTGGTCTGTATGCTCTATTGGTTCTTGATCCTCTTCCTCTTCGCTTTTATCCTCTTTCATCTCGTCTTTCACGCTCCCGCTCGTATGCTCATAGTCGCTGTTGTTTATGAAAGTGCTATTCTCCTCGTCACTGTCGGATATTCTCCGTTTGGCTCGTCTTGGAGGCATCCTGTTCGATATACACGTCAGTAAACAAGCGCGACTTGATGGGTTTATAGTATTGTATGCAGTGGGGTTATATACAGGTTTTGAACCACCGATGAGATTACGATGGTTCCCTCTGTAGACGACAGCATAAAGTGATGGTGGCTTGGAATGTCGGACGAATTGAGGTGTCGATTACCTGAAGGTTTCGGGCGACTTTATGTGTCACGTGATAAGGTTGCATTTTAACTTTTGGTTACTTTCTACGTCGTAGCATGAATGTTAGCCTGTATGCGAGGATGAAGTCAGCGGAACTGACTAGCAGTTCAATTTCGATGATCCTGTGCAGTGGACACTGAATGATCTTCCCACGTTAGTGGGCGCTCTTGGTCAACGAGGCGCACTACTGGATACTGCCTCCGTTCTACTGCTCCGTTCGTATATCTATTGTGCTGATAATGTCTAGTGTTCTACTCTAAACAGGCTGACATGTCTATGCTACTCGTGCTTTTTCTTTTTTTCCTTCTTGTCTTTCTTTTCTTTCTTCTCCTTTTTTTCCTTCTTGGCCTTTTTGTCCTTCTTCTCCTTTTTCTTCTCTTTCTTTTCCTTCTTTTCTTCCACTTCGTTTTCATCTTCGTCATTCTCCTTATTCTCAGAGATGTCGTGCACGCCACTCACTACCGTATCGTTTACCGTCTCTTCCACTGCTTCATTCGACTCGTCTTCTGCGTCCTTATGGTCGGGTATGCTTTCAGCCGGTTCATCATCATCGAATTTGATCTTCTTTTTTGGCTGCTCTATCTCATCTTCATTGGCTCTCTTGTTATCTAACGCCGGAGGGAAACCCCTCAAGTCTTTCTGTAGTCTCCTTAGCTGACTTATTATAGCAGCGTTACCGGCACTATTACTCAATCCGGTGCGGGCTTTCAAAAGCTCATTTGTACTGTGCTCACCTGGTAAAGTGGTTGCAATGGTTTCACTAACGTCTATAAATTCGGTCACTATCCTTTCAACTTCGGACTGCTTGATGAGGCTGCTCCCTTCAAGTTCCACGCTTACAGGTGTGTTAATCACGGAAGGAATGGCTCTTCTAGGACGAAACGAAGACATTGGTTTGGGTTCACCAAGATGAGATGGATGGGTGCGAAATTTTTCTGATAATCAATGAGACAGCCACACGACCCACCCAATCGATTTCGCATAACTAGACAATTTTCACGGTTGAAAAATTGAAGACACCATGTTTAGAGGTTTCACAGGCCTTACGAGGATAACACGTACCGTGATGGCTCGTCCGTTCTCCATCATGAGAACACCGGCTTCAAGAGTGCCCCCCTCGACTTTTCAAATGCCTGCACTTGCATACAAGTCTCCACTTAGTTCATTGATAAATGAAATTCCTTCTCCATTCCCACTTCTCGGTAGACGGTTCAAGACTAGAGGTAACACTTACCAACCGTCCACGTTGAAGAGGAAAAGGACGTTCGGTTTTTTGGCCAGACTCAAAACGAAAAACGGCAGGAAGGTTCTACAAAGAAGAAGAGCAAAGGGCAGATGGTATTTGACCCATTAATGTAAATAAATTGTACATAGTAATAACGATAGACAATATCTGTGACTCGTCTTTTTTTGCTTTGTAGAACTGAAGTAATCGTCTTTCATTACTATCTCATGCTCTGCCTAATATTCTGGAGTACTCGCTTTCAACCTGATGTATGACTTTCTGTAAGCTTACTATTCCCAATTCGTGGGTCACGTTAGGGAACTTGTTTCTATGCAATCCAAACCATTCTAATGGAGGAGTGGCATTGCCTAGTTCCTTCAACTGCGGTGCTTCGATGATAGGTGGTGTTAATGGAAGATATATGTACCTTGATCCACTTGACACTTTCTCTATCTTGTCATTCAAAGCTTCGTCTATTGATCCCGATGGATCACGAGTTTTCGGATCCAACATTTCTGGATCGTCTGCCATCTTGCCGGTTGAGGTATTAAATATGGTTTCGTTGAACTGGGTGGAACCGGCTTCTCTGTCTCGTTTTAATGTTTTCCTGAACTCTGTCCTAGAAGCTAGCGACTTAGAGTAAATCACATACATCTCTCGAATGAAGTTGACTGATCCCAAATTCCATTTGATTTCAACCGTACCCCCGAATGTCGATCTGTACATATACTCCACCAAATTAGAATGGTATTTTTGGAAAGTTTCCATTCCTATCTTGAAAGATGGGAACAAGAAAATATTCCCACCTCTCGCCTTATGAGCATGTGTTGTGAACTCCAGAACACTAGCATCCTGGATAAAGTCCTCCAGTACCACCATATTACTCGACAAGGAGACTTTGAGGTCATTGAATTGAATTTCGAGCTTGTTGGCAATGCCATGATTATACTCATTTTGCATGAAGTGGGCACTCGACTCATCCAACGTTACCACTAACACCTTGGAGTCGTCAAATGCAGATGGATAAATATGGATCAAGAGTGTGCCAGTTACAACTTCGAATTCTGTTTCAAGCTTTTTCACTGTCTCTAGAATGGCGTTACTGTTGTGGTTCTGCCAGGACCGTTCTGGCTTAGACTTGTCCCTGTTGGAATCGTGCAAAGTCTCTTTATAGGAGATCTTTGTATCTTGAGTTAATCGTAAAATTGCGTTGTAAATGTCCAACACATTGGACGCAGTAAACGAAGTCATGTATAGTTCACAGGTTTTAAACTGAGCTGTGACAAACAAGTGGTCTTTGTTGATCATCAACTCACTCTTTTGATTGAAGACATCAATTGAGAACTCGGCAATATTGGCGACGGCAAAAACTTGGTGATCGAAAGTGCTCTTCATTGTGAGACTGTCAATACCAGCAGAAATCAAAATCAAGGGAACATCTAGAACTACCCCATCTTCGAGGATCCAGGTGATCTCAGAATGGAGATAAACATCCTTACTCAGGAACCTCCCTCCAAGCCTTCCTTGAGATTCAATTTCAAATTCATTGATTCCAAGTTTGAATTGCTGAGTCCAGTCGGGGGTCTTGTGTGACACAGCCCATAGCAGGTCCAACTTAAGTATCATCTCTCCCAAAGATGGACCACAATTGACCCTCAATGAGATTTTAGAAAGAACAAAAGTAATGAACCAAGGTACTGCATTAGTGGTGGACACTTCCTTGAATCTCATTGCTATGCTCTTGTTGGTAGCAAGTGCACCCACATCGGATTTTTCAGAAGTGGAAACTTGGAGCTCCAGTGCAACATTCTTGTGATCCTGGTACCAGATATTCTTGAATAACTCAAGATCCAGGTACTGTTTAACATTAACATAAGCGTCGATATTCAGAATAGAGTTGGTATTCTTGATGTTGATCCCTTTAAGAAACTCCACGTTAGTGGTTAGGATAATAGTCTCTATAGCAAAAGACCCACTAACTTCTCTGGAATAAACGTGCTGTAAAGAAGCAGAAACTTTGTTCAAGATGGCAATAACATTTAATGATGAGTTGGTGCCAGAATTCAATTGGAAATTGATTCCGCCAATTTCAACCACCGTTTCCACTTTTGCAGTGGGTTCACAACTCAAAGCCAATACTTGTCTATCCACCTTGAGACCAAAATGCAACTCTACTTCTTTTAAAAGATCACCAATGTTGGAATGCCGTTGAGAATCTGATGATTTCGATGCATTACCCCCTGCTTTGGGTCTTCCACGGTTCAGAACTCTCATCATACGCTTCACTCCGTCAATAATGTCCATAAATACTGGGACACAGGTGGAGTACAACTTGTTGTCTGAGCGGGATGTAAAAACTTCACTAATTATTATATGTTTTTTGGTGCCAATCTTATCGTGAACATAAGTGGTGACACTTTGAACAGCCGGAAAATGTAATATAATGGAAGCAGCTTCTCCAGCTCCACCAACCTTTTGAACTGCAACATTCGAACCAGCGAATGTTGCTCTGCATTCAATAGACGAGAAAGTTGATCGAAGAGAATTTACATAGTCCACTTGTTGTTCTTCTTTTGTCTTACTGTCATCCTTCCATATATCCATCGGGCGGGTCCTTTTATCAAAAATCTCTTGTACTCGTGAAACTGACCTCACTGTGTACTCAAAAAAGTGGAAAGCGTTTGATAAGTAGTTTACATCTAACTCATCGCCCGTGATATTGATTTTCATGTTCTTTCCTTCAACTTCCTCGGATATAACATATACGAATTGCACAAAGGGAAGAAAAGCCCTATTTGAGTTTGTCTTCTCGGATTGAGCACTGTAGAACCCAGAGGAATTGGACCCATGCGCTACAGCCAAATAAGCTTCCACCAATGAAAGCTTACCCATGTGTTCGTCGGCCACAGCATAGAATCTTTCAGAACCAAGGATAAATCCCGGATAATCATTCTTAGCATCCTCAAAAATCCAACCTATACAGAAATTGTAGGATAACAAATGAAAACCAGATATCTTGGGGAAACTCAGGTCACCTGATGGACTCTTGTCGACTGGTTTAGTCATGGGTTTTCTCTCTGTCAATTTGGTCGTGTTGATGACTTTCTCAATGGTTCTTCCGATTAGTTGTAACTCATCTGCTAAATAAACGATCCTTTGGATGACACCGAGACTCAAACATACCCTACAGTACTCGGAAATAACCTCCAAATTTTGGCCCTTAGACTTGTCGTCGTCATTTGATACCTTAAGAAAAAGATTGACATCAATCAAGTTCGATAATCCAACAGGTACTACTCTATCAGCTATGGATAGCCTGAATGAAGGAAGCAGAAAAGATCCATAAGGCGGTACAATATGGAGTGGTCTCCTTTCATGATTCAGAACGTTACTTAGGTTCAACTTGAATTCCTCTGTTTCCATAGAATATCTCGACCTATCAATTAAGAACGAGAAGCCCATGTAATCGTTGGAAACTTTCAAGTCCAAAGGGATAGAGGAGAAATCAAATCCCTTCTCAGTTGGGGTACTCTCTGGCTTTGTTTTCTTCTTCATGAACAGCGCCCTCTGGATCTTTGACTTCAAGTCCATATAATCTTTCTCAAGATAATCGAACCGGTCAAGAATCTCATTCAACGACTTGAGTATTCTGGGAGAGAATACTTTGGTGAAACCGACTTGGCAGTCAATGGCTACTGCAGGTGTTCCACGGTATTGGCTGACCTTAATGCTGTTCATGACCTGAGAGTTTTCGAATTCAAGAATATTCTTCCTAGATCCTGGTGTGATCGAAGACACGAATGTCAAGTCGACCTTTTGTAACACATTGCTGATGTCGAGAAGCCCTTCCACTAGTATTAAAGACAAACTGTTATCATATATGCTACCTTCCACTCTTATGGGCTTCAATACGTCGAACACGTAAGAAAAGTGGTTGATTTGAATATTCACTGTTGCATCGAAACGGCGTAATAAGTCAATGAACAGTGTCTCCTCTTGTTTTCCCTTTTTGGATAACTCTGATAGCTTTCCAACTAACGAATCGACGTATCCCATATCTTCTTCGATTATGGAGTCAACTGTTGACAGAATATGTTCATCTTCAAAGCAGCTCTCGAGATTTTTAACAGATACATCAAAAATGTACATATCACTTGATGTCTTTCCCTTCCCTATTACCACGCTTAATCCAGTAATCGATTGATCTATAACTTTCTTCTCGTCGACACTGAGCTTTGTCGATATAGGACCCGATTTTGATGTGAGCGACATGAAGGAATTTTGTTCGATGATCTGGCTAAAGGAGGTCAAACTGAGATTCTTTAACAGTATGCCAAACGAGGCACTCTTCAAGGAGATGATTTGATCAAACTTGTTGATGTTGGTAGTTATGAACGAAGCAGAATTGAAAACTTCGAGACTTTCAGTTTTTCTCTGTGTATCATTGCCCTTTAGTTCCCTCAAAAGAGAGAATATTGCGTCCAAAGTGATAGGAGTGATACGCGAGTTGTATGAGCCGAGGTTTATTAGGAGGTGTAGGGCTTTGACTTTGCCATCAAAATCATCAGCCCCGTCGCTGGAAAGCTGCAGAATCAACGACTCGGTGAGTCTATTCGTCAAAGATAAATGGACATTCTCGAGTTCAAAATGGTCAGAAGTCTTCACATCTTTCTTTGTGATCAGAAGAGAGAAGCTTTTGAGTAGAACCTGGTTGATGCGACTCTTTTCCCTCAACGGTTTGACCCCAAATATCTTTTGGAAGAGAGCTTCACGTTCGCTGTAATTTGAATCCCAGCTTCTCCACTCAGAGAATTCATTCCATGTTTCTTCATATGCGGAATCAGGAAATCTCCAACAACTTTGGCGAAGACACTGTTCTTGATCCTTCAACCAAGAGTCGTCGACGTTATTGAGAATATGCCGAAGTCTTACCAACACTTTCCAAGTATCAAAGACCCTAATGTGTTTTTTCAACGACCGAAGAACATATGCTGGTTTCGTCAATACCGTGGCATCACTGTCGACCTTGAATTCCTTACTCCCCTTACCTAACAAATAAACCAATGCAGCTTCAAGATTCTCTTCGACAATATGATTCTTCTTGAAGATGTCCATAGCAGGCTTCAATTGTTCCATGACCTTATCAAAGTACGAAATAGCCCAAGCAACTTGAAATTCGTCGAGATGTATTGAAACATCCTCAGAGGATGCAGACAACACATCGTTTTCGTCTTCTTCTGTGAGCCAAACCTCAAGATCCACTACACGAGCACTGACCGGTGCTGAGAATTCGCTCGGGCTAACAATATTCAATGCAATGTGCTTGATGCTACATGCTAGTGAAGTTCTGTTGGTAGTTTCAAACTCCAGATCGCTCACTTTAACCCGTTCTTCGCTCATAGAGATAGCAATTGAAGGCTCTGTTACGAAGATATTCGCAGCAGTGGCACTTTTAGCAGATTCAAGGATTTCTTGTTCGTTGCAACCCTTGAAATCGCCAAAAGAAATGTCTATAGATGGGGATACCACTCGAATCACATCAACCATGCACATTTCCAATATGAGTCGCTTCAATTCTTTAATGGATTTTTTCTCGAGAGAATCCATCACGCTAGATAGGTCAGTATCTAAAATCTCCTGCTTAAAGTACGCAAACGACAATACGCCTTGTGGAGACAAAAACCCAGACACCTCACCCAATGTGATGATCATGTTGTCGTATTTGAACCTGGGGTCCTTTTGGGAATTTGGCATGAAATCTTCATCAATGTATTCCAATGTGGGAGACATGTTGAAATCGTCCAACTCTTCTGACCCGTCGGACAACGAGGAAGTTGATGAAGCATAGACGAAAAAGTCAGTTGACATTATCTCTTCGGAAAAGTGATTCAAGGGGCAAGGCACCAACGGATAGGAAGTTGGCGTAATAATGGAGCCGTATGCTTCATAATAGTTGGTATCGACTGTGTCATTGAATAGGAGATGCGAGGCCCTGTGATAAGGAGCATCGTTGAACCTTATATGTTCCTGTTGCAGGGACCGGTGTCCATGATAGTCCTTTTTCCTTATGATGTTATCAAAGATCACACTGGTCTTGACACAAGCGTACAACTCACCAGTGGTATTATCAACGATGGAATGCTCAAATTTAGGTATGTTTACAGATACCCTAGCACTATATCTTTGGTTAGCCATGTCATTAAAAGAAGCAGTGAGGTCGGTCAACTTGAATATTATGGCCTGAGATCCACATGAGAGTCTTAACTCTATATCAGGACAGATGAACGAGAAAAATAAAGAATCGTACACCACAGGTGGAGCTGCCAGAAGAGCATTTTCCAAATCCTGGAAACCTACCAAAAATGAAGATACAAAATTTCCCAAGGCAAGAGCCTCTTTTGGCGGACCAACCACCTTGATAGCAGTGGATGCCACTTTCCAATTACACCAGTAAGTGATTTCTTCTGGTGGTATACCAAACATTCTGTGTCCGTGGACCGAGAAGTCCTCGATCAAAATGTGAGGATCCTCTCTGACTGTGAACTCACTCACATAGGCGGGGACATCCAAGAGCTTAATTTCGTCTGATGCTTTCTCGAGAGTTACCACTTTGCCAAACGCAGGGGTAAAGTCCGCTTGCATGTCCATATAACAATTCGTGAACTTTATATCAGTGTCAAAGTTGTTGAATGAGAGGCAGATATGCTTTTGGCAATCATAAACGTTTTGTGGAAGTACCAAAAGTCCGTTTCTCACCTGAAAAGAGAAAAGAATGTCAAGACTGTTTTCCGTTTTGATGATTTTCCAATATTCAAATTGCTCATCTGGAGTACCAGAATCACTATTTGAATCAAGAGATTCCAGCTGCCGCTCATTGTTGTACTCTTCAAAAGTTTTAAAGTGGAAATTATCACCGAGGTAATTTTCCCGAACAGTGAAGATATACTTTACAAGTGATCCATAAAACTTGAGCATCACATCGTCTGCTTTACTCCTAATGATGATGTTATTAAATGTGTTGATTTCGATGGTACTCAAATACGTGTAGGACCCCTCAATGGTGAAATTTTTGGCTTTGCCCACTAAAACGGACTTGCTTGAAAATGCACTCATCGTGTGCCACGGTGGAACATCTAGCACGAGAAATAGCTCAGGGGTGGACACCTCGAAACTTACACACGTCACTCTTGTGACCTGGCTAAGTAACGGAACCGAAGCACCGATTTTGAGCTTTTTCCCTTGAAAGGATAAATACTTGTTGTTGCTAAAATCCAAGGGATTGTTGATAATGTTTGAGTCATTGATGTTGAGATAAAGTTTGTAGTCATCCAAGGACCAATTGAATCTGTATGTAAAAGCTCTGAAGTATTCATACGCTGGAGGCGTGCCAGAGCCGAAGTCTGCAAGTATGTCTGATATCAACAATGTATGTTCTCTAAGAAAAAAAACCCTTGAGTTACTGCTGAAATTGTCAAACTCCCACTCACAGGGCCCGTTCCACTCCAAGGGGAATCCGACTTTGGCATCCAATGAATGGAAATCAGCAGTGTATAGAATATCGTGGTTTACCGAAGAACTAACTTCAAGCTGAACGAATAACGCAGATACAGTATTGGGCCATCCGGATTCTTTCAGACACACAAACAGTGTGAAGGACGAAATGGTGGACTTGGGCCCCATCTTGAGTTCTAACCATCCAAAGGGCCGTGCACTTTTGGTGCTCAAGTTTGTCCTATTGTTCTTCAAAATTTCCCGGTCTTTACTGGGTTCTCTCGTGGGCACCCGGAAAATGATCTCATCATTGGTGATCACGTTCACACGGAACCCCTTATAGGCCCTTCTCGTGCCCTCTTCCGGTGGTGATGTAGGTTTCGAGTCCCTCGAGAGCGTGGGGAAGAAAACTGACTGGATCGGTACACGCTGCTTATCGGCCCATGCCCCGTAATGGATGGTAGCCATCGAAAACTCCACGTCTACTCCGTATTCTGGGTATATATCGAGCGCTTTAGCGTCGGTCCTGCCAGGGACGTCATAGTAGTATCGTAGCTTCGTTACTAGGGTATCAAGTACCAAACTGTATTTTGCATACTCCTCGGAATCATGGGGCAATTTGTCAAATACATGGTTGAGATCCTCTAAGGAATCATTGATATATCGCCTGAGACCAATCCAATCTTGGTACCGCAAATCAACCGCATGGGACTTCCTTTCGAATCGGGATAGCAATTTCGGGATGATATTAAAGCGTTCCTGCATCCTCTTAAACCTGGAAACAGCCTCTGGGGCCTTCTTTTCGTTGGCTTTATCGGGCTCTTGGTACATTATATTAGGACGTAAAAATGACTGGAATTTCTCTAGCTCAAAGAATATACCCTTTTGAAATGCGTCAAACAGGTTACTTGGTTTCTCTATATCAAGCAACCCATTGGCCGTTTTACATGAGTGCACCAACAAGGACGGTGTTTTTTCATTACCCATGACAACGACTGCCTTCTTGATGGCTATACTGATGGGGAGGTGACGTTGGAGCCTCAGGAGCAGCTGGTTCAATTTTTCTATGTCCACGCCATCGGTGACGGTGTTCTCTGACTTGGATGATGCAGTTTTCTCGATGTTGAAGGAGGTCCCGCTGTCGTCATCTTCGGACCTGTTGAGAGCATCCATCATCATATCGTACGCAACGGTTCGGTTGTACATAAACACTTCAACCCCCTCTAGCGCAAGAAACAACCTAGTCGGGAGTTTTTCGTTGTCCTCTCTGGACGTGTGCACCAGACTCAGCGCCACGTCCGATTCCTTCTCCCCGTCCTGGTCCTTGGCGATCTCTTCATCGTGCACCTGGTACGTAGACATCCTGGTGTTGGACCCCCAGAGCCAGTACCTCCACGTCAAGTTTAGTCGTAGCACGGAGATCGTTTGGTCCTCTGTTGCAATCGTCAAGTTCTTGATCATCAAACGGCCTCCCAAGATCGAGATTCTCAAGGATTCAATGTTGATCATCATCTTCATGGATCTCCAGACAATGAGCTTGCATATAAACGATAGTATAAACCCCACTAGTCGGCCAAAATAAAACACAAACGCCACCCCTAGAATCAACACAAGGATCCAGTCCACGAGGTATATCAAGGAGGACGCCTGTTCCGTAGAATGGTTGGCCACTTGGATAAACTGGGTTTGAACTGCCATGAGCTTACGCACTACAATTTTCACAGCTGATTGAAAAATACTCAAAAATAAATCCGCAAACAACAACAGTCGTGACACAGAACATCCTACAATATATAGCCGCTGAAACCCCGTCTGCAACACTCATACCCGAATAGTGACCTTCCCATTATACCCGTGCACCCGAACAGCACCGTATCCCAACAACGCGTGCCATCCAGCAACAATATAACTTCCCATTCTCCCAGTCCGCGTAGTTGATTAAAACATGTCCTTTCTCAACCAAGAAAACGTCCAGTCGTCGGACGAGAATTCCACTGCCAATCTTCGAAACAAGATCCCCAAGCCACAGGTCAGAATCCCGCTTGGTGGCAAAGACCAAAATCGACAAATCCCCACCCTTTCTCGTTCACAATCGTCAATAGATAAGGACAAGCGTCGCAAGCCCCTCTTGAACAAGCCCAAGGTACTCAGGTCAAGCAGCACTCTCGGATTCCAGCATCCCTCACACGTAACCAAGAAGCCCCACGACAAATATGACATGACGAATCTCAAGATAACGCATAGTCCTAAGACCGTTTTCGACCCCCAGCAGGCCAGGCGTTCTCCAGACCTCCAGCAGTATATTGACGATACCGATTCATTGAAGAAAAAACATGTTACGGCCCAGCAGTTGCCCGAACCGCTCGAGAGCACGCTCTCGTCAAACACATCTAGACTAGACCATACTCACGTGCCCCGGAGGAAACTTCAAGATGTCGACCCGTTGAAAAGACTGACGTACCCCCAAACTGGTGGTAGTAAGCTCGATGCCTATATAAATCACCCAGACCGAATCAAGGTGTTTGAAGAACTTGTAAATGACGAGAATAGTGTTGATACGTTACCCCCGATAAACAATAGCCAGCCGGACTTTGACATTCAACTAGGTGATGATGACTTGGAATTTCTCCGTACGGGGAAAAAACGTCCGCTGCCAGTGAATCTCCAATTCGAGGAGATAAGCTTAGAGGACGTCAGTGATGAAGCAAATGACCCCGTGAGTGGTTTTAATGATAATGAGTTGAATAACTTAGGATTAAATGACCAGGATTTGAATGATTTGTTAGATTATTAGTGAGTTATTGACCTCTGATGTATATGGGTTTATGTTGGATTTATAGGTGTATTTACAAGAATTCCTGATCTATCTTTTTTTATTTACTGTTGAGTACACTCCGGATCGCCTCCATACCTATTGTCTTCTCGGTATCCGTCTCCGGGGGTTTCATTATTAGATTCGTATGCAGGTAACTTTTGCCCATTTACAACATCAAAATCCGTGACCAACTCGACATTTTCACTGAACTTTGTCTCTTCGTCCATTTCTGCGTCCTTTTGGTTATCTCCTGGTAATACGTTGCGTAATTTGGTCAAGTCATTTTTCTCCAAATACCAGTTATCCTTGGGGAATTCGATATCCACACAAATATATAAGTCACCTTTGCCAGAGCCCCACCAGGAGCTCAGTTTCTTCTTAGGCATACCTTCGCCTTTTATTTTTATGTACTCATTAGGGCGTAGAACCTTGCCCCGTGGAGTGGTAACTTTGAGCGCCCTACCATCCAAGTGTTTGACCGCAACACGGGAAAATCCACACAATGCATCAACCAAAGGTATTTGAATCAGGCAGTATAAGTCATCCCCTTTCCGTTCGAAAACCTTGTGCTCGATATAACGAACAATTAACACTACATCCCCGGTTTCTTTGCCAGGGTATTCGTCACTTTCGCCTTTCAAAACCACTCTTTCCCCATCTACACTCCCCTTTGGTATCTCAAACTCTAGGATCTTGGTTTCTTCGGTGACACGATTCCCCTTGCATTTTTTACAGGAATCTTTACTTCTATGGACCTCTCCTCTACCAGAACACTTTTCACATTCCACTTCTACCTGCGTGGCGAGCCCGGCGCCAACTCTCACAATCTTTATCACACGTCCAGCCCCGGAACACTTCCCACATGATGTAAACACAGCATTTTTCTTTGTGCCTTTTCCTTTACAATGGCTGCAAATAATATTTCTTGTACTGGTGCTACGAACGGTTTTGCCATTGTATAAGTCTTCAAGCGTCACCTCCACAAGGATCTCCCCATCATCTGTGCGCCGGGAAGACTTGTTGCCACGGCCTCCGGGCATTCCTCCGTTCATATTCATCCCACTGAAAAAGTTGGTGAAGTCATCTCCTCCATATTCGGCCCCCGATGCTCCTCCGAAAAAGTTATCGTACGGGTTACTATGGAAGCCTGCACCGCCTCCAAGCGGGTTGTCATCTGTCGTGCCGTAAACATCATAGTGGTCCCGCTTTTCCTCATCAATCAAGATCTCATAAGCGTGAGAGATCTCTTTGAACTTGACCTCTGCTTCATCTCTCTCCTCTTCAGTGGCCTTGTCTGGATGATAGCGCAACGCAAGGCGTCTATAGGCCTTCTTTATATCACTGCTGCTGGCAGCGGATGTTACCCCGAGGATCTCGTATAAATCTGTCGCCATTGAGATGAAGATGTATCCTGCCAGTTGAAAAATTATGTAACGCGAAATTTGGAACAATGGCTTCTGAACCAACAATCCAAGCGTATGTGGTTCGTTGTGTGCATGGAGGTTTACGACAATCCCAGCTCCCAGAACAAGATAATTGAAACAAAAGTCTAACCAGTTTGCTTTTGATGAAAGCAACACACAAAAAATTGAAAATCCAAAAATAAAATCGAGTCGACACGAGCAGGGTTCGAACCTGCGCGGGCAGAGCCCAACGGAACCTGCATCCATCGCCTTAACCACTCGGCCATCGTATCGTTACTCTGTTATATTGGACAGTTTTTTCGTTTATATAGACACCACCACGATTCAAGAAGAATGATTGAGCAGATACCTTCTAGCAGTACCGCTGTTTCTACCCTATAGACACCTCTTAATGCGGTGCAGTGATTCTATCTCCTGCTGCATCAATAGATGCGACATACACCTTGTGACCATGGTAACACTACCCCAATATTACAAGATCGTCAAATTGTCGGCAATATCAGCTTTGTAATTCTCATTTTAGCTACAACGTTAGAAGCAAGTTTACGGTGTATCAACAGGGATACAGTAGTGCTTAACGATCAACATCTATAAATGATCCTCTTGCACGAGCAAATAAAACAGCGGCTTACGTGTTTCCACAAATTACCATACAAAAGCTGAAATGTGCGTCTGCTAACAGTATGCATTTCAATGTTTCGGGATTCCTTTCATTTCTTGACTAATCAAGAGCCTTTGGTTCGGGTTGAGGGGTTCTACTCCGAGGAAATCTTTCAATCAGGCACATGTGTCCAACCCCAAAATACAATGCAGCTCCCAATGGGACATTTATCAGTTAGTAATTTGAAAGTACTAAACTTAAACGATACACGGTTAAACAGCACGAAACTTGAAAATTCACTACCTTAAACTCGGGTATTACCCGGAACGCGCGATCAACGTCAGTTCTCAAGGGTCAGAAAAACCGACAAACAAATTTCAACAACTACAAATATGGTACGTCAATTAGCCGCAATTAACCCGTGTACGCATTACTAACGCATCAACAGTCTAGGTCTGGGTACGTGTAATCCACTCTGTTATTTTTTCGCAGAGATTCAAAAGCGTGAGCATGTTTTCTCCTAGTAAACTCTCACTCTCTCTTTTAACCCTTTACTAACGTCTAGTGTCACCGTTACCGATGAAGCTTTGAGTGCTTTCAACGACTTGAAATTGGGTAAAAAGTACAAGTTCATCATCTTTGGATTGAATGACAAAAAAACCGAAATCGTCGTCGAAGAGACAAGCAGTGAAAAGGACTACGAAGCCTTCTTAGAAAAATTGCCAGAAGATGCTCCAAAATACGCCGTGTACGACTTTGAGTACGAGATCGGTGGTGGAGAAGGTAAGAGAAACAAGATAGTCTTTTACAGTTGGTCACCAGACACCGCCAGTGTCAAGAACAAGATGGTTTACGCCTCTTCTAAAGACGCCTTGAGAAGATCTTTGAACGGTGTTGCTTCCGATATTCAAGGTACCGACTTTTCTGAAGTCAGCTATGATACCGTATTGGAAAAAGTCAGTAGAGGTGCTGGTTCTCATTAAATAGTAAATGATGATAAGCCGTGGACACATACATGTTTGACTACTTGTTTATTTTCTCTTTTTCTATTTAATCAGTACTGATCTAACCTGGATGACCCTCGACTCTACCACTCGCTCTCACCTGAGGCTTTTTGAAACACATAATCACGTCCGTTGATGTTTGCAACTCCTTCTTTCAAACTGCACTTCCATTTATTCTTGATTCTTTGGACTTTGTCGTAAAGGCACAACATGATATGTCCTTCGAGATCGTTATCTTCGTCATCGCTCTTGTCGCTATCCAAGTCGTCGTCGAGGTCGCTATTTATGTCATCTGAATCATTAAACAAATTATCGTCGTCCAGGCTATTGCCACCCATTTCTCCATCAACTTGCTGCAATTTCTTGAGCACTTCTCGAGGTTTATCAGTATACATAGTCACTTCAAACTGGCCGTCGCCGCTGGCTCCATCAGTCTGGGTCACAGTAGGTAGCATTAATCCACCGTTATCGTCATATTCATCTTTGAACAGTTGCAGATTATCTATATTTGGGAGTTGAAGTCCCATATCATGCAGGTGTCCTGGGTTGACTTCGTTGCTGTAGCTCAATTGCTGGTCTCCAGAAAGCCCGTAGTCGTTATTGAGTAGTAAATCATCTTGTAATTCATTTTTTATACTAGCGTCATGTGGGATTTGATTGCTGATGTGAGCATTCCGTTGGTGTTCATCGTCCCAACTGAATTTACTCACCCTCGACTGGGTCAACTTTTCCTGCCATATACTTTTGAGTTCTTGGAGAGTGCTTTCGTCAACACCGCTGTTCTCAAAGTCTTCTCTGGAATCATTTATCACTTCCTCAATGATCGCCTCAAATAATTTGCTGGCTTCAATGTTTGACATATTCGTTGTTCAGGCTATTAGATTCTTTTCTTTGGTTATGTAATGATATGTGGGTCGTCTATCGCTATACGTTGGGCTGGTGTGCCGGTTTGATCGATTAACGGGTGTATTTGTTGGTGCCCCGGCTATGAGTAAGCTAAAAGATATGATAGGGAAGTTGGAAATTTTTCGCGAAGTCGGCGTTTGCAGCCATGTGTGAAGCAGGCCAAACCTGAGGTGTAGAGTGAAACGGGTAAACTGAACTCAAAAGGCGACTGATGGTGTTTTTGGTAAGGTAGAGATGGCTGATACTGCGAAATTAGTTATTACTCTATGTATATTCTCTAGCATTTCTCCGACTTTTCTATCCCCTCCCTCTTTAATTAGATCGCGAAGTCCTCAAGGCTTCGTTAAGGCAATTCATCTCGGCTTCCAACTCCAGTACGTAATCACATTGTAGCTTATACTGGGTCTTTAACCTGGTCAACTCGATTTCCTGCCCTCTGAGACTATCAATCACCCCTTTCTGGTTTTCATTTTGAACCTTCAATTGCTGGAACCTTCTCACAAGTTCATTGATCACTTGTTTCTTGTCGTTGTCTTCTCCTGTAAGACGATTGACCTCTTGCTTGAGAGCACTGATTTCTTCATGAAACTCATTCTCTCTTGATGTTAGTTTGGAGTTTGCTGCTAAAAGATTATCAGATTCACGTTGAAACTCTTCAAGCTGTTCCACAATTTGGGTCTTTATTACGAGCTCCTTACTCAAATCATCCTTGGCTTTAGCAAGTGTTTCGATTTCACTCAGCATGTTATAATTGGAAGTTTCGAGCTCTCCCAATTGTCGAGACAACTGCTCAATTTGTTCTTCAAGTTGGCTTGTTGCAGCATTGTTTGCTTCCTTTTCCTTTTCGAGGTCAGAGTGAAAGGATTTAAGATGAACATTCTCTGTAAGAACTTCCTCGTAATCAGCCGACAACTTGTCGAGCTGTCCTTGAATTTGGACATTTCTCTCGCTCAACTTTTCAAATTGCTCCTCGAGTGACGCATTTTCACTGACTATTCTTTCTATCCTTTCAGTAAGGTGGTCGTTATCTTGTTCAACAGCATGGGTTCTTTCTTCAGCCACTTTGATCAAACCTTGAAGATCGGAGGCGCCTTCTTTTAATGCAGTAATCTCTTCATCTCTGTCTTTGAGCTGACTGTTTAGCTCAGACAACTGCTCCTTGTAATTCTCAGCTGTGGATAACAAGTCTGCATTCTCTTGTTCAAGAGAGCATTGTTTACTGCTCAATTCATTCAAACGGTCGCTTAGCTTGTTATTCTCCTTATTATATTTATCAATCATGGCCTCGCCATCACTGGCCTTTAGTTCAAGCTCCTTGATCTGTTCGTTCTTTTGATTTATTGTGGCTGTCAACAGCGTTAATTTGGCTTCAAGTTGATTCTTATCCTTAGATGATCTGGCGCATTGGTAATTCAATTTGCCGATGCGCTCATTAAGCATGGTCCTTTCAGCCTCCAACTCAGCTATAAGCCGAGTCAGCTTTTCAGCAGCTATGCTCTTCTCTGACAACTCCTCTGACAACTCTTTTATCTGGGCGTCATGTGTCTCGTTCAACTTGTCAATTTGAAGTTTTTGTTTTTCAATAAGGTCGTCGAACTCCTTGGCTGTGTATACCTTGGGATTGAGAAAGTTTGTGGTTGGCTCATCAAATGGATCCAAAAACTCCAAATTCCCTCCCATAATGGTAGGGTCTGCTGTGTAGGCGGTGTCAGGCAGGTCAGACCCAATACCACCTGGATTGCCAATAGTTCTTGAAGATTTCTCGATGCCATTAGTAACACGGACGCCCGAGTTACTGACGCGTGACTTACCTTCTTCGCTCACCTTGTGGTTAATGGGGGAAAGTTGGTGTACTTCATGAGTTTTAAAAAATTTACTGATGCTGCTATCAACTCTGAGAGTGGTATCTTTCAAAGGAGTTCTTATTCTATCGGTCTTCTTCAACGGTGAAGTCAATGTGTCTTTATTTTCCTTGTTCTCTTGTTGAGCAAGCGACTGGACTATCGGTGACGAATTCAACTTGTGGTTGATCAAATCCATGTTGATGAATGTAGACCGCGTTCGTGTTAGTGTTTTTTCATCGCGAATGGCTGCGAAATACGTGAAGTAAATAAGAGGCATGAAAGGAAATGACTGATAGAGTGTCGGATCCATAGATTACAAAGTAAATAACTTGATAAGATCATATTGTTCTTTCGGATTGTAATTGGTGCAAGAAGTTGAAGCTAGTCAAAATTTTTTAAAATGCCAAACTCACAATTTGCGAAATTATCCATGCAGATGTCACAGTGCTTTAAGGGTTTAAAAAACACACATCTAATGAAGAAGGGATATATGTTCCATGAAATTTCATATTTTGGTTTTGGCACCTTTATTGGAAAATCATTGCATTTAGCTGCAGAAATGGCCGACGAAAACAGCTTAACATAGAAACAAAGCCTAAATAAAAGGAAAATCACTACAAAAAATGAGATTGGGGAATCAGCCCAGTGGTTCCTAAGACCTCTAGAAGTGTCCAAAGACTACTCCATTGTCCTCTATATTATTAGCCTAGTCTATTGCTTGAACCCTTTCGGGCCTGTAATTACTTTCGTCTCAAAAAAATTCCAACGTCTTGTAGAAGTAGTCTTATCCTAATAGAGATAGCACCTCAAACTTTCCACGAAGCTCATTTTATAATTCCAAGAGTTTCAACCGTTTCTGAAGGATATTGTCGAGCTTGGAAGAAATAATATCAAATATGACCCACAATGGATTGAGTTCTAAGATTACATTCGGCATTTGAACAACCTACTTAGCAACAGAGGTGTACTCCAAAAAACTTGGACGTATGAACACACCAACAGAGCAAATCATAAATTCCAAGCCCAAGAGTCTTCAAAACGACTTTTGTTTTTGGAAATCCACTTTTGGGAAATGGCAGCAAATCGAATCATCGTACGTGCCTGGAAACCCCTTCCGAAGTCAACATTTCATCTATCTTTCACTAGTAATGAATGTTAGCCACAGGTATCACCATAAAGCGTGAACCAACCAAGGGGAATAATAACAATACACTATAAGAATATCATGAGCTCTGTTGCTACCTTTATTGTTAAAAAGAAAACAAGTGATATCACACACTTCCTTAAGCAAGGCTCGTGAGTTCTATGTATGCCAAAGTCAAGCTCGTGGATTGAGTATCAGCTAACATTTCATGATGTATCCATCACTCCGAACACTCAAAATATCGGCTTTAGCCATTCTCAAAAACCTGGTGACAGCTGCTAAATAAAGGAATGCAACAATTGCGTTCGCATCAGTCGATGCCACCTGTGTAGTAAATTATTGGCTGTTGAAGTGTTGACCTATTCGTCACAACAAGACTCTAACTTGGAATTGCAGGATCACCCGATTAATGCTAATATGCTGTAGGGAAGTTCTTTCCAGCAGTTAATGCTGTCGTAGTCAACAAGCTTGAAGCATACGGGTTCACTCCGAGTTACATACGTAAAATCTGTGGTTGCAGCATTCTAATTTTAGATACAGTCTGCTTTATGCAGGCAAGAACAAAGAGGGGAGAAAAGGGGTGTAACTATTCGATACCACCCTTGTACCAGCAGCAATGAGATTCATGGCATCGAATAATCGAGGGTAGAGTCTCCCCAGGTTGAAAGTATCCTAAGTTGCTATGTTTTACTCTTCGATGTCAAATTTCATCTCATTAGGTCAATATTTACGTTTGTGATGTAAAGTTTGAGACTGAAATCTAAGCTAATTCGTACCTCTGCTAACCGGATTGTCTCGATGCGACATTTTAATCCCTCCTCAACGGATATCTGCTCCAGGTAATCTCAAAAATCGTAGAACTAGTTACCAAAAGAAGGCAATCAATATATAGAATTCGTGGCATTACTTAGTAAAGAGGTACAACAATAGAAGATAGCTACTCCCTGATAATATATAATTTGTAATATCATCACTAATATCACGATTCTGTATATTAATGATTTTAGTCTGAAATTTAAAAAAAGCACATTCAAGTATTCCAAGTCTCACCGAAGAAAGAAGGTTTTCTCTCTCTAAATTCCCGCAAGTCGTATCGCTCTCGTAGTAAATCCACACCAAAGACTACTTGTTCCTTTTGGAGGCTCGCTTTGATTATACTATCCATTGTGCCGTGCTATTTTTCTATTTACGAGTTTTACTACCAAATTAGCGAATTCACGCACCAAATTCGTCTTGAATTTTTCAATACAAGTGCAAAAATTTTATAAAGAAACAATTTCTAAACCTTTCTTGCTCGGTCTTCAGGGATATAATATGACTTCTATATTCTTTTCTTGAGAATTCATGAGGTTAAAGGTAGTGCTTTTCTCTTCTTTGATAGCGAATTTGAACGATACTCTCAGACCAATCCTGGGTTATGAGTTCGCGACATTCAGATAGTAGGGGTGTGTATTAATACAATGTTAATGGGAACTAAGCTTTTTTGTTTGTTGTCTTGCCGCATTGGCTAAATTAGTTGCAGGGTATTTATAGACAGGAGAGAAAAATATATAAACCAAAAAATTCCTCAGGAGGATTTTCCGGACCTCACACTTTTCACCCTTGATACCAAATGATTCTTCCCGACGAAAACATCATAAAAGAACACAAGTTCTACGAATCAGGAAATATGAAGCACATTTTACCGCTAATTAAACTTCAAAGCTATGAGCCTACTGAAGAGGCAAGTGTCTGCATGGATTACAAAGGTTGGTTTTTCATCTTCACAGCTTTGGTATTCATTGTCATATTTTTCAGGCTAAGGAAGCGGGTTGAGAGAAGCGAGAAAGAACTCGTTTAGGCGTTCTCTCGTTTCATGTCATTGCCTTGCTATTTTCCTTTGTAACGCATTATTCACCCATTTTACCAAATCATCATACCATCGTCAAAATTTCGAATTCATTTCGTGAACGTTTCGTTTTAAACTTGTTCAATTCTCGTAATTGCAGTTAGATGGCGCTCTTAAAGCACCGGTTCACTTTTCTCATTAATCACGACTTTCATTCCTTGCATATATATAATAATTATTAATATACACCGGTCACGTGGAATATAATACGTTGGTGAGAAGGTTTAAGTTACACCTAGAGATCTCTGTATCCTCCGATTTCAGCGTCCTCTTCTTATATTGTAAATTGTACCATGAGAGCTTGGCCCGTGTCTCTCAGATTATGCTTTTCAACTTTTCTATATCTATCGTCGATAAAATCTACTACAAACTCAATTCGGTCATCCGTTTGTATAACTCCAAGTCCCAAATATTCCAGTCATACCACACCAATTGGGGAAATACGGTGGCCAAATGCCACACTGCATGAGAGTCCACCAATTTCCAAATTGGGGGAAACTCATAAACCTCGAACATCATAGACAAAAACATCCATAGATTCAACCCTATTGGCACGAGGCCGAGGAACTTAGAATTAGAGAGGTAAACATAATGGAGTTTGATCAAAAGCTTCGTTTCGTGCGGTAACAACAGGACTGAGTTTGATAATACTGAGTAGTTTTTCCGATACTGCTTGTTTACCGTCAATGCATGGAGAATCCAAAGTATAAAAGATGTTACACCAATCATACTGTGAAATACCAAATTGTAAGTGTAGTCCCAGTTGTAACTCAATCTAATTATATGGAGCACATAAACCGTTCCTATAGCTATTTGATAGGGAACTAGATTCTTTGTGAAAAGTTCCCAGTACCTTACCACTATAACGTAAAAGTTGAACAAGATAATGAGAGAAGCCCCGAAATAATCGAGTAGTTCCGTGGCTGGAAGATCTCTTGTGTGGAATAAAGCACTGAACAGCCATCCCAATATCGAAATTATTATTAAGTATAAATATTGAGTGTACATCTTTTTCACTGTCCCGCCGTTTCTCTTACGCTGATTGTTGATCTTTCGAAGATTTCTTATGTTTGCCCAAAGATTGAGTAACGAGAAGCCCACAGATGCCGGCTCGGTAAGACCGAGATATCTTTTGAACGGCCATTTCCCATTGAACTTGACGAGTGGATCACCACTGGTGATACGTCTTTCGCTGATTATTTGCTGGCATTTGTAGTCACAATCGGGTACACAGGACCAGCCAAAAAGTTGTTTGAACGGGAATAGGACTCTTTCTGATTCGAAATCTTTTGTGGTATATCTGCTTGAAATTCCGGGTTTCTCATTGAGACACAAATAGTCCTGGCATTGAGATTTACACGAGACAAATTCCGGGAGCTTATCGCCAAGTGATGCTATGACTGGCCCTATCAACAACAAGAAGTGAAGATGTTTCATTGTCCAGGTTCCGCGAACACTCGTACATTGACGATTAACCTGCTAATGAAATATTGCCTCGTAAACGCGAGGATAATTTCAAGACTGATGATTACCTGCACTGATATTTGAGAGGGACCCAAGACACAAACAAGACAATGAAGTGATTATCGAAGGGTTTACGGGAGAAGAGAAAGAATAAAAAGTAACCACATGTTCTATTTCGACTTATATTCCAAGTGTATTGTATACCATGCAGATTAACTTCGTGCTTCATTGTTCGCGGAACACTCATGCATTACCCGTAGTCCTGAATAACCTTGCAGCTGAAAAAGCAAAGTTTAAATGCTTATCAGTATTTTGTGATTAAGGAATTCTAGTTTGATCGCCCCTTGATGATCTGAAAAAAATAAACTTTAATTGGCAATCGTCTACGCATTCGTCAAAGAGCTGTATTGCCAGGAATAAGAAATGCAAGAATTTCGCAATCTAACACCTCCTCGCATTAGTGTCCGGTATTAGGACGAACTACCTTATTGTTCTACTGTAACACCATTTACGGCTAGTCTTGCCCGATATCCGTATCCTCAGTTCACGAGGATACTCCGCTCTTCGGGCATAAACCCTTGTTTATGTCAATCACCCCGTATATGCATACAAATAATGTAGCGCAGTATTCAGGCGACATGGTTCATACAGTTCAACACACCTAAATTATGGAACAATTGCTGGCAAGTTTCACCCTCGTAACAGAAATGTTCTGGTATTAGGACAAAGTGTGATTGACAAAGCGGGGAGGAGAGTGCATTATTGCAGCTTACACTCCTTAGTTTGCAACATTGAAACTGGCATCTAGCCCTGGCTATTCAATGAAGGTTCTGCCGAACAAAATGTTTACAAGGAAATGGCCCACCAGACAGTTCGTGACGTTTCTCCTTCCTAGTGATTCGTTCTCTATTTATCCACTTTCTTCCCTAATTATCTCGTCATAGAAACCCTTCATTGACCGGTAAACGTGAAGTCAACATAGTGGTCGTATTCCTAGCACATTCTGAAATGATCTAGACGATTAAGGTTTGATGTGTACCGGTCGTGTAAATGTTAGCTACTCTGCATAACTAGCCATTTCTTGCAGCTGTATTGTTTCTCTTGCTTCTCCGCCAATTACAGCTCGTTTAAATGGAATTGACTGCACCGCAGCGACATATTTACACGCTGTGCCGTTTAGAGTAACTTTCCTATTTGAGTTTCGCGGCGTGAGGCGTGCGGCGAAAAAATTTTTGGTCAGATTTTTCATATATAACCTGAAAAATTTGCCCTCCTTTTGCTACTAATCGAAATTTAGATATAGATCTTTTCTATCTGTCTTTTAACGAAACACAAATGACAAGAAGATCGGTCGATCAAGTGGCTTCGTACGCTCCCATGAAAAGAAAGCAAGAAGATGCACAGATACCTTGCTCCAAAAAGTGTAAAGTCGATAATGTTTTGGCACCAGACGCTCACGATTTGGACAAGATTGATCCTATTGAGAAGCTATTGAGTCTTAATAGCTTTGAGTATGACTTCAATAGTTATATTCAAGACAATGCAAACGTGAATTACAATCTTACTGATAACGGTTCCGTTCTTGATTTTGAACTACCCCGGAAATCCAGGGAAATTAATGAAGTGAGTCTAAATTTCACCCTGATGTTGAATGACAACTTACTCAAACCTGAACCCAGAACTTTCCTAAATCAAAATCTGTCTTTTGCCCTTTTAAATCATCATCAACAGGCCCAGGTGGTCAGTAACAAAGCCAAACCAGAAGTCCCTTTTTTTAGGCTGGTCAATTTCAATCCCAAACCTAAACAGAACGTCTTTGAGGAGTTACTAAATCTTGAAGACGAAGTTGACCCTCACGATCCTGTACCACCTAGTGCCGCTGGCAATAATTCCGCCGTTGGTGGTACTTCGGATTCCGAAGAAGAAGACGTTGAAGTTAGTACCCCAAAGAATTCTCCATTGATTACAAATTCAAAAATGTGTTTTAACTATAGACAAAATGACAATCTTAACTTGTCTGATCTACCTCCCCAAGAGAACAGATTGAGGATCTTGAACGAAAACTCAGTTTTCTTTGGTAAATTGAACGAAACTATGGGGTCTGGCAAATTCTTACTTAATGACTTTTTCTTATGAATAATGTGTAAAATGATAATGGCTGTATGAAATTGAGCTATATAATGAATCTTTAGCGTAATGTAAATAAATACGTTATTACGTAAAAAAAATGTACATAGAGAATGAATACTTTTCTGTACTGTATGTGTAATATTTTTTGTAAAGGTTCAATACCGTTCAACGGTTCGCCGCACAACGGGTGGTAGTCCGCCGCGGCATCCGTTTTGTGCTGGTCCCGGGCTCGCAGCGACCCATACTAAACAATCTGGTCGCACCAACTGGAATGCGGCGACTTCGGTTTATTCCATGCCGCAGACCACGCGGCGGGTGTTTTTTTCCGAGTTCTGTGCAGCTAAACGCCCGTATTCTCCCCACCTACAAGCAAGTTGCTTCCGAGATTGATGCGTGACCGTCCTAAAATAAACCTGAACGACATGATGCAAGTTAATTTGGAGAGTGAGGAAATATTGTCTTCACTGGTGAATCATTTATTCCGGGATAATTCAAAATCAAACTACTTACGCTGCAAAAAAATGATCTCTGTTGGAAAAAGATACACAGAACAGAAGCAGGCGTTCACAGTGGGAGCACGTATTTGGTCATGATTCCACGACTAGATGCAATTCATGGCCTCGGTGATATAGATTCAAAACCAAAATACTGCGAGTACCTGTTTATTCAGAGGTTCGGTCTTAGGAACCGCCTTAGACGTCGTTTGTATTGTTTTCTTTTTTTCGTCGCTTTTAGATTCTCAAGACGCAGAAACGAAAAAGTGCCATGCAACAATGAATGAAATGATACCACGATCCATTCCAGAGAGATATTGAATTGCTTTCCCATGGGTCATGTTTATAACTTAACTTGCGTGAAAGCCTTTTTCAATTGTAGTGAGTCTCAAGGGCTTGAGCTTTTAGCTCAGCTACAACGATCGTAAACCAGCGTAACTACTCGCACGAAACTTCCACAGCAAATTCGTACCCCTCCTTCAACTAGGTAGTCGCGACTGGCGAGTAATCCACCGGTTTACTATTATTCCCCGTATAGCATAAGTCTCTGTCGATTGCAAATTGCTTCTTTTCCCTTGCATGTTGAGTGATTCAATCACTCACCCAATAAAGAAATCAGTGGCAAAAACCTTGCGTCACTTTCCCATTTGAGTTCACAAGAATTTGAGGCTACCTCATGTTTCAACGTCTCAGAACGTTTTCCATCTGTAAAACTGTCTGCAGGTCTAACGGAATTGGTTTATGTAAGTCGTGCGAATATTATATCGGTACTGAGATACGGGTTTTAAGTGGATGCAAATTGACGCTTCATTAGAATGACAATCAATCTATTAAAATATAACAAAAATTCAGAAATACGTTATTCACTTTAGCAATTCGTTAGGATATTTGATTAAACTTGAGCTATTCAAATATAATTTGCGAATACCACGAAGACAACTCTTCTGAAATCATGGCTATGACTAACAAATATTGTGATTGGAATATATCAGTCTTAAATAACTTCGTGGCATAGAGTATTAACAGGATCATCTCAATATACGGCAAGAGATATACCAATTCCAAAAGATGCGAGGCTGTTTACGTTAATGATCTACAATATTTGCAACCATTTTTGAGATTACAACTCGAAATATTTTTTTTGCAGCTCCACTTTCGACTGTCTTTTTCTAATGATAGATCTTAATCATATGAGGCAATCTTTCCAGGGGCTAAGGAGAACTGTAATTGTTGTTCATATTCAAAAGCTTGTCTCTCAACAGTAGAGACGACGGAATTGTCATAATGCTTACTTTGTTGCCCTTTGAATTTGGTTCAGTGATTTAACCTATGAGAGCAAGTGCACAAGAAGACCTTGCTAATCAAGTATAAATTGACTTTTATCAAAATAGAGTGTTGGATATATCAGCAAAGTAAATAAGTGCCTTTCCTTGTCTGAGATGGGCATTCAATACAAATTGGAACAGCATATTTGATTAATATCTATTTGCCATATAGAATCATTGTACGTAGTTTTACTATCTCCAAGGCAGAGTTTTCACAATCTAAACTTGAAGTCATCGTAAATGTCGACCCTGGTTTTCTCTCAGTATATCGCTTCAAAAATGACTGAAATCACTACAAGTGAGTTTAAGGGAAATTGTTACGTACAATTATAGAGATTTCAAGAAATGCCTAGCAAGTTACTTTCAGACGTTGATAACACTTAACGCCGACACACTCTTCCTTCATTTCAGTACTTTTTTTATCGACACCAAGTATTAGAATCACTTCTTCAAGAGTGGATGAAGTCATCATACGTATTCTTGCCCCCATAAGGCTTTTATCGCACAACGGGATTTCGGAACACTGAACCCTGTCTCATGCGGCCTTTAGCATTTTCAGTATCGCACTAGATCGGATTCTTGCTGAAAACACTGTATATGGGTTTGCTCTCATATCTATACGTCTATCTTCTTGGGGGGGTTACCTTTCTCCCCCTTTTAATCGTAGGTTTAATCCTACTTCATACCAAGAAGATTGATCCTACGGTACCTGAATCAGAAGATGACGAGTCTGTGGAGAAATTGAGTGCCGGACAAATAGAAGAAGACCAGCAATCAGGAATTTCAGCGTACAAATCTGGTTGGCTCACTGTTACCCAAGAATATCTAGAGTCTACTGATGAGATCACAAGCCAAACTCAGTCAATAAATGAGACTTCTGCTTACTCAACGCTTTATAAGTTGGTGAAAAATGACACAGATACCCCAGGTGAACCGGCTCTCGAACCAACAGAAACTAAAAACGACAAGTTGAAGTCTCCAAACACGAATATCAAGAGACATCGATATTATGCCATCTTGAAACACGGGAACTTGTTCTTGTATAAGAGCCAATCTCTCAAAGACGTCAAGCATGTGATTGTCCTTCCAAATCAATTTGTCACGCTATGGCCGAGAGCTTTACAAGATGGCCAGTTGTTCACGAAAAGGACTGCCATATGTTTGATTAAAAAAGATTGGTCGAGAAAAAGGCGTTTATCTGAAAACCACGATCATGAAGATATAACTATCGGTGATATTGTTGATCCGAATAGTAAGATATCGCCTCCCAACTCATCCTTCTTCATATATTGTGATACAAATATTGAGAAAGAGGACTGGTACTTTACCTTAGTAAGGGCTTCAAAATCGGAGAACGATCGAGGCGATTGGAGCGCAAACCTTCACGCCAAAACCCTTCATTTCCAAACTGATGAAATGATGGACTTGATCCAAACCTTGTACAGCTCTGAAGGCCAACTCCAGACAAAGTGGTTCAACGCAATTCTTGGAAGACTATTTTTGTCTTTGAAGAGAACCGAAATGTTACGTAGCTTTTTGGAAACAAGAATTACCAAAAAGTTGAACAAAATCAAGACCCCAGGATTCCTTGATAAGTTCAAACTAGGCGATTTACATCCTGGAGACTCCATTCCTTTTTTCACTTATCCTTCTTTGAAAGAAATCAACCCAAACGGTACTTTGATTGTTTCTTCTTATGTCCATTATCATGGAAACTTGTCTTGTAACATTTCAACTAAAGTCAACTTGAACTTTGGTGCTAGCTTCAAAAAGAGCCAGGTGGATGTCGTCTTGAAAGTTACAGTCCAAAAGGTTGAGGGCCCTATGATTGTTAAGATAAAGCCTCCTCCCACTGAGAGAATCTGGTATTGTTTCGAAGTGGAGCCTTTGGTCAACTTGAAGATTGAACCCGTCATTAGTTCCCGGGCTATAACTTACAGCCTAATCACTAGCACCATTGAAAAGCGTTTCAAGGATGCGATTAGGGAGAGTTTGGTGTTTCCAAATTTTGATGACTTGGTGTTTTTCAACACAGAAGTAGATCTCTATAGAGGGGGGATTTGGGATAAATCGAACCCAGCACCATCCCCTCCTGATAGCGAAGCCGTGTCTTTTACGGAGGAAGAGAAAAACCTCATCAGTAAAAGTGATAAAACCGAACCAGTTGATTTCAGGTCAAAACCTCTTAAATCTGAGACTTCGTCGTCTTCCTCCCTCAAACTATCGACTACCTTAAGTGATTTATCTCAAAGAATCAAGAAGTCCAAATCAACGCATACCGTTGGTGTGACTGGTTCCAACTTCCTTTCTGATGGAACGACCATGGAATCACGACAAGGGGGCTTGAATAGAAACTTCAACAAAACTCTCAAGAGGTTGGGTGATTGGTACAACTCAAAAGATGAAAAAGAATCAAAGGAAAAAGAAAAAGAGAAGGTGGAAATGTACTCTAATAGAAGACGACCTAGGGAAGCAAGCAACGAAACAGTTGTTGAACAAAACTTCACTCCTGTGGATATGTTTGCAAAAGGCCACAATAGGAATGAATCAAAGTTAAGTGTCAATAGCGATTTCAGTCAAGGTAATAGCGAGCTCGCTCAAACGGTGGGAAGTCTCAAAGGAGATAACTCTCTGGAAATATCCTCAAGGGCTCAAGTCTCTCCAAAAGCTGACTTCCTTGCAAACCAGGGTGATCCTTCACTTTCACAGACATCCTCATTTCCAGTATCTTTGCCGGCAGATAATAGTGACTCGAATTCTTTGTCATCTTTAGGCGCTCCCTTGGATCATCCAATCGATAATCCAGAGAACTCTGACTCGTTCGTTGACTTCGATGAAAAACACATTTTTGAGGACCACCAAAGTCGTTTTTCCAGTAAGGATGAAAAAGACGTATATCGTCACTTGAGTGAGGATCTAAATGAACTAATCAGACTCGATCAACTGGGTGGTATTAAACCTAGTACCTCAAAACTTCACAGAAAAGAACCTCCCCCGCTTTAAATACCCTTTATACGACTTTACGATTTTTTCTATATGCTATAAACTTTTTGAACAGTTGGGGCCCTCAAGCTATATTATATGTGTGGGGACCATCCACCGTACATGCGACAAAGGTTATCGTTGCTAGATGCAATTTGGATCAAAATATCAACTTGCCCGTGAACATTCATGGGCAACTCTTCTTTTTCATCCAACAATCCTATCAACTTTCTTCTAACCTTTCTCAAATGCAGATTGGGATTCTGTTGGTTCTCCCAATCTAACAAAGGATCATATATCAAGGTCTCCAAATTATTCATTAAAGAATGCTCATTATCCCTCATGATGGAATCGGTGACTTCACAGGTTCTTCTGAAAGTTCCTTCTATTTTATTGACACCCATAGCATCAATCATATTATTTGTTAACCTGAACGGAACTATCTCTGGTGTTGGGAGAGTTGCACCTTTCTCAAACAAACAATCAAAATCAATATGCAAAATAGATCCATTTGACTTGAAGAATAAGATATTCTCACAATGTCTATCACCCAATCCTATGATGTAGCCAACTATTGACATAACAGCACTTGATCGAATGTACGTATTTCTTGCTAAATACCAAGATGTCGGATCACTGAACTGATTGATAAACCAATTGTGAAGTACTGGGGGGCTTTGCTGTACGATACTCTCGAACACTTTCAATAGTTTAGCTTTGGACTCACCGCTATCACTTTTATCTGCACCTTTATAAATTCTTTGGGCTTTATCAAGTTTAGTGAAAAATAGACGATCATTGACATTTATTCCACTCTTTTTTCGTTCTTCATTAACAATTGATTTCATGGTAGACACATTGGAAACAAACTCAATTACTCCCATATTTTGCGCTAGTGGTGTGACGGCGTAGTTGGAAATGGCCAAATTTCTCTTCCTTGATTCATTATTCGAACTTAGCAACCTGTTGATCAAAGTGGTAAGTTCAACTACTTTGGCATCTTTTCTTGTGTCGTCCTTTTTGATCATAAGTCTATAGGCTTTCCCATCACTTCCTCTAACCGTTATCTGCTTTGGTCTTTGTAACGAATGGAAGATATTAACCAGATCGTCAACGCCATTGAATGTGATCAAAAAAGTCTTGGGGAAAATTGTGCTCTCCTTTGAAGTATGGCCGTGTGTTGGGAGCTTGATATCAAGGTTTGATCTCACCGGTATCACAAGACTCAATGGTTCAAACAATTCAACCAAGTTGAAATCATGGGTGATTGATGCTCTCCTGGTTCCCTTCTTGACCTTTTTCTCACACAAAGTGATGAAATATTTGAACAAGCTTTTTGCATCTCTTAACACTGTTTCGTTTGCAGCATTGATAGACATCAGTTTATCTATAAGTTTTTCCACTCTTTCTTTCCTAGTAATATCTTTCGAATGTGTATGGGAGAGCACGAACCAAAGTGTTTGTTTTGGGTAGCTTACGATGATTCTGCTCAAGATCTCTTGGAGCATTTTCACCGAAGGCAAGTGCCTATGGCATATTCTACTCAACATCTGTGATATCGCAGTATACCACACGTAAGTGGGAACGCTTTTTACGTAGTCCTCCATCTCCTTGATTATACGTATTAGTATTCTCTCTGCTTCTTTCGTCAAAGTACTGCGTTGAGCAAAATCCAACCAAATTGTAATCAATTTTGGTAAGGCTTCGAATATATATGTTGGGCCCAAAGTTAATGCTTTTAAGAAACATTTAATGATTTGTTGTTGGTAGTAGCCATTGTAGACATCCTGAGATTCCAATAACTTGTCATAGTATTTCCCAAGGGCAAAATATGGTTTCTCCCAGTTCTTTTCCAAGGTATATGCCTTCGTGTACTGGTCAATGATTGTTTTCGAAGAACTATGATTTGACTCATTTAGCCAGTCAGCATATTGTAGTTGAATCTTGGCCTTTTGTCTGCTGTTGGATAACGAATTCATGTCGATATTTTCCAAAACTTTGATTGCATCTGTTTGTTTGCCTTGGTGCCATAATAGTTGGGAATACTCAAAGTTAGTTTCCAATTCGAATTCGATATTCACGGGGAAGTTCATCGCCTTCATTACACTAGCAATGGCAATGTGGAATTTATCATTTATACGAGCCAATTTACTACAGCTTAAGTAAATCTGGTTAATTTCATTATGATTCAGTCTCAAAATGTTAATGAACTTGTGCATAGAGAGAATTTTCCACTTTATTTCGAAACTCTGGTCAATATTTTCTAACCTCAATCCAACTGTACTCTCTCTGTTATCCTCACTGAGAAGAAGCTTGAGATCGTAAATCATATGAAGATGTGTCATCAAGTCAAGGTTACGAGATGTACCGATAGTGGATGAGTTCAAACATGAACCAATTACCTTATAAAGATCTTGAATGTGAGCGTCAAATTTCTCTGGTTCTTTCTTCAAGCTTTCAGCCAATTTGAAAATGATTATGCTATCCACGTCTTGCGGAGTGCCAACGCATTCGGTAACGTACATCCATTTTCTGAGTTGCACCGGATCTCCCGAAAATATAGATGCTTGGAGTCCAGTTAAAGCCCAGTCTAATGAGAAATCAGTTAGGTCATTCAAGTTCAATGTTGAGGATAGTTTGGAAAGAACTTCATCGTATGAAGCGTGGTCATTTAACGATTTCAAAAACTTGATCTTGTACTCATCGTTGTTATCACTATTTTCACTTAATACGTGGAACGCTTCTTGCGCAAGAGACCAATTTTCATTATACTGGAAACTCTTGAGTTGAATATTCGAGTTCCTGGAAGAAAAGTTCCTGAGTACCCCATCTAGCGCATCTAAGTCGTTGATATTAGCGTACATAGAGTGCAAACTGGAGCTCTTATCAAGGTTTTCAACGATGAAGTCGCTATCAATTTCACCGATCCTATAGGACAGTTCCAAGTACAGGATCGTGCGTTCGTAGGCCCCACAGTATGCTGATTTCTCATACAACGAAAAATTGGATATAATGGCCACAAACTCGTTCACCAAACTCAAGTTCTTGTTCATTGCATTGAGTTCACTGGTTGGAATATTCAAAGTCCCATCATTCATAAATTCAACTGTAGACGATCGCCATTGATTCAAATAGTCTAGAACTTCAAATATAGTTTGATAGCACGTCTTCAAGTTCTCTGTCGAGTCAGCAGAAACCAAAGTTGCCGTGTCAAAATTAAAGATTTCATTGATTTCAAGGACGAAATTGTTCAAGTAAACTTTGTCAGGATTGAGGATGTTGTGAAGGACCAAATACTTGAGTAAATAGGTGGATATAGATCTGTCATTTTGAATTATCAAGGCATTAAAAGCATTAAACAAAGTTTTCTTTCTTGGGTCTTCAAATCCAGGCGAACGAAGGATCAAATCCTTCGCCAACAAGTTTAGCCAGTACTCGTGGCTCATCCCTGACTTGAAAATAGGATACTCCATAGGTTCCACCTTATTTTTGCCGGAAAAAATAAACTTGGAGTTCAAAAAAGGCATCAATGTTGATTTGGTCACATCACTGAAATTATTCCAAACTTTTAGATAGATATTGTTGGATGATGAATTCGGTCTCGAGTCAATTCTATTGCTCAAGTTCAAATTCAGTTCATTCAACTTCATCACCTTCAAGAACTCTTGCATGGCAAAACTGTAATGCATTTGCTTTATGGGATTGTTTGAGGCCCAAAAATTGACTACTATAATGTTTTGTAAGAAATCGGTTAACAAAACTGAATTCTCCAAATAATCATTGAAGTTGTGTATCAAAGTGATTTTTGGTTTGATCAATTTCAAATTGAACTTATTTGAATCAAGCGAGCCGATAACTGATAAACACTTGGCACAATCGGTAGAAATATCCTCATTATCCAATTCATTTCGGAAGTCATAGGAAGTATCCAAAAGGGTATTCACTAACTCCGAGATGGAATCAAACATGTAAGGGTCTGTTTGCAGATCCCTTGAAAATTCATATTGAATAACGTCTTGAAACTGAACTGCAAAGTTGCTCAAATCTGTGAGTGCTTGTTTGACAACATATTTATTCAAAGTCTTTAATCGACGAGTAAATTCGGGAAAATAGCCTATTTTAGTTTTGGGTTTGATTAAAGCTTTGAAATTTTTGAAGTTCGATTTGAGCCTGTAGTCCGTGATCAAATTAGGAATGAAAGGGACGGCAAAGTAATACAACACGTAGTCATTTTGCAAAATATTGATATGGTGAAACAACTCATTAACGATATTTATAGCCACAGATCTGGACCTCTTTTCAAGAGTTCCAAATTTTTGAAAGATCAATGAAATCACAATATCAAAAAGCGAAATTAAATTGGAGATGCCCAAGCCTTTCACTAACGAATCAAGACAGTTTATGGCTATAAATTCAAACTCTTTGATCTCGATCAAAGATTGAAGAGCAGTTGATACCTGACTCAAAACTGATGCAGTTGCACTAATATTGTGTTTAATGAGAAACTCGATAGCTTTAACTGCCAAAATTTTCTCAAAGAATGGTGTAGACATCTGGTAAATGCATTGAGCAATACGTTGGATAATCTCCAAATTATGATTTTCTAAGAGTTTCTCCACGTACCTGATCTTGTCCGCCTCTTTGTCACCAGTGGCTTCGGCTGAGATTCCAGTATCAACCTTTGAAATATGTTCGAGAGCATTGTAAATGTTTGATTTGTTCTTTATAGCGCCACTAGCATCGTAATGTATTTGAAGCAAGATATTCCAAGCGATCAAGCCTATACCAGAATTATGGTAGAGGTTAGTGGCATCCACGTTTTTGTAGAAACCAGCGTTTTTCAACACGTTCAAGATATGCTTATCATTTATCTTTCCGTCTTTCACTAAGTAAACGGCAATGATTTTTGGTATACATTTGGAAATCAACTTTTCTCTCGAAAGGTTGCACGCATCTGCTATCTCTTGGATATAGTCATATTTGTAGTAATCCAATAAGTGAGGCGTAGTGTACTCTTTTGTCGAGCTGAGAAAGAACTTCTTGCTAACGCCCATTACCTCCAAAATCTTGTCAAGTATTGCGGGCGTTTTGATGAGCTTTACTGCTACTACGGGGATAAATGGGGATAGCAATTTGTATGGCTTAATACCTCTCATGTGAGCAATAAACGTAAAACTGGAGCAGACTAAGTTAGTGTGATGTTCATTAGAACCAGCTAAGAGATCAATGAATCTCAATATTAGTGCATTGAGCCATTCTCCTTCGGATATTATGGCCAACTCCGTGAAAGCATTTATAGTGGATTCTGCCAAATGAGCAGACTGATTATCGAAATGGATTGAGCTTAAGAATTGAAAAATAATAGAAAAAGACGTCTCGAGATTTGCATCTTTTTCATCCAACAAAAAAAGGGGGAAAATCCTTGCTGCCAACATTCTGACAACTCTGTTTTTACGGCTCATACATGATTTGATGAAACGATATAATTGCTCCTCTTGCAGTATTGGGGATGATGGTTTGAAAGATGCTAGCAATTTATAAATACTTAATAGTAAATTGCAACAAAGAAACGGATCTTCCCTCAAAGACGATTCAATCATTGGGATGAGCACGTGTTTATAGTATCTTCTTACAGGTGCATTATCACTAATTCGTGGTCTTTTGATGGAAATGTTCTGGTAATGCCTTGTCAGGCCCGGCGTCGAGCCACATGCTCTGCATTCATTAGTAAGGAAGTTATAGTCGTCATTCATCAAGCAAGGAAAATTTCCAAGAGCTGTAAGAAACGTATAGGTTTCAGGATTTTGAGTTTTTGCCAATTCAACCACTGAACTTAGCCAGTCATCCAACTTTGATTTATCCAGCAAGTCACGGATGGAATGTAGCTTTGAGTTTGATTTGAAAAAGTCTAGTAAGTCGTATTTGTTGAATACCTTAACTTCCTCAACCAAGGAATTTAGTTCAGGGTCTTTGAAAGCAGGAAACTTGTGATCATTGCTGTAGTTTTTGAAAATGGAAAGAATCTGTACGAGAACCAAAGGTAGCTCATACGTGAGGTTCAGGCTCTGCAAATAGTAATCCAAGTTTAACAATTGTTTGATATTGTAAAGGATGCCAAATTTGACCGACAATCGGAGGATCTTTAGTAAGCTTTGAGATATCGAATCTATCAATACTTTGTTGCTAATGGGTTCATTCAAACAGACAACTATCCACTCTATCAATAAATTGATTTTAGAGAAGTTCGGCGAATCACTGAGGATAAGATTGTTCGACAAGTTCAATATCAAAAGCGACTGGAGAAGATTATTTACAAGGAACTTTGTGGAAGTGACGATAATCCAGCATTTTTTTAGGATGATATCAAAATTGAACTCATTCAACATCAACTTACTCATTATTTCATGGTTATTTAGGATCAACACAAATTGGACTGTTTTGTAAACGTCCAAATCCGAAGAGCTTGCCAAGTTTTGATATATTCCATTCACCATTGACGTTACTTTCCTGTTTATTCGAGATTTGACATCTCTTCTGAACTCAGATTCCACAGTACTCAAGCTTGTGTGTATCACCGAGGATATGAATTGTTTCACCATGAGTGTAAAGTCCTGTGGGGCATCACGCTCGTAAAGCTGAGACAAGCTTATGATCTGATTTGAGACCAAAACTTCCCAAAAAATGCTGGTCTCCTGTTTCTCCATCCCTATGGAGAACATCAAGTCATCGGGAAGAGACGATTTCAAAAGGTGGGGCTTTTTCTGTAGTAAAAGGGAAATGGTATCGTAAACTCTTTGGCATAACGCGTAATTTAGAACCGGATCTTGTAGTTGAGCGTTGATAATGTAAGTGAGGTATTTGATGATTCTCTCAAAGTGAGACACGTCCAGCTCGTTGATATTGGCATGGATATCCGAGAGGAAAGACTCTAGCTCCTTGTCCGGTAGACGTTTAAAGGTAGACATGCGCGTAAGAAGAGATGCACAAGATGAGCGATGAGATATACGAGACGAACACCGATCAAAAGACCTTTGGGGCCCTCTAGTGGGAACAGGCATCCCGGTGTCTAATGACAACCGTGTACTTGGAAGTCACTTGCTACAGTACTCTAAAGCTTCATAGGTTTTATACATTGAGCCTATTTAATAACCTATGAAAATAATGCTAATTAAGGAGCTCTAAATTCACTCCGCCAAACGCAAACCCCCCTGTTGTCCATGGGTATCATTCGTTAATGCTCTTTATTTTTCTGCTGTCCGTTCCCACATTCGTCGTTTAACCTGTCCTCCTGGTATCTTCATTGCTGGCCGTAATTTATGGCCCGCTTGAACAACAAGATATGGGGCTCCGGGGCATGTGTCTCGTAGTGTGCCCAGCCTAGTGACTGAGTGATGCCCAAACCACGCCATTCATCCTCCAAAAGAATTCTCAACGTCCCGGTCTCCGGATTGAAATAGTCTTGTGGAATCAACTTCAACATCCCCTTGGGCAACATCACGTGTCGGTATTCGTGAGTGTCGTCACTGTACCGGGGGCTGTAGTGAATCAGGTCCTGGAACTCCAAAATCTTGGCTCTTTCACTATCGGTTAGGTATCTTGGCTTTGTATTCATAGTTGGAATATTTTCGAGAAATTTGATTTGATCATTACGCGTAAGACGATGAATTGTGATGGAAAGCGGATATTCGTGAGATGTGACAACTACGTGCCGGAGGACCGTGAACTATACTGTGTAGTTGAGCATGATTGTACGGAGGCGAATAATCTTCTGGTCGGACTGCTCCAAGACGGGTATAACTATATTCATCCGACTTGTATAACGAACATTGTGAATATCCCCAAAAATGTGGCAGTCTTGATCAATTTGGATGGGATTGACGACCTACCGGAAGTGCTAAACGAGTACGAGGTGTGGGTGCATGTGAAGGAGCCATTGGCTCTGATAAACCCGTTTGTAGCACAAAAATTGTCCACTCATCCGAACCTCAATTTGTACGTGGAAAATTTGCATACACTATTTTGCTCTCTCGCTTGTCTACTATTAGGCTGCAAAAAACTACTTGCAACAAATATCGGCTTTTTCCAGTCGGCGAGGGACCAATGGGAGAAGTTACGAAAGACTTACGAGTATAGCCAATACGTGATAGAGCCTTTGAACCCTCTCAGAGATGATCTTTCTGTTGAGGTGTACCAACAGTTCCAGCAGGATCTGCGCAAGTACACTCAATACGAAAACGCCATAGAACTTGCAGTCGAGGATTTGAAAGCCAAGTATGGTACATTCAGGGTTTTGGTTATCGGGCCAGGGTTGGGTAATTTGGTGGACTCGGTGTTCAAATTCTGGCATGATGACATTTGCATAGTAGAGAAAAATCGTAAGGTGAAAGGACACCTTGAAGCCATGAATAGAGAAAAATGGAACGGTCGAGTCGAGATGATTTTTGATGATATTAGGAACGTCAACACAACTGGCTTTCAACTCGTGGTATCAGAGCTCCTTGGGTCTTTTGGTTGTAACGAACACCTTCCTGAGATTCTTCAGTCTGTATCTGCGGACGCTATGATTCCTTCGTATGTACAAGTTATGGCGTCTCCGATATTCACAGATACGCATGAGAGAACTCGGCCTTTCCTCAACAACCTCAAACAGTTCTATAGGCTAGCAGATCCCAAGACAGTTTGGGAATACGAGTTCCCCGGGTATAATAGCCCAGAGTGGGAAGTCGAGCTCTGGTTCACGGCACAGATCAGTGGGTTTTTCAATGCCTTTGAGGGCACGTTTGCGTCTGAATTGTACGGGAACTACAAAATCTCTAACCGCAAAGGCAAGGACTATTGTAGCTCGTGGTTCCCGATGGTATTCCCGGTTCCCAAAACAAAAGTGAAGAAGGGTGATGCAATCCACGTCCGTTTCTCCAGGTATAGTGGCGATGTAAAATACAGGTGGCAAGTGCATGGTGAGACAGGTGAGTATTTAATCGGATCAGGAGAACCATTAGCTGGTACGGCATAATAGGCGTTTACGCTTTTTTAAAACGATACACTTTTATATTTTTAGGCGACGTTAATGACATTAAATGAATCAATATTGAATCTTGGGAGTTGGCTTTTGTTTTGTGGGTTCCAGCTTATGGCGTTTACTATCCTGCGTTCCTTTGTCTTCCTCGGATTCCTTACTTCTACCTTCATGGTGGTGACTGCGTTTACGGTCACGATGTTGATCTTTGTGACGATGACTTCGGTCGCTGCCTCGGCTGTTTTTCTGTTCTTTTCGGCTGTCTCTTTCTCTATTATTGCTGTTCGGGCCTCCGTGACTCGTTCTTTCCTCGTTTATCCTTGAGTGGTCCCGTTTTCGATCATTTAGCACGGTCTTTTTCACTGCTTTCATAGGGTCCAAGTCTTCGATACTATTTTTCACGACCTTTTTTTCGACAAGTGGTACATGTCTCTGGGTAGCCGTGGGAGGAACCACTGGGTCGTCATACATCCAGTCAAGTTTATTCAACTTTAATTTGTCGTTTTTGCTCAACTCATTGTTTTTACTTTTCAAGGTGATCAATTTCAACGCTTCCTGTTCACTGGCAAGCTCCTCCTGGCGCTGCTTGATTTTCCTATACTCTTCTAGTGTCTTCTGCTCTTTTTCCCATACTTTTGCCCTGTTTTTAACGAGTGCTGGATTCCAGGACTTTTTCAAGTTCAAGTCCCCTGGCATTTGAATGAGGAAATTGTAACGAGGTACCAGTGAGACAAAAAAAGAGCATAAAAAGAACAGGACTGAATCGTCGTCATCAAACGCAGACACGTACACAGCAGAAGCAAAACGGCGAATGTCACTTAGAAACAACTACAATGCTTGTTACAAACGTATATATATTGATACCCTAAAAACCGTGAATTTTGATATTCTTTTTTGGTTGTTGCAACTTACTGATCAAGAATTCAGCAACCTTGGTTCTCTGGTCACCTTGTAATTGAATGACCTCACCCAACTCTTCGTCCTTAACGATGTTACCGTTACAAGCGAAATCCTTCTTCAAAACCTTCAAAATCTTCTTCAAATCATATTCTGCTGGCAATCCTTGAACAGTGGTCAAAGTTTTTCTACCGTTTCTTTGTTGGATTCTGATATGAATGTAGTTTGTAGGTTGAGCCTCGGAGTCGCCGGTGTCGGCAAATGGATCGAAGGAGTTTAAGTTTTGGATAGTTGACATACAAATGTAAGACTTATCTGATGGAGGAGAGGAAAAAATTTTCGCGATAAGGAGCAAAAGATTTGAGGTGACTTATCTCGCAAACGTAGTGGATTCGATTCGATCCTTCGGTCGGCACCATGACTTGGAAGCCAAGTTGATGGGTGCACTAATATAAGTATACGTATATCCGTCACTTCCCTAAGTGGCGAATGAATGATTAGATAGGATCTCTTTTGGCAAGTGTGACCCAATACAACCATTTATCCCCAGTGGGTCGCTGTTGGGTCTGTTTGCGGTTATGGAGTCTTCATCGAACCAGATGTCTCCAGTCAGCTCTGAATTCTTTGCCCTTGCATTGTGAGTATTGATCAAGGAGAGCTTTAACTACTCGGGTCTCAGGTGAAGATTCACGATGCTTTCAATAGTCATCTTGTGATGGTTTCTTTGGTACAAGATTTGCAGTGGACTTTCTTCTGCTTGCCAGTGCCGAATAAATGAATGGATCTTTCGTGATAGTTAAGCCAATACAAGCTAAAGGGAAGCTCGCTTTAAACTCGTCGATTCATCACTATATTTGGTTCAATCAGCTTACTTCTTTCTACACGTGCAGCCTGGTTACAAGTATATATAACTAAGCCTAAAGACTTCATCGAATCGCCTTTAAGCAGCTCCTGTTCAACCCTACGCCTGCACCTGAAAGCTGACTACTAGGCAAAGGTAGAAGGGAACTACAAGTCTCATATATTCCGTACAAAGACAACGACCTCATCGTACAACTCCCAGTATTGTCGTGTGACGTGCAAAGATCTATCAAGTTTTCTGGCGCTCAGATTACTGTTGAAGTTCATGAATTTGTGCTCGCCCAAAATGCATGTGATTTTTATCAGAAGTTGCTTTGGTTTTCTTCGTTTACCGCCATCGCAGTACTATCGTGCCACAAGCCATACTACGTTGTCGCAAACCCCTAACTCCAGCGCAACGAAGCACTCAAACACCGCGAGTTTCGCACGTCTAATTCCACCCCTCTCCCCTACTCCTCTCATTCCAGTCGCCACCGTACGAGTCGCCCGCGCGTTCCCTCGTCTCCTCTCGCAGCATCTCGTGGCCCCCGTTGCAGTTGCTCAATATGTCTCGCAGAGTCTGAAAATTCCTTAGAACATCAAATCAGCATCAGTACAATTCTAATTTTGCCATAGCGATCCCTTCCATTCCATCTCCCACAAATGGCTGCTACTGATACACCTAAACCTCAGGAGGGTAAAACGGCTTCCTTGGAAAAATCAGATACCAATGCTTCCGTATCTGCTACCAACGAAAAGGAGAAGAAAAAACAGGCTTTTGTCACTCGGTCCGTTTGGACTTTGGTAATGCTTCTCTTTTTTCTCGCTATAATATCATCCGGTCACTTGACATTGATCTCTATTGTCATCTTGCTTCAGATCTTGACGTTCAAAGAAATCATCCGATTGGTGGCTGAGCCTGCTAGAGACAAGAACATTCCTTTGAACAAGTTCATCAACTGGTACTTCCTTTTCACCACGATCTACTACTTGGATGGCTATACGTTATTCGAATTCTTTCATGATCTTATCTTCCAAAACAAGTTGATGATTATATTATCAACCAACCACAAGTTTATCAGTTATTTCTTGTACATTTTTGGTTTCATATTATTCATCTTGAACTTGAAAAAAGGATACTACAAGTTTCAATTTGGGTCGTTGTGTATTACTCACATGACTTTATTGGTGGTTGTTTTCCAAAGTCATTTGATCATCAATAACATCTTGAATGGAATTATTTGGTTCGTGTTGCCAGCCTCTTTGGTCATTGTCAATGACATTTTCGCTTACTTGTGTGGAATCACATTCGGCAGAACTCAATTGATAGCAATCTCCCCAAAGAAAACCGTAGAGGGGTTTGTTGGTGCTTGGATCTGTACTGTCGGAGCAGCATTGGTAGCTTCATTCATTTTATCCAGATCAAACTACTTGATTTGCCCTGCCACTAACTTGAACACCAATGTCTACAATTTTCCAAACTGTGAACCAAATTCCGTGTTTATTGAGCAAATCATCCATCTACCAAGTAACATGAGTGAGTTTCTCGGTACGGAATATCTCACCGTAAAGCCTATCTATTTCCATTCGGTAGTGCTCGCTAGTTTTGCATCCTTATTTGCTCCTTTTGGAGGTTTCTTTGCCTCTGGTTTAAAGAGAGCTTTCGGTATCAAGGACTTCGGTGACACCATTCCTGGTCATGGTGGTATTACTGATAGAATCGACTGTCAGTTTTTGATGGGTTCATTTTCTTATTTATACTATCAAACATTCATTTCCGCTTACAATGTCAATTTGACAAATATTTTACAGTTGGCTATCATCAACCTATCCATTGATGAACTATTCCAATTGGTAAAGTCTTTATTGAAATTCTTGACGAACTCGGGTATCTTATCTGAAACTGATACCGCTACTATCCTATCAATATTGAATAAGTATGAAACTTCTTAGAAAACACCGACATTCCTGGCAAAATGAAGCACACTTGCTGAATCAACTAATATTAATTCCGTACATTATATAACATATTTCAGTATCTTGTATACGAAGAGAAATCCCACAGATAACTTTATTATTGGTTTAAATGCACCTGCCCATTGAATTATCTCACTTCTTTCACCTGGAATGTCCACTTGAGTTTACTTTTCCAGCTCTGCAACTATCGCTAAGAATTACACCCTATAGTAGTCTACCATGCCTTTAATTCTCTGGGACTTTAGAGTCTGGAACGCCAGCACCAACGCAACATTGATGAGTACGCAAAGCTCTTATGGCCATGAACCCTGTCTCACTGCTGCAACCATCGCAGAGATTTTGCAATAAATGGATGCGACATTCAACCAGCCATCTTGAACTTAATTCCGCTCGACTGGAACACTTCAACTTGAAACGCAAATTTCATCGAGCGACCATGGAACTGTGCTCCTTTATTTCAGCCCCTTCATATGCTTGGATTGCGGTAAAATGCTAGGCAATTGCATGACGAAACGTCCCCTTCTGCTTCCAGTCCCCGGAATGCAAAAGCACTTTTCCTTGAATAGTATTTTCTTTGCATTTCAAGAATATTCACTCTCCCATTTCTTCGATGGGCATCACTCAATAATTTTAACCGGTCACATGAGATTATTCAGCGATCTCAAAGTTTCTTAGCTATTGATGCCCCGGTAGTTTAACGAAAAAAAAATTGCTGCTTGATAGGGCACTTTTTTTCTCTCAATCTATATGCAATGGCTTCGGTCCTCACATCTCTTACCTTTTTTGGATAACTTCATACCTATGCTGATCATGGTCCAGCCTTTTTTGTCATTTTTATGCATTATTATGTGCGCCTGCTGGCTGCGAAAACTTAATTTGGATATCGCAATCTTTTTGCAGCTACTGACTGCTGTAAACATGCTTATGTATATATATATAGTATATAGGTATGTGTTCTAAAAAAACTCAGATTTTATTACAGCCATAAAACTTTCCAAAGCCATTAGCAGGAAAAACCTAGGATAAAAACCAACTTACAGTCAATCTTTACTGAAGCACTCCAACTCAACCCAGTCTTTCTTTAACACAGTTCTAACTACCGTCAATCTTTTTTGAATGTTATTCCTTTACTTCTACCTTTTGGCTTTCACTTTTGCCGCCCCTGTTAAGTATGTAACGCGAATGCATACTGCTGACCCGGTAACTACTACCCAGACTCACACTACCGGTACGACCACTGTTTGGTTACCACCGGTTGAACTATTCATTTCCAATGGTGTTACTTATACTTTCACTCAGAATGACTCCCCAGCTGGGACACCAACTACCTATACAAGCGTTTACAACGACGGTAACAACAATTCCGAACCCACAACTACCAATGAGGCACCAGTCGAGCCTGAACAAACTACCAGTAACCCCGCTAACACTGATAGTCCAAGTAACGACAACCAGAACAATAACCCACCCGCTGCTGCTTCAACTTCTAGTTCAGGAGTTCCAAAGACCGATGGTGCTACTGCTGCTCCAACGCAAGAGAAAACTGATTCTTCTCCTGCTCCTACTATTTCACCATCAACTTCTGGCCCTGTCACTTCATCTACTTCCTCCTCACAGACGTCTCCCACCCAAGAACCCACCACAATTACTTCTTCAAGTGAGGCTTCATCAACTTCTGGTGTGCTCAACGGGTTGCCAGCTCCTTGGGGTATAGTCTATTCCCCATATGCTGACGATGGAGGTTGTAAAGACTCTTCGACAGTTTCGTCCGATTTGAAAATGATTAAAGATAAAGGCATTAGCCACATTCGGACTTATGGAACCGATTGTGAATCTATGAAATCAGTCTTGAGTACCTGTAAAGACTTGGGAATCAAGGTTAACCAAGGTATCTACATGTCAAGCTCTGGAGCTGACTCTATTGACCTGTCAGTCGACGATGTTGTCGACTATATTAAACAAAATGGTGACAGCGTCTTCGACTTCATCACCATTGCAAACGAGGCTGTTGTTTCTGGGTACATTTCTGCATCTGACTTGTTGAGCAAGATCTCTTCTGTCAAAAAACAACTTCAAGATGCTGGGTACTCTGGTAAAGTTACCACCGCTGAACCTCCAGTGAGTTTCACTAAACATAAAAACTTGTGTGACTCAAATTCTCCAATCGATTTCGTTTCCATTAACCCACACTCTTACTTTGACTCAACCATCGATGCATCCCAAGCTGGAGACTTCATCAATAGAGAACTTGACTTAGTCAAGTCTGCCTGTCCGAATATGGACATCAAGGTTACCGAAACCGGTTACCCATCTAAGGGTGATACCAATGGTAAGAACGTACCGAGTGAACAAAACCAAAAGACCGCTTTGAAGAGTATCCTATCAGATCTCAAGGAAGATGTGACGATTTTGACAACCTTCAACGACATGTGGAAAAATCCAGGTCCTTACAACATCGAACAATATTTCGGAGCTGCTTACTTGCTTCAATGAACAATAAGAATAATGTACAGTATAGAATAAAATAAAAATACGTAATTAAATGGTTCATCAGTCATAAATACGGTCCCTATCATACGATCCCCAGCATAGAATAGATCAGAAATCTATAACTTTAGTGGGAAAGTACTCATCGATCAAGTCAAGGTAATAAGGTTTGAGCTTATCAATGTCGTAACTTTCATCAATCTTTGAGTATAAATCGTACTTGTTGAATGCTCTTACTGCTTCGAGCATCTCCTTGTCGTGATCGTCCATCAAGTAAGTATATGCATTCTCTTGGTGCCAAGGGTAGAACGAGTGGTAGCGTATCATTGCAAGACCTTCAGCGGGTAGCGTGGAGTTAACTTTTGAAATATGATACATGTACTCATCATGGCCCCAGCTGAGCATTACAGTATCTAGTCCACAATTTTTCAGATAAATTCCATACTTTGTGTTATACAAAGGATTCTTCATGTCGGGATTCTTGTGGAAACTTTCAGGATATATTATTTTCTTCAGGAACTTACAACCAACAGGAAACGTATCTCCCACTACATCCCATTGACCCTTAGAGTCAAAAAAATAAAGGAGCTTGCCTAGATCATGGATTAAACCAACCAATTGAAACCATCTAGGCTTCCCATCTCTTCTAATGGCTTCCGCTGTTTGCATGGCATGGTCTATTTGAGAAAGTTCGGTATCAGGGTCACTTTCGTCCAAAAGTTTATTCAACTTTTCTAAACCCTCCCATATGGTCATCTTCGCTCGCACCCTTGTCTTGAAATTGATCCTAGCTTGAATGTTGTAAGCAACAGTCTGCTTTTCATGTTGCTCTTCGTAGAATCCCTTGACTCTCTCACAAGCAAGCTCGTATTGTCGAAATGATTTGGGGTCGATAGTCTTATAATAATCTGATTCTGTCTTCCAATCTTCCTCATTTTCTTCAAGATCTTTTGAGGTCATGTCTTCAGTTTTAGGACGTGATTTTTTGAGGCTGTCTTTTATCTGGTTCACCAAGAGAACGTTGTCATCTGTCTTGTCTAGAAGCCTCCCATCCCTTTTCTGCTTCGTAATCTTGAGGTCTACCATTATAATTCTCAGATGTGATGCGCATAGGGCCAATGTACTTAATGAGTCGTGTAAGTGAAAAGTTATTACCCAGGTGCTTAAAAGCTCTGGGGTATATCAGCAAAGAGAACAATAAAGGGGTTTGAGTGTCTACAGAATTGTTGCTACTATTTGCTATTGCTAAATTGAAAGGTATTTGCAAGCTGCCAATGAACTCATCAATCATTAGTTCTGTGGTCGCTTGACCACTGCTCGGGACTGTTTCCTTTTCTTAGTGCCATTGGAAGCCTTAGGCACTCTAGTGGTGGCAATGTTGACATTCACAGCAACGGGATTATCTGTCTGCCCTGTACCACTAAGACTACTATTGGTAAACACTAGTTCGTTAAACTCCCTCCAATATCTGTCGGTAAATTTCTTAGGCGTGGACACGCATACCTCGACGTTTTGCAGCCAATTTCTTCTTCTAACCCTTCTAGCTCTTCTTCTTCTCTTTTTCTTTGGGCTTTCTGTGACCGATACAACTGGAGCTACGACTTCGAGTGGTACCACTCCTCGAACAACTTTGGGTATAGAACCCAACTCTTCGTCCTCGTACTCGTCATCAATCTCTGTAAGGGGTCAGAGTTGCTGATTATCTCCAAGCTCCGATCCCCAGTCCTTCGTACCACATTTGTAAGCCCCTGAGTTCCTTTGAGACCTCCTCACTTACTACGCAAAAGCCTAGAAAAAAAGAGGGATCAGTTTTTCATTGCTGGCCAAATCTCTGTTATTCTGGTTCTAATTTAGTCCAGCTAACCTATTCATCAAAGAGTAGACTCTTGGTGAACCGTTCCCTCTATTACCAAAAACTTACCTTTTGGACGTTTTATGTTTGTTAGTTTGTGTACTCTTGATCAAAAATAACGAATTAAAAGTGGTTTAAAAATTATGTGAATTCTACAGATTTATCATTAGTGTCCCAATTAACAACACAGTAGAGACATTCTTTTCTTTTCCTGGCAAAAGAACTAATTTTCATTAATTAGTGAGTTGGAGGACAACTTTCTTTGGAAAGCACTAGCTTGAGACTGTATTAAAATCGACAGCATTTAATAGAGTTTTCTATTTCTTTCAGGTTTTATGTATATTAAGTATCTGCTCACTCTGTTCTAAAACAGACCACGCCATTCTCCCAGCGAACACAGAGAAAAAAAGGGAAGTGGGTTTTTAATTCTCTCTCTTCTGTGAGTGCGTTTCAACGAATTTCTACCCGCTTCGGACCAACCAATTCCTCTTAGGTTGCTTGTTCCATTGGATTTGGTGATGGCTCGGTCGTGCATGCTCATAATACAGCCTTTTCCACATCTGACTTCAGTAAGCCAACCTCATTTTCATAATGAATAAGCCTTTATGGCCAAGTTGGTAAGGCACCTCACTAGTAATGAGGAGATCGTCAGTTCGAATCTGGCTGAAGGCATTAATTTTTTGATTCCTTTTTGTACTTGCTTCGTTGGTATAATTCTCTCTGGTAGCTTGAGCTAAATTGCTTACTCATCTCCTTTCATCCTTTCAAATAGCACTCCCCAGTGACACTGCTGAGACTTTTGGGGTTTTAAACTTTTTTAAACCAACTGAAATTTCGAAGTCATAAACGCTAGCTTTTTACCAATTTTGATCGCGAGGCTCATTATGACGGAAGAAGAGGAAAAGGAACTTGGACAGATTTGGTCGTATTTCAAAGACACTCCCGACGAAAGCCGTAAAAAAGATGAACAACTTTCTAAATTAATCAAAGACAATGATCTTGATTCGTTCCCCAGTACGATTCTTATTTCCACCGCTTTTGATGAACTTTTTCAATGCTTTTCGCTCGGAGGACAGGTGAAAAATTATTATCGGTATGGCGAAATACTGTACTGCCAGGATCAAAGAGAAAAGCTTTGGTTTGCGATCAAGAATGGCCAGTTTTTTAAGGAAAAACCGATCAACGAAAACTCTTCGATAAGTGAAATCGAAAAGGGAAGGAAGATTCAACAATTTTACAAAAATAGGCTAACGGAATCCAAAGCTAAAGGGAGCAGCGAGGATGTATGGAAAGCCAGAAACACCATGCTTTCACGCCCCTTCGAAGAAGAATGAAAGCACAAACAATCCTAATAGGCCATCACATAATATAGGGCAATAGTGGTTCATGGAATCAGCTAACGAGCGGCCTGATATGTAGGTTTACTTCCAGCATTCGCTCGAGTGTCAGATGACAAAGTCAGTGGGATATAAATAAATAGAATACAGGGGTCCAAAACACTTATACCAGCCGGAATACTGGATTGACCGTCCTATATTAAGCGGTGCAACAAGTCTCTATGCTATGATAATCTACATAATAACACAACGTTTCTTTTCTGTTTCGTTATCTTTAGCCCCTTTGGGTTTAGCGTTCAAGGCACATCTTGCCGCTTCACTGAATGCTTCGTTGACACCTCTATTCTTTTTTGAAGAACACTCAAGGTATCTCAAGGCTCCGACCTTCTTGGCTACCGCCAACCCCTCTTCGTAGCTAATAAGTCTCCTTTGCTGCGAGTAAGGATTGGCCTGGGCGTTTTGGCTATATGGATTAAACGAGTCATCTTCGTGGTTCAAAGGCTGATCCACGTCTGTGTCTTCATTGGATCTCAAATCACACTTCAATGCAACCAATACTAGCTTGACACCCTCACAGTTATCTGCAATTTCTCCGACCCATCTACTTTGTACGTTTTCCAACGAATCAGGCGAATCGATACTAAAACACAACATGATACAATGGGTATCGCTATATGATAGCGATCTCAACCGATCGAATTCCTCCTGACCGGCGGTATCCCATAACGACAACTGAACACTCTGGCCGTCGATGAAGATATCGTGAACGTAGTTCTCGAACACCGTGGGTTCATAAACCTGAGGGAAGTAGCCTCGAGTGAAAACATTCAATAGCGAAGTTTTCCCACAGGCACCGTCCCCTAATATAACAATTTTACGTTGAACTGGCACGTTAGTAAAGTCCGACTGCGGAGCAGATGTAGCCACATACTTGTCTTTTGTCCACCATCACAAAACGGCATGATACTCGTGAACTAGGTATGATGGATAAATTGACGAGTGCGAAATATCGTTTATCAGAAAAACGGTTCTGTGAGAACGACCAGTTGGGGGCGATGAGAAGGAATTTTGGCGAGAAATCGTTCTTGACTACGGGGTGAAATTTTTTGGTATCCTTATCCCTTCCATTAGCTATCTACCATCTACTCGTCAATCAAGTCTTCTAAATACATACTTGGCACGGTTCTTTTATTTGGCTTGACATTCAAAGCATGCTCAGAGTTGGTGTTTGCACCCATCTGTTGCAAGTGAGCGTTACCGTTTGGTGAGTCCGCACCCGTTCTACCTTGCTGATTCGGGTTCAACAAGTACTCGCTGTTATTGATATCGTTGTTGATGTATAGGTTCGGGATCACCGACGATTGTCGGCTGCCAGAAGGCATGGCGGCCAAGTTTGTAGACGACGCATTCAAGAGATTCAAATTCGACACCAGTCCTTCAAGCGGGCCCGACTTGTTCCTCTTGTGAGACATGACCTCGGCCGTGGGTGATATGAACATTTTGGTCAAGTCGTTCTTGGAAGTGACTGCACCGGTCTCTGAGTTATAGAGGGTGGAGGTGTCGCCTAGCTGGCTCCCGCTGCCACTTAACTGGTTGATCGACTTGCTGGACTGGTACAGCAACAACGGGAACTTGGGCACCAACGGGTGGTGGCTTTCCATAGTGGCGCCGCTTGGGGTCAAGCCGTATGCTGTTGTATTGTTATTCTGGTACTTTTCGTAGATTTGTTTATCGTTGAAGAAGGCTCTCTTGGCCAACCGGGATGCGGTGATGGATCTTATCAAGTGGTAAAGAATGAATCCAAGTAAAATGGCTCCTATTATAGCACCAAACGCTATGAACACAGTCCCGTCCGGTTTGTCGGTTTCGAAGATGTAAGGGTTTTTAGCATGCGGTGGAACTGTGACGGATGGAGTGGTGAATGACTTCGAGAGAGAAGGCAAGTCCATGGTCTTGAGACCTCCATCTCTGACCACAAACTGGGTGGTGAGTGTGGGTGCATACGTGGTAGACATGGCGGAGGGGGAGGAGATCTTTCAACTTCCGTTATTAGACGCTCGTGATGCCCGAGTACTGAAGATGCTGAGAAATAATGGTGGCTCTCACTGGGCTATGAAACGAACGCGCATGCGAGGGACGCCTGGGCAGATCACCGATATTTTTAATTTATCCGCATCGGGTAAATGAGGTGATGAAAGAATGCTGAAGATTCGATTTTACGTAGAGGAGTCTACCAGTCACTTACAACGCAAGAATGACAGGGGTTTCAAAGCTGCGAAGTCAACTAGAACGCCGGACAGTAGCCAGATGCATAAATTTTTTGTTTTTCTATTCTTACTTAAGCCATAAATATAACGCAACCAGTTTCAAGTAACGATATAAATTCTTCCTTCCCAAGGTCCCAACAGACCTGAATCCAGGCCGTTGGTGTTGATCAATTCGTATTCGCCGTCAACCAACTTGTCTAACTTTGCAGGTTCGCCACTAAAGTTCAAAGTCACGTACGCTTTGGAACTGGAGTGCTTGCTCAGCTTGACATAGGTGAAGACCTTGTCGTTTTCGTAGTCTAAAATCTCGATATCACCGTATACCAACAAATCCTTGTAGTCTCTTCTGATTTGCAAGCACTTTTGGTAGAAGCTGTAAACAGATTCCAGATCGTTCACTTGAGATTCTGCGTTTATGTCCTTGTAGTTTTCGTTGACCCTCATCCAAGGTTCGTGGGTTGAGAAACCACCGAATTCACTCGAGTCCCATTGCACTGGAGTTCTGGCGTTATCTCTTGCCAAGAGATTGATGTTGTCCAAGTACTTCTCCACTTTTGGATCGGTTGCTGGGTTTGTGATCTTGTGGGCCTCAAGGAACGCCTTGTAAGCATTCGAACTTTCGATGTCTTTGTACTCGGAGATGTCCCACGATCTAGAAATGTTGGTCATGGAAATTTCCTGACCCTGATATATGAACAATGTCCCGGTCAAAGATGTCTGCAACAATGCAATCAACTTCGAGGACTTGAAAGTGTTTTTCAATGAGGAAGTATCACCTATTCTTGACACAGTCCGGGGCTGGTCATGGTTCTCGGCGAATACAGTGGACCACGCGTCGGTTCCTTTAGTAAACTCACATTGTTTGAAAATGGCATCTTTGAAGTCTTTGAAGCTGAAGCCTTTGTAATCATACTTGTCTCCCTCGCCGGTACCCAAACTCACCAAGTCAAACAAAAACATCATGTTCATTTCTTTTTCTTTAGCACTAACGTACTTCAAGCTGTCTTCCCTTGAGCAGTGTCCGACCTCACCCACAGTCATAGCATCGTAATGAGACGTCACTTTTTCATACATCTCTTTATGAAACTCATGAATCCGGGGGCCATTGTTCACCACTGAAGCGGGGTTCTGTAGAAATTCACCTGGTTCAATAATAGGGGCATCAGGAAAGTCTTGACGCTTGGAGTATAAACCGGCAGTGTCGATTCTGAAGCCATCAATTCCTTTCTCGAACCACCACTTCAAAGCACTATCGTAGATGGCCTTTCTGGTTTCTTCATTTTCCCAGTTCAAATCTGGCTGTGTTTTTGCAAACAAACATAAGTAGTACTCCTGAGTTTTTTCGTCCCATTCCCATGCACTACCCAGGAAGAAAGATCTCCAATTGTTAGGAGGTAATCTATTTCCTTCTGAGTCGTATCTAGCAGGCTTCCAAATATACCAATCTCTCTTTGGGTTAGACTTAGAGCTTCTACTCTCCTTGAACCAATTATGCTCAGAGGAAGTGTGATTGATGACCAAGTCCAATACTAATTTCATTCCACGGGAGTGACAACTGCTAATCAAGTTGTCCATATCTTCCATAGTACCATATTTGGGATATATGGCATTATAGTCACTGATATCGTAGCCCATGTCATCTTGAGGTGAATCATACATTGGAGACAACCAGATGACATCAACCCCCAAGTTTTTCACATAATCCAATTTGCTAAGAATTCCGGGGATGTCCCCAACACCATCACCATTCGAATCTTTGAAGGAAGCAGGCCAAATTTGGTAGATTGCCGCATCTTTCCACCATTTGTAATCTTTTGTCATTTTGAATTTAATTGGCTTTTTTCTGTGAGCTACAAGTCAATATAAATAGTTTCCTTCCGAAGGGCGATCTAGGATATTTATTCTTTGTATAGGCTCCTTGTAGCTATGGGGTAAATTCGCCAAAAGCCGCTTTCACGGAATTGTCTTAAATCCCAAGGCTCAAAACACACACCCGAAATCTGGGGTCAAGTCCTTTTGCGAATTGCAATTTATGTTGCGATCAAATTTGCGACGCAAAATCTTTTTTCCGGAGGCAAATCTTTCCTAACCGGACAGGGTGCGGTGCCGCATGCATGGCTTTGTGTCATATGCGTAGCCACGCAATCCTACTCTGATAGACTAATTGATGGAAGCCAACGTTCAAAATAGTCTTTGAAACCGAGCAACACTTAGCTGATCACATTATTGGGGAGCAGCAGCAATACCTCTAATGGGCCTATGGCAAAGTGACAAGTGCCAGTATCAAAATTCCTCGGCAATATCCAAGAATTGCCGAAAAGTTGAAGGTGATTGTTGCGGGGCCAACCTTCGATATTATCGAAAATAACCGCAAAAAAATTCTCATAATAGGGAGAGTTCTGCCTTGACGCCTGCACAACAAAATTTTTCCAGGCCAGGAACATTTTTATCAATGAAAGGTATGGCTAATCGTGAGAAGGACATAGGGTCATCTTGCATGCAGCTTGTCCGTTTGATAGAAAATAGCCCCGAAACTTGGAATACGAAGCCATCCGATTAATGAACTTGTATTGGGGCTCATGTATTCTGGGGTACAATGTCAGACTGCATATAATGCAAAATGATAACTGGGGTACGAGAACCTTATTTCTAAAAGAGGGGCGCATGGACCTAGACAAAGAAGTTCATCTCCAAGACATGGGCAGGACTTGCCCAAAAAGAATGATTATTTAAAGGACAGAGAATCCTCGTGTTTCAAACATCAAACACAATAAGATGCCAGACCACGTAGAAGATGTCTCCAATCCTAAGGATGTGGTCGAAGTGACCGAGAAATTAGAGAGGAACTATTCGACATCTCTAGATGCTGAGGTTGAGGACTTACTTGCCAAGTTCGTTGATATGAACGAAGATGCTAAAAATAACGATAAACAAGATAAATCTATGTCATTGCTGGAAGGATTGAAAACCTTCCCCAAAGCTGCTATGTGGTCCATTGTCTTATCCACTGCTTTAGTCATGGAAGGCTATGACACAAATTTGTTAAATAGTATGTATGCAATGCCTGCTTTTCAGGAAAAGTATGGCCATCCTGTAGACGCTGACGATCTTTCCCAAGGTTATCAAGTTTCGAGTAATATTCAAACTACTTTGTCCATGTGCGTCTACGTTGGTGAAATTGTTGGTTTAGCCCTTGCTGGTGTCATTGCAGACAGAATCGGGTACAGGTGGACCTTGATTGGTGCTTTATGTTTTACCACATGTTTTATCTTTATTGTGTTCTTTGCCCAAAATGTTGGCATGTTGATTGCAGGTGAATTGTTGTTGGGTCTTCCATGGGGAGCGTTTCAAACGTTGACCATTTCGTATGCCTCTGAAGTATGTCCTACAGTTTTGCGTGTTTACTTGACCACATACGTCAATGTTTGTTGGGTTTTTGGTCAGTTGATTAGTTCCGGTATTTTGAGAGGCTTTGTTGATAACGACTCCCACCTCGCCTACCGCGTCCCTTTTGCAATTCAATGGGTTTGGCCTGTTCCTATTGCTATTGGTATCTTCTTAGCACCAGAATCGCCATGGTATCTTGTCAAAAAGAACAAGTTGAAGGAAGCCAAGACAAGTATTCTCAGGTTGTTGACAGAGAACAAAAAATTGCCTAATAAAGAAGTTTTAGCCAGTGCTATGTTGAACAAGATTCAACTCACCATCACAGAAGAAAGATTAAAGTCGAATTCTGAGTCTTCCTACATGGATTGCTTCAAAGGAGCAGATAGGAGACGTACTGTGGTGGCCAGTATTACTTGGATTGTCCAAAATATCACTGGTTCTTCATTAATGGGATACTCTACTTACTTTTATGTCAACGCAGGTCTTTCGACATCTATGTCATTCACCTTTTCCATCATTCAATATGTTTTAGGTATCATTGGTACCTTCGGGTCTTGGTTTGCTTCCCAAAAGTTTGGAAGGTTTGATCTTTACTTTGGTGGGTTAGCAACCAATTCCATCGTGTTGCTCATTGTCGGTGCTTTGGGATGTGCCAACGGTAGTAGTTATTCCTGGGGAGTGGGCTCATTGTTGTTGGTTTTCACCTTTGTCTATGATTTGACTATCGGGCCAATTTGTTATTCCTTGGTAGCAGAAATACCATCCTCCAAGTTGAGAACGAAGACAATTATCATTTCAAGAAACCTTTACAACATCGCCGGTATTGTAACTGCAATTATCACGCCAAGGATGTTGAATCCAACGGACTGGAACTGGGGAGCCAAGACAGGTTTCTTCTGGTGCGGTTTCTCTTTAGCTTCCACTGTCTGGGCTTGGTTCTTCTTACCCGAAGTCAAGGGTAGAACCTTTGCTGAGATCGACGCTTTATTTGCTCAAAAGGTACCTGCCAGAAAGTTCAAGACCACAGAAGTTGATGTGTTCAACACGAATGAACTCATTGATCACATGGGTAAGGATGGTATCAGAGAGATTGTTGCTGATATTGAGAAAGTCGAAGATTCTCCTAAAGTTTAGTACAGTAGTTAATGAATGCATTGTGAATGGTTATGCAAAAATTGATGTAGAGAGATCATACTAATATAGATCTGAAAAATGTAAATCTTACACTGGCACCAGCCTTTGTGCATGTATGCACCACTAGTCAGAGACTACTTGGAACACACTAGTCTAACAAAACCTCTTAATACACAAAAAAAAGACTCCGCGACGGGGAATTGAACCCCGGTCCTCCGCGCGACAAGCGGAGATTCTAGCCACTAAACTATCACGGATCTTATTGTTAATTTTTATGATCTAGAGGTACACATTTGCCAAAAGACGTGTTATTGCTCCTCAATGGGTGTCGGTTAGGAGATGAATTTTGTCAATATTTCAAGATTCAATTTACCAGGGAAAAGGGAAATAATAATACTATTGGTAAATCATTGTTGAGTAGAATATAGCGCTATGATGTTTTTTTCGAACATCAGACTTGTTGTGCAAGTTGGGAAGTTTAAAGAGGTTATGTCATCTGGTGGCCCACATGAAAGATGGGAAAATCGAGTGATATTTCACCGGAATAAAACAAAAACAATTAGTTGATTGGAGGATTGGGAACTAATTCAATACGGAACATTCTCTTTAATAAGACGACTATACAGATAGCCCTTGATTTACTTCAAAGAGTCCTTTCACGTACCCGAGTTATCACCTTGAATAAAAAAAGGAAGAATATTTTTGACGAGCCATGAATATAAACCTTGTTTACCGACTTATAATAATGTCCAAAACCAAGTAGCCGATATCTTTCATCCCTAAAATACGGCTACTCAACATTATAAAAGTTTGATCGAGGAAGGATTGAAAACCGATAGTTGAGTTATGAGTGGACCAAATAGACAACCCTTCAATCAGTTGGGTTTGGAATCGAAAATATGACTGGTAAAATGATGTCCGAAAACCTTCCGTGAAAGAAGTGTTAATAACACAATACTTGACCCATCAATGAAAAAACAGTTAACCAAGGAAGTGAAATCGAATCTATTCTTAGAGTTAGGACTCTAGTAAGTGTAGCAGGCGAATTACTCCAAGACTCTATGTTGTTCTTTGAAGACCATGTTTTCGTTCTTGAAACATATCTTCAGGAAAAACTCAGAGGACTATACAAGCTACAAAGATTCTTAAAATTTATCTCTGAAAATGAACCCAAAAAACCAACAAACCAACAATTAAGAACTCCGAAAACAAAACTTCAAGCAAGGTCACGTTTGCTGAGGAATATGAGATGGTACAGTCAATCCCACGTAAATGGAACACCCCTCTTCAATAAATGTCGCACTCGATTGCAATTAAATGTCGTTCTTTCGTTTCATCCGGCGTGCTGTATCCGGAATGATGGCGTTATGATAAGGATAATTCAGCCAAGACCGCTATTCAAGTGGTGGTAAAAACTAACAATTTCGACTCTTAAGATTACGAAACTCTATAGAAAATACTTAAAATGCCAATATTCTGATCGAAGAAGTGATGCTCTCTGTCTTAACGCACGAAAATTTCGATATCGAACGACACTTGATTTGCGCTTTCCGAATAAAAAAGCGAGATGGTGCAACATCCAGTCAATAGAGGTGTTCATTTTGTTTGTGGTTGACTGTAATACAGTCAAAATCTTGCAACTTTACTAATTTTTCCGAGGGAAGTGGGTAGTCGATTACATAAACTGTATTTTAAAAAGTTAACAAATTAGTTATTCTTAAGCGAGCAACAATAAACGAATCGGGTTAACCGAGTGGGGTACTCTTGCCCTGATTCCCCAACCGAGCGAAAACACGGACTCTGATATACGTTTCGGGGGTGGTCAAGACTACTGCTTTTGGACAAACATGGGTTCACAGAACCAGTTTTCTTAGACTTTATACTAGAGCTCAACTACCTTAGGCTGTTTTCTTTTCATACCGATATTGATAACAATAGGACTTAACCTTTCAAAGGAAAAATGGAGTTTAGGCTTAAAGTTGAGTGCTGTGAGGTTAAAAAACCTCCTGCACCGACACAAATTCTTCAGACAGATTCGAGTGCTGTATTCTGCTATGTACAGTTAATCCCAGACGAAATCCGCACCTCTCCTAACTTAATGTCGTATACTCCTTCTATTAGTTCTGCAAGGAAGCGCTACGATGTCGTTCGCAATCAAGAAATTTTTATCTAACCTCAGGAAAACATTCTCCCCCCAATTGAAAGATTTGGCGGTCAGAGTTTCAATTTTTTGACATTTTGTATATTCACTATATAGTAGAGAAAGTAAAAAAGTTCGAAACAAAGAAATAATAAAGGCGAAATTGTGTTTTTTTTTGTTCAGAATGAAATTTTATTTTGGCGGACCTAAGTTGATAATTTGACGTTTGCAACCGACAATAATTTCTTGGGCTGACTTACTAAAATGGGAACACGCTCGAACTTAAAGAGGATATCCTCATAAATAAATGACGGATATATTTGGCGTTAATGGCTCACTAGAGAGGTTCTCTTGCTTCACAAATTGAAAAAGCTTTTACAGAATGGTTGATACTGTGTTGTATATTGACTACAGGGATAGAAATTGCAGCTTCAGAAATTCTAGAGCTTAATGTCTCTCTATCTAACAATTTCTCTCTCTTCAATTTGCTCTTTATCTGGGACCAGAATTGTTCAATTGGGTTTAATTCTGGTGAAAAAGGTGGTAAATAGAGAACTCTGTAGCCTCTAGCATTGACTATTCTTTCAATACTCTCATGTTTATGGATACTGGCATTATCCATAACTAGGTAAGCATTTTCAAGTACAGGATGGCAATCTAACTCATTCATGACATCAATAAGAAACTGTTTAAAATGACCAGTAATTGTCCCTCTGGAGGTATCTAAGGAAGTATCTAAGGAAGTATCGGTTCCCAGCTTACGCTTTTTTCTCGTAGCAGCCATTTTGGGCTTTCTTACACTTAAAGAAACAACACCGTGGTAGGAAATTGCACCTAAAACAGTTTTATTCTCTGCTTTCGTCAAAGGTGTTTTGACTACCGGTGTCTCTCCTACAGCGGCCCAG